>CAUJNA010003570.1:315277-485277 GCA_963377175.1 Effrenium voratum
AAATCCAGATTCAAATCAAGATCTGTCGAGGGGACCGGCTAGACTCCCTGAGAAAGCCTAATTCAAATTTGACTTCGTAAGGGGTGGGTCCGGCCAACCCCCCCCTTACAAATTCAAATTCGGATGGCTGTGCTCCATGGTGTTGATCATCTGGCTGCGTTGTTCCCAACCAGCATTCTTGCTTCGAAAGTCGTGGTGGTTGAGTGTCTGCGCTTTTCAGGTTTCTCGCTGAAGCGCGCACGAACTGCGGCTGCCGCAAAATGGAAATTTTCAGCCGAAGTGGCGCTAGAAGGCTGGTGCCAGCTGCAACAAACAGCCGCTTCCGGAGTAGCAGTTCTTTTTCGTCAGGAAGGCCGCCTTGGAACATGTTTACAGACAACGGGTCGGCGACGCCCATGTCAGATGAGCGACCTGCCTGAACGGAAGCATGGCCCGGAGGGCAGTTTTGGTTGCCGAACGGCAATATTCAATCTCGCGCGCCAAAACCGGCATGCCTTTCTATGAAGCCGCGTGGCCACAGCGTGGCGGGCGCAAGCGTGAGTTGCTACCATGCGTCAGGGTGCTGCGAGGCTTTCCGGAACAACCTGCGCGCGCTGAAATTCGGAATGGAAAGGCTTAGCCACGTCACCGTGCGCAAGATATGGCTCTTTGACATGCGCGCGTGCGACCTGCAAGGACCAACCTGCAGCTGCGCCGCCTACATAACAAGCTGTGCTAGCAAGCTGCGAGCCCCAAATCGCAGGCTTGCGTCTTGGCACTTAGCTTCTGCAAGCGCAGCAATTGCGAAGGTCTCTCCTAGCCACCCTAGCTCTAGCCGGCCTAAGGGCCGCACGTAGCCCATTGATGCCGACCTGCACCTCCTCATTGAATTCAGGGAACGTAGAGAAAGCCGCAACGCAACCTTTGTCAGCTTCAACGCAGGGGGTTCGTTCAAGGCGAGGCAAGGAAACCCGGCCAGCGACGCTGAAGGTGCTCACCCTCATGCTGACGGCCACGTCGGCTCTCTATTTGGAAGCATGGCTGCGCTTCAGTAACGCGCTCTACCTTCAGTCTGCTGTCGTGGCCGGCGCCGGCTGTGGCGAGCCAGCGATCCGCTGCAAGGACTTCGCCCTTACGCATCAGTTGGCAAAGGCTGTTTCGGCGCGCCCTTGCTGGTCATGGATCCAAACTCATTCCTGCCAAGCAGCCGAGCAAGCAGGGCCTGTTTGGAGAAGCCAGCAGACAGAAACAGCGCATGAGCGTAACTGAGAACGCGGCGGGCCACTAATCCGGTCCTGAGTCCTGCCACGCTGGCGATCTGAGACTGTGGCCTCTGTGGTCTCAGCGGCATGCAAGGCCGCTGATGATCCCATGGCTCGCGCATGGTGGTGGATGCTTTGCTATGTCGGTGTGGCCATATAGAGCTGCGTAATCCCTGGCGCTGTAGGCTTCCTACACAGCCTTCCCCGCGCACCAGCTAACTTGCCTTCCTTCTGTCTTACACATGTCTGCTGAGCCTTTCTGCGGCAAGAGTTGGAAGCAACACAGCAAGGCGCGCAAGCTGGGTAGTTGGCGGACATTTCTGCCGGGGTCACAGGCCATCCCCCCCTTTGCAAGACGAAGGCGTAAGTACAGGCTGATGCACGGGCGCCCAGGAGACCCGCCAACTGTTGTCGCTGTTGGGCTTCCAGGATCCGTGGGCCAAAACTTTTGCAGCGTAGCCCCAGCACAAGTTGCAGCAGGCACAAACAGCGTGCAAGCGCGTCGCTCGCACAACAGCTGCTGCAGCTGAGCTCTCGCAGGCCGCGCTTGCTCTTGCCAGTGTGATGCTGCCGACGCTGCCGAGCAGGCAAGAGGGGCCGCCAAATCAAATTGCGTGCTGGCCGCGCAAGGGTTTGCAGACCTGCGTCTGGCGCTCACGAGGGCCCCCGGTGGAAATTTGGATTCAAGTGCCCTAGGCTCTTTCCAGGAGAAAGCGCTTCCAGAAATCAATTTAGGAAAGGCTGGTCCTAAGTCACCTAACCCCCCATTTTGATTGCCACTTTGGGAAAAGAAAGCCACCCCATTGCAAAATTTCCAGTGTCGCGGCAGGATTCTTGGAGCCACGCGTGGCCCGTGGTGCCGTGGCACGTGCGCATTGATGGATTGAAGTGAGCAACGATGCCTCCTGGCAGAAGCTAGAAATGAATTTAGGACAGGCTGCTCCTAAATTGCCAAATACGAAGTGTCGTAGCAGGATTTCTAGACGCTAGGCGTGGTGCGCAAAGACCCATTGCGGTTGAAGGTAAGCAACGCGTCTACCGTCCAACAACAGCTTCAACCGACAGGCGTCTGACCAGGCGGTGCCCTGACCGACCTAAAGCGAACAGACCAGCCTGCGTACAGGCGGCAGAGGCAACCCTCTGTTGGGCGATGCTGTTAAGTTGGCCGAAGCGAAAAGCAGATAATTTGCTTAACTGAACACCGCGCAGGACTTCAACAAGATCCATCGCGGCAGTGACAGCTTCACAAACCTAGTTTCATGCCCAAAAGCGATCGAGGGCCCTCGACTTGAGGCCATGACCCCAAAGAAACGACAAAGTCTCCTTACTTTCCGTCGGGCAGAAGGGGGTAGTTTTTCAATCTGCGCGCCTGAAAACGAAACTTGGCCTTCGGAAATTGGTTTTGCAGTGGCCCTGCCGTAGGTCAGCCTGCTTCTCAAGCACCTTATCTGTGAAGGCTGAAAACGGGCCCTGCAAGCGGCGGAGGGTGTGGACACTTGCTGACCGACGGCTGCCTCTTCTCGAGTTGTGGAACCTGCCCTCGCCCGCACTAAGTTTCACTTCCGCTTCGTATTCTGCTGCTGCGGCTAGTGTGTTTCCAAAAAGCCCGCCCTGGGCGCCCCAAGCCCAAAACCAGCAAAGCCCGAGCATATGCGAATGCCGTGCCCAGAGTTGAGGCAGGGCGCGGCCAAAGTCATTGCTGTCTTTGCCTGCTTACTCATCGCCACGCCCTTCCCGGAGTTTTCAAAACATCAAGGTGGCCAACCGAGTCAACCAGGAGGCCGCAAGAAGCGTGCTTGCAAAAGCAGGCCAACGTCTGTCTGGCAGCCCTCGGCAAGGGCCGAAGGTGCCGCCAAAGCCAACAAGACAAGCACGCGCAAGTTGCCAGGGAAACTGCAGCCAATCAACAAGTGGTGGAAGGCCAGCACAGGGCCATTGAGGCAGCGAGAGAGTGTTTCGTGGCAATGTGTCGAGCCTTCACGTGTGCAAATTGCGATCGAGGAGCCCAAAGCTTCGAGTGTTGCAAGCGCGCCAAAGACAGGTGGTCAGCTCCTTGCCCTGTGCCACATGCCAGGGGCCTCTTTATCTCCTTTCCTGCGAAGTGCGAATGCCGGGCGAAGTGTGAATGTTCGCGAGGTGCTGCGCGGAGTAAATGCTGAAGATGGGCGTTCATCCGCTCTTGCGTGCTCGTGTTGGCCAACGACCTTGGCTAGTTCAGACACCATAGCCCACAAGGCGCCGCCTTGGAACTTTTCCTATGTTTGTGACGCAGCGCTGCTGGGCATCCTGCCAGCTCGAGTGGCAGGAAGCCGCGTTACTCCTGGAAATTACCTTGCGCCTTGCTTGGAGAAAGCTATGGTTTGCTCGAGTGCGAAAGGGTATGGGCAACATAAAAGCCGCGAGCAGCATCAGAGACTATTGAAAATAAGATGTGTGGGCGGCTTGGGCTCTAGGAGGCGCAGTAGAAGCACCTTTGCAACGACGGAGACCGTGCGTTGCGCACTTCTTCCAGCCTTGCGCGTCCGAAAGCCCAAGGAGACTTCGCTAAGTGTCCAGACCGCATGCGCTCGCCGAATTGCGCCAAAGAATGTATAGTATCGGGCTAGCAGATAGAATATAATTTATTCCGTCCGATCCTCACTTAGAATATATTTTTCTCCGAAAATATCCCAACACATCAGTTTGAATATTTGGGAGCACAAGTGACACTTAGAATAATTCACATTTGCGCAAATTCCTGAAATTTGAACACCCTTTCAGGTGGCCAGCAGATAGAATATGCTTTGACAGATAGAATATGTCAAAAGAATCCGGTTCTGATAACAACACACTTCTCCAAGGTTTTAGACTGCCAGGACTAAATTAGTATTGCCAGAACTTAAATTAGTATTAGCAATATTTAAGATTAGTATCGCCGATACTAAATCTAGTGAAGGGTTTTTGGCTTAGAGGGGGGGGAAGCTCGAACGCTTTCACGAAAAGCTCAAAGGTAGAAACTTTGGAGTTGCACGCGGGCGGAAAAATCAGGTCCTCCGAGCCAGGACTAATTTTAGCATTGCCGGTACTTAATTTTGCATTGCCAGTGCAAGTTTGAGAATAGTACATTTATACTGTCAGTACTAACTTTAGCATTGCCATTGTAAATTTAGTATTGGCAGGACATTCTTGCTATTGCCGGTACTGACTTTAGCATTGCCAATGTAAACTTTGGATTGCCAATGCTAAGCCTAGTGAAGTTTAGCAAGGGTTTGAACTGCAAAATTGTTTATTTGAAAGCGACTACGAGAAGAGGGGGTAGCTTTGCCGCAATAGTCAATTTAGTATTGCCAGTACTAATTTTAGTATTGCCAAAAATAAATTTAGTATTTTTATCAAATATAATAATTCAGCAAGGGCCGTAGATTTTCAAAATAAACCTGTTCTGATAACACACTTCTCGACTTGCTTTGGACTGCCAGGACTAAACTTAGTATTGCCAATACCTCCTTTCAAGGGTCATTTTCCAGACCTCGCAGCCTTTGTATCTGACACAAATTATTCTGTTTGTTTGTTCCACTTCCAAGGATTTGCGCAGGAATGTCAAGATTTGGGATTGCTCGAACTGTCTCATTTATTCATATGTGGTCTCGGTACTGTTTGGGGTTGGGTTGCAAGGAAAGGAATGCCACCCCGTCTTGGGACATAGTGGGGCACCCTCAAAAACTAAGCAAACACATATTTACTTTCTCCATAAATCATATGTATATGCTTATATATTTGCATACGATTGAATGCATGATGAAGGTTTCCTGGCCCAAACACAAGCATTCTAACTGTGCCACCCCATGGTGATCATTTGTATTTTGGGCTCGGTACTGTTTGGGGTTGGGTTAAGGGGAAAGGAAGGCCACCCTTTTTGGAGAATAGTGGGGTACCCTCAAAATAAGCAAATCCATATCTACTATGTATATATATATAATATGTTTTTGTGTGCGTACGATTAATTGCCTAATGACGGTTCCCGGCCCAAAAACAAATATTCTAACTGTGCCCCCCGATGGTGTACAATGTATAGCTTCGGCTCGGTATCGTTTGGGGTTGGGCTAAAGAAAAAGGAAGGCCGCGCTTTGGACCCTCAAAGAATAAACAAATCAATATTTACTATCTCTATATCTTGTATTATGCTTACGATTCATCACCTGATGAAGTTTTGCCGAAAACAAATATTCTAACTGTGCCACCCCATGGTGTTCATTTGTATTTTGGGGGTTGTGCTAAACAAAAGGAAGGCCACGCTTTTGGACCCTCAAAGAATAAACAACACAATAATTACTATCTCCATATCTTGTATTATGCCTACGATTCATCACCTGATGAAGTTTTGCCAAAAACACATATTCTAACTGTGCCACCCCATGGTGTTCATTTGTATTTTGGGCTCGGTACCGTTTGGGGTTGGGTCAAAGGGAAAGGAAGGCCACCCCTTATTGGAGTGTACTGAAGTGCCCGTAAAGAATAAGCCATCCAATGCTTGCTATTATATATATAAATGTATTAAAGTGTGGCCTGATGAAGGTTTTCCGGCCCAAAAACAAATATTCTATCTGTGCCCCCCCATGGTGGTCATGTATAGCTTCGGCTCGGTATCGTTTGGGGTTGGGCTAAAGAAAAGGGAAGGCCACGCTTTTGGACCCTCAAAGAATAAACAAAACAATAATTCTATCTCTATATCTTTTATTATGCCTACGATTCATCACCTGATGAAGTTTTGCAAAAAACACATATTCTAACTGTGCCACCCCATGGTGTTCATTTGTATTTTGGGCTCGGTGCCGTTTAGGGTTGTGCTAAAGGGAAAGGAAGGCCACGCTTTTGGACCCTCAAAGAATAAGCAAAACAATATTTACTATCTCTATATCTTTTATTATGCCTCTGATGAAGTTTTGCCAAAAACAAGTATTCTAACTGTGCGCCTCCATGGTGTTCATGCATATTTTGGGCTCTGTGGTTGGGTTAAAGGGAAAGGAAGGCCACCCCTTGTTGGAATATACTGGGGTACCCTCAAAAAATATGCAATCCAATATTTACTATCTCTATATTTAGTAATTTATGCATACGGTGAATCACCTGATGAAGGTTTGCCAAAAGCAAATATTCTATCTGCGCCCCCCCCCCCCCCCAAATGGTGTTCATGAATGTTTTGGGCTCGGTACTGTTTGAGTCTCTGGAGAATTTGCTGTATATGAAATATTCTATCTGTTTGTGGGAGAAGGGCATGACCCGTCGGGCTGAGCATTTGAGCTCCGAAAAAAGGAGAAGCCATGCATTCGTCTGTAAATGCGTGTGTCTTTCTTTGGGGGACCCCTCAAAACGGTTGGTTTCCGTTTGGTTTTGCATATGAAAGAGAGACAGACCCAAATGGAAAATCATGGGACCCACATGGTTTGCTGAAAGCCGTATATAGAAATATCTAGCAACGCGCTAGCAGCTAGGACATTTATCGCAGAGTAGTTGTTCATAGCAGAAACCCTTATTTTGAAATTTTCTATCTGTTGTTTCTTTTTTTGAAATATTGTATATTTTTTATGGTATTGTTCTAACTGTCTTTTCCCTATTTATTCTAACTCATTTTTTGATAGACTTTTGAAATGTGCATTTTAATTTACTCTAAAACATATATTATAAGGAGCAATGGAGCCTTTGCACCTTGCATTAGCAGAGGACAGATCAATCGCTTTTTTCCCAGAGATATAGAGTCGCGCGTGTGTTGAATTGCGCGGGCTGGTTTAGTTGCCAGGACTGTTCTGTTTGAGGCACTTACACTTCCTTGCTCTTGCGAAGAGAAAAGCACGTGTCCCTGCAAACGCACAGGTCCAAGAGTCGCAGGTCGATACCTTTTGCAGGGTTGCAGGCAGGAATGCGTGCGTTACCTCTTACGCGACGTTGAAGGGGTGGCCTTTCGTAAAGGTGATTTTTACACGGGCGTATGAGATGTCGTGTGAGGAGCTCTGCGTCATGGAAGTGACTGCGCATGCCCAGCTACTTCGCAATGTGTGCTCCCAGTTTGGGGGTAGACTCGGTGTCCCTTCTCCTGGCAGCGGGCTTCATTTTGGTTGCGCTTGAAAAACCCTTCAAACACTGTTCCCCTGTGTTTTTAGGACACACGCAGGTTTCCGGTTTCCTGGCGCGGCAGGGCCCTGATGCAACGCGCGCGCGCACAGGCCCATGCTGCTTTCCAGCACCCATAGCGGGTGTGCAATTCACCGGTAGAAGAAGACAACGTGGGCGCCTTTGTGAGATGTTTGCTTGGTGCAAAATCATTGTGTTTTGCTAAGATTCTCCGGGCCACAGGCCAAAATCCCAAGGGCAGGTTCTGAGGGTCACCCTGTTCTCTTCCCCTCCTTTAAGGTCCCTCAAACCTTTGTGGGGATGTTGTTGTGTGAACAGCCGGCTCATGCATATGGATGCTTTGGCTCAAGTCAACTGGCTCAAGTGAGTCAACTGGCTCAAGTTCTTGATAAGTGGTTCAAGACAAATATCCAAAGGAAAGCTGTAAAGAGGCAAAAGGACCGTGCCCCGCTGTCGCAGTTGGTTATGAGACAACGCAGGCCATATTATCCTTACAACCCCTATATACACCGACCCCTACTACACGACTGCACAGCCAAGGGTAGTGGTCACCCCATGAGATTCGAACCCCAACTGCTTTGTCATTGACTTTGTGCTTGATTCGTTTCCTGGCAGGTTATCAGCCATAAGCTTACAATTGGTCCCAGCGGAGGACTGCAACTGCGGCGCAATACAGCCTTTTGAATCATATTTACAGCCGTACGATGGATTCTCCCGGAAGCCCGGGAACTGCAACCTTTGTTTGGAAATGGCAGTTCCAGTGGTTCCACAGGTATGTTTGCTGTGCCGGCTATCGCGGATTCTCCGGAGACACAACAAAGTGCAAGTTCCAATCACAATTCTTTTGGAGAGAAGTTGGTCAGAAAAGAAGAGGTCGTCATAAGCTTCACTATGGACACCGAGAAGGAGCGTGAAGGGCGTCATGAGTCCTGTGAGAAAGGAGAAAGGGCGATCGAAGTCGCCTACAGGCTCAAGTCCGTCAAAGATCACTCCAGAGAACAAGACCCTCAGACAGGAAGTGGAAGAGGCTACGCACAATTTGGCTATGCTACAGGAGTCGTATGAACGTGACGACCATGGCAATGTCACGCGCATTCAGGAACTGGAACGGAGAGCTGGTATGCCGGAACAACAAGTAGCTCATATCCTCAGAAGATCCGACGAACAACTCCAAGAAGCTGCTCAACACATTGACATTCAACGTGGGAAGACAAAACTATCCGAAGATCAAGCGCAACATCTTGTGAGGATCTATGGAGAGTATCAAGAAGAAACCCGACTCAAAGTCCTCAAATACGAGAAGCGACACCAAGAGATGGCGGCAACCGTTGATCTACTTGAACATCGAATCAGATGCAAGGAGGGAAGCTCATTGGTTAGCAAGAACAAGGCTGAGCAAGAGAGGAGGAGCGTTTCTTCTGAAATTGCACAGTATCAATCGATGATCAACTCCTATCAGGTGAAGATCAATAAGGACTCGCAGAACGAGGAGAGCACTATTCGTGGTTGCGTGAGAGATTGGAAACAGCATTGATGCCACAACCAACGATGGCGATTGACGACGAGCCACAAAGTACATTTGTGAGCAAAGCAAATGACGCCATCAGGTACGCTGAACAAGAAGCCCACTGCGCACGGATTGCCGTGAGCGAACGGGATGAGATGTATCTGATCGGCCAGCGTGCAGTCAGGAACGTGACGCGAAGATGAATGAGGAGATATTGCAAGAGATCGAGCTCATAAAGGAAATGCATTACATGATCGCGCCACGCTGAGGGATCGGGAGCTCGACGACGTGACTCGCGAACTCGCTGCATCAAGGCAAAAGGCCAGTGACTTGCAATCCAACCACCTCAATCAAATCGCTGCAATGGCCGAAGAGATGGATGAGACGCGGCGAGAGCTCAAGATCCAAGTTGGTCCAAGAGAGCTTTGTGTATCAGCTGGCAGAGACGAACAAACAGCTCGAAAGTGAGAACGCCACCCAAAGCATCATTGTGGCGGACTCCAATGATCGTGGACGAGCTCTACTGAGGGATGATTCTGTTAGGACCAGTAAACGCTATAATTCGAAGACCCGTAAGAGTGATACCACAAATGGGCCTCAACAACAAGGTCAGGTAATGCTCTATCCGGGCTCCGGCAGGTCAACCGTCTGGCGACAAACATCACCACCAGGTGGACAACTGACGACGACAAGAAGCTTCATCACTTGATGTGTTACATTCATCACACCAAGCACTGGAGGATGATGGAGATTCAGTCGAAGATATGTATTTGGCAGTTCGTGCTGATGCTGACTTTTCTGGGTGCGCCGATTCCTCGCGGTCGACATCCGGCGGTCACATGAACCTTCCCAATACAAGGTTTCCGCTAAAGCTCTAAGCGACAGGGATGTGTGAGTCATTCCACCCCTGAGGCTGAAATCGTCGCTGCCGATGTCGCAATGAGAGCTATGGGCATGCCTGCGCTCAGACTGATGGAGCGTACTTTGGGGAAAGAGCCAAAGTTTGTGTTCTCGACGACAACAAGGCCAGATCAGGGCAAGAACCCTACTATGAGGCATCTGGAACGAAGTCGCGGTGTTGCTGTCACATGGATGCATGATATGTTCGAGAGGGACTACATGTACCTGGCCTATGAGGTCACGGACCGTATGGTTGCTGACATCTATACCAAAGCTTTCAGCGATTCCAGAACATGGAAACATGCGTGTGTGCAGATTGGGTTGCTCGAGCCGGAAATGCTGACTGACCCGGAAACCGTCAAGATGGTCACATCTTCTTTTGACCCCAAGAAGGGAACCGCGCAGGCGGCCACTGGTTCGATCGACGGCGTACCAACTTTTTCGCACACGAAGGTACCGATTATGCTTCCCAATCTTTGGTGGCAAGGGTTGTCGTCCAAGGAAGGACTTCATGAACACGAAGGGCATGAACCGGTCATCGTGGCAAAGGTTCCGAAACTCATGCGGTACCAACCACCACCTTCAGTACAATGTCCTATTGGCACACGGTGGTTGCGTTCCACTTGGTTTCTGTGCGGAGGATCATGGGAGAAGGTTGAGGATCGAGTTGACCCCGCGTTGCAATGGGAGCGCATCGACAAGTACGTCGAGCGTGCGGTGTGGCGGTTCCATCTGGTGCAGCCTGCTGCGCCCGCCCCCAAGGTTATTCAGCCTAGACAACACTTCGGACGGGATAATTCTTTTCAACTTTTCATTCAGGAGGTCGATGGCCAAGACATCCTGGATACGCCTCTCAATTCCCTACCTGCACGTGTTCTACGGTGTTTCAAGGTCATGATGCGTCGTATGCATGCGCACCACCGTGAACAGGACAATCATCGCCTCTTTGTGCCGTACAGGATTGCAGTTCGCAACCATTTGCAACCTGCTGGTCCCAATGCAAAGTCACTTTTTGTTTTGTGAATCGCAATGGTACCGTACTTGGCTTGCCTGGCTATGCCTATGTACATGGTTTGGCTACTAGCACAGAGATCACCCTTGTGGCACTGGACCCTAACAAGCCCACGGTTGTCATGGCGTGTTCCGAATCACACAACTGGTTTACCGCGCTTGCGCAACGCTGGCGCGTTTCGAGTGTTACGATCACGCTTGAGGATGACCTGCTATCCCAGTACGGGGAGAACCTCGCCAAGCACGCCGTCACCAAAACGAGTGACATGTTACTTTTTGCTGGACCCTGCGCGGCAGGATCATCATGGGCGAGATTGAATATAACAAGAGGACCAACAACAAGCAAACTCATTCAAGACAAACAGCTTGAGTTTTGGAAGTTGTTCAAAGTGTTTTCCCAACTGAAGGGCATGCCGAGTCCAAGAAAGCCGCCATTCTCTTTGAGCTTCCCAAAAGCTGTGCCAAGAAACCCCTGCCGATTCGGAAACCCTGGCGTGTCATTTCTTGGAACTTTGACCTGGGGGAATCCCTTTCGAAGAAGTGCAATGGTAACCATAGTCGTGGACCTTGCGCGGGTAGGGAAACCAAGGATACCCAATTGTACACTTCACTAATTGTCAATGTTATTCTGCGACGTTTTGCTGTTCGAGCCAAATGTTCGCGACATCATGGAGTGAACCTGGCTTCGCCTTGCATATTCAAAGGTGTCGCCGAGAAGAGGAAGAAACTGCAAGGTGAGAGACCTTCTACCTCCACATCGCCATCTACCCTTCGTACCAACTGCAGCTTCATTTCTGCTATAAGACGAGGGAACAAGGTGAAAGTTGGTTGCATATCGCTCCCGGACTACCTGTCGAAGGGTGGTGGTCGTGCACCCCACCTGGATCAGGGAACTCTAGCGTGGTTGGATCATTGCTGCAGTGGTGCTTTTGCATATTGCTTTGTCTACGAAGAATGTGGCGGGGCTGCGAGTAGGTAGACCCCTCCCAAGGATCGACGAAGACTGCTCGGAGGTGATTGCAGCGAGATGGATTACAGAAGCCGGTGTGCCTTGCGTACTTTTTCATGAAGACCACAAAAGTCCCGAAGGCACCGGACACTCAGTGTCGTGGCGCAGTTTTCCAGGGCTAGAGCCTCCACATCACACAGTCCGAATTCCGGTCTGTGCGATTCCTCATGAGTTCGTCCTCAACAAGAAAACATTTCAAGATATTTTTAGCATCATTGCATGGAGCTTCCAGTGCATGGCCATTCAATTCATGCCCAACGATGGCAGTCCTTGGTGCGTCCCAGAAGAATTCGAGGAAACCACGGCAAGGCTTACCCTTGCCTTGTCCTGGTGTTCTTGCTGAAGTGCGATGTGATTGGAAATGTCAAGCTGAAGTGTTTGGCCTTCCCAGCTGGCAGCAAAAAGCTGGCATTTGCTGCAAATGCTCTGCCACCTTGGAAACCTTCACTGACTTCACTTCCAATGCTGTGTGGAGGACCAAAAGATACAGCCGCTGGGATTTTCTGGAGAAACCCGAATCCTTGGACAGGCCAAGGACTGCTCTTTACAAATGTCCATTCTTCACCACCGAAGTTTTTAAATTGGATTGGCTGCATGTTGCAGATTTAGGCTGCAGCTGCGATATGCTTGGCAATCTTCTATGGTATGTTCTGCCCAAATTTGGTGGCACCAGGCAGGAGCAACTGAGTGCGTTGTGGCTCCGTATGAAGATATATTACGCTGACTGCGCCATCCAAGACACAATTGGCAACTTGACCTTTGGCATGCTGAGGAAAAAAAGCACCACTTCGCCCAAGCTGAGAACTAGGGCAGCTGAGACAAGAGCATTGATCCCCTTTGGGGAATCCATTGCTCAGTCCATGCTGGACAGCGACATTCCCTTCGAGTTGGGCATCAAGGATGCCATGCATTTTTTGCAACTCTCTTATGATTGCCTTCACAAGGACCGATTCGACCAGGTCCATTTTCAGAATGTTGTTTTCAAGTTCTTGCAAACATATCAATGCCTTGGACCTTTGGCAACTGAAGCATACACTTGGCATCTCAAGCCGAAATCCCATTTGCTTGCTGAGATTGCTTTGGCTGGGGACTGCCCGTCTTTAAATTGGTGTTGCCGCGATGAGGAAGCTGGAGGTAGCATCAGCAAGATTGGCCGCTCCAGAGGAGGCCAACAAACTTTGTGGTCTGTGTCCAGTAGATGTTTGCAGAAATTCTGCTGCGACTTCCAGGTGCCAGTGTTTGATGAAAAAGACTTTGGCAGCCACGCGTTGCCTGCACGTTTCTGCGCTTGCGTGTCTGACTGGCAGCTTCAAAGCATCAGCAACACTGGAGGGGGACGGCAGGAGCAAATGTCGCAGGGATATCATCAAGAGGTACAACGATGAGGGGGGTACTGAACCCACCATTGAGGCAGAAAACTGGGAAGCGCATTAGGACGTTCCAATCCCACATGCACGACAATGGTTGGAACAATGTCATCGAGATGTCATACTACGCGTCCGACAACACTTGTTGCTCGTATCAAAGGACTAATCAACACAATCAAAGGTGGCGGCCGATGGAAGCAACACGTCGCGAACTGCTCGATGCACGTTTGGATGTCGTTATACAACTGCATCTACAAGCAAGGGTTCGAGTGGAAGATCGATGCCAACTACGAGTACAATGGCCTGCTCGAGGTTCTGAATGAACTTTCAAGCATATGCGGCGGAGGAGTATTCGTGAGTATCAACAACCACCCAGAATTCCATCAGAGCACTGGCAACCTCAACAAAGGTGATGGAGCACCGACAACGCCCTCGTTTGGAAGCAAGTATCTGGATTGACGGATCGCAACTACAGCAGCGCTGGGGATTCCAAGCTTTTCTATGTGTTGCAAAAGAAGCTGATCGTCGAGATGATGGATGTGCTCTCGCTTGACGCACAGACGGTTACCGACCTGGAGTATGCATGTGAGGGCGTGTCCCCACTGCAGTTCAATGTGCCTCAGGGCGCAACAGGCGGTAATGTCCGCTATCACTACAAGCCGGATTTCACTGCTCATTTCAACAAGCAGCAGATGCATCATGAAGAGCAGCGGAGAGAAGGCAAGGCGATTGGCAGGGAGGGCAGCGATGACATGCGGTCGAAGTGGTATCACCTCGAGGACGTTGCAGATGTACTTTGTACACAATGTCAAGCAGAGGGAGCTCAATCCACGGCCGACCACTTGTACAATGAGAACACATGCATTAGCCACGGCCGACGGGCTGATCGAGCAGAATACCATGCACAAGGGAGCTGACCGCCCCAACATCATGAAAAGATTCTTTGCTGAATGCAGCCTGGTGCTCGGTGACATGAACTTGAGAGCACATTCGACGGGGACATGGATGCTTTTGTATCTCACCTGATCGTGAAGCTTTTCGACAAGAAGTTCGCGAAGGAGATGTCGCAGATCGGAGGCATCACGCTCAATCGAGACGCCTTTGCTGACTACTTCCGCAGTAGCGATGGGAGGCAACTGTGGGTCGACAAGCTGTCGTACATCGTCACCCATTTCGATGGGACGAAAGAGAGAAAGACAAAATCCCGCGTATGGCGCGACTACGGAAACGCTGTATTCGCTTCGTGGACGCGTTGGTTCCTCGGTCAAGAGCAGGCGTACCATGTTTTCTCCACCGACAATGAAGAGAAGTTGGGAGATGGACTGGAGACCGTCCTCGGGTTCTTCGACGTCATATCCTACTTCGGACAGGAATTGCCAAAGTGGGGGAACGTTTGCCAGTACCGACCAATGCTGGAAGCCACATTCCTGAAGTTCGTCAGGGAGAACATGACCTCTCACATGACAGGCCCCAACAGGAAAAGGAATGGCGCTGTGACGCACATGGAGGTTCCCAACAAGAATGTCAGGGACATCATGGACAGGCTGGCGTACACGAACCCATTCATCGATCTCAGGGGAAGCCAGTCTCACAGGCCAGAAAAGGAAGCCCGATCATGAGGACGAGGATGATCGTGGCCGTGAGCCCGATCATGCCGGAGAGCCTGATGCCAAACAATCAAGAGTCGAGGACATCGCCACGAGACGAGCAGAACTGTTGCAGATGTTCGAGAATCTTTGCGATCGCGCTGGCGAACTCAATGTTTGCATCATGTGCGGAAAAGAGTCGCATGAGGGGACATGCAAGGACATCACAAGAGCAACGGAATCTGACTTGGCACATGGAAAGATACAGATTCTGTTTCTTCCGGAAAGACACTCTACGTCGATATGGAACGTCCCGATGGAGAAGAAGACGAGCCGAACCACAAGAGAAATCACAGCCACCGGAATATGGAGGAGCCGGAATTTCAAGAAGCACAGCTATGCTGTGAATCTTCTCGAGATGGCCGACATGGCAGAAGGAGGAGAGCTCCACGATGGTCAGGTCGACCTACACACGAATCCCAACGAAAGCGTGAAGGAGTACATCAACATGCTCGATTCGTTAGGCGGAGCAAACCCCTCTGTGGTTCCTCAACCCGGTGATGAGGCAGTATGCGAAGGCGTACGTGGGTCTCATGTATGACCGATACACTGCCAAAGGGAATACAGGGCTGGTGGCTTTGTCACGTGGAATGCTCCGCCCAAGCGATCGGACATATTCGGGAACAGCATGTTGCATAGTTCGGCAGGAAGAGCGAATCCGAAGTCCGAATGTCCTGACCATGCTCGAATGCACCATGGCTGCCACCATCTGCTGTACTCGTGACGAATCCAGTCGATGTTTTGTTTTGTCCACCCAGCCGCTATGAGACCTCGATTTCTTGGTCGAATCTTGCAGCAAGAATCTGCAGTCTCGGTTTTCGCGCTCTGCGATCGTCCGATCTGATGCACTCGGCGATGATTTGGATTCTGTCGCTCTTTTTGTACCGATTCTGCGGGACACGTCCTCGCGGTCCAGGATGTGCTCGACTTTCACCCATCCTCCACCATTGCAAGGAATAGTGTTGCTCCTCCTTGCGCCAATTTGGTGGCGTAGGATCTTCACCAGCGCTTTCAATGGGTAGTACAATTCGTTGTGGTGGATGCTGGATCTAAATGTCGTGTACTCAATGTATGGCCAAAGGGGAAAACTTGTGTCTCGGTTCTGCACGTTCATGACTTCCAGGTGGAGGGCATCATATTGCGAGGCATTGTTCCAGGCGGCAACGACAGCGCGCGAAGGTTGGCAGTACACTGCGGAGTGTTTGCACCTTGGGACAGCAAGAACATCTCGACCAAGACTGCAAAGAGGGAGATGACCTCATCGCCATCTACGTGCCAACAAGGAAATTGTCAGTGTACCAGTCAGGGGTCACATCGGGAGGGACGATTGTCGCCATTCCCTTCAAGGAGATCATGGCGATCTGGAGCTTCAAGTCCGTGAAGAAAGGACCTGTCAAAGAGGTTAAGCGGATCTGTCCAGCGTTCAAGGACGCTGTGGGCGCGACCCCAGCGGACTTTCTTGGAAACTTCAACAGCTTCTTGGACGACGAGGGCTCCGCGGATGCTGAGATCCTGACAAAGATGGTCGTCATGGCGCGCGTCAACGTCGAAGTGCCCGAGCTTTTGAACAACTCGCTGGTTGAGATCAGGGATCTGCTCAGCAGGTTCATTGTCTAGCGTGAGGACGACCCATCAAATATTTCCAACAGAGTATGCCCTGCATGCGCTGTCATTATTCCAAGAGGATTTTGCTATTGCACGGCATGCGACTGTGAGCTCATTTCCACCGGCAAGTTCGTGATCCATGTGGATGAAGACGAGCCCAAAGCTTCCGACACGACAAAGGTGACGGAGGAAATGAAGCAGGCTCAGCGAGAAGCAAGGCAGGATGCTGAGCGCATCGTCGCCGAGGAAGAACGACCCGACACCAATGAGATGAGCAAGGAACGGTCTGCGGACAGATCGTACCTCCCATCGGACATCGGGACGGATATCGACGACGATGATGTGGGAGTCTGTCCGGACAATCCTGAGGAGGACGCGGACGCGATTCACCTCCTGCAAGTCAAGGCCATTTGCGTCGACGAACCTGGCGAGGCGTCATACCTCTCCGGCAACATTGGCATCATACTTTTCAAAGTGTGGAAGGTATTCGCCAACAACGAGGCGACTTGGTCAAGGAAGTATTGTCCTTACATCGCAATCAATGAGAGGGACGAGTGGATTTTCACCGACGTCGACGAGCAGAACATCCCTGTTCCGCCCACCTACGACGAGTGCCGCTCCCAAATTTAGGAACGTAAGATTCCAAAGTGCGAATCACAGGCATGAAGAGACGTTTTATTGGTCCCTGAAGCCTGAAGCTGAGAGGGCTGTACTACTTGATGTGTCGGATCTGGACTGCCTGCAATATCCTTGGTATCAAAGCAGAGCAGTTCAGAGGAATCAATCACCAGTTAAGGACACCGCCTTCGTATGTGATACGAATTTCCGATGCATTGCCCTTGGCCTCAACTGCGACTACATGACCTTCTACAGAACAGATGTGCTCATTGGACGCAAGTTCTTGAAAGTTGATCTTGCTGCCATGATTTGCGTGCAAAGCGTCAAAGAGGTTGATTTGCCTCTTAACCAATGGTGCTATCATCGCAATATACATCTGCCCTCGCGCTATATTGAGAAGATCAATCGGACCGAGGAGACACCACATTCTCGGCTAGAAAGGTTCCAGTGGAGGGCGAGTAGAAAGGCCATCACCACGTCGTCGCACTGGTGACCAAGCATTGCCAACATGATCTCTACTTTGTGGGGGATTAGCTGGAGATTGCATTTTTTTACAAGGGGATCGTGGTACTCATCGTGCATCATGCCATGATCAACCCAAGCATCTGTCACAACAGAACATTTTCATGTTTCCGTACAGTATCGTCATCGGCGACTGCTATTCTGGAGATGCCAGGTATTTGGTGGTCAATGATTATTCGATGCTACAAATTATTATCGGTTACAAATTGGTGGTGGACTATGCTCGTCATGGATGTTCGTTTTCTGCTGTTTTTTTTCTGGATCTGTGTCATTACCTGATAGATCGCTTGCTGCGTGTGCATCAATGCACATGAGGTTCGGTATGCGGCCTGTAGCATTCTCGCTTCCTGTTCGATATACAGAACCTGGTCAAACTTGTGCAGAAACGTTTCACAGAATTGAAAGAGAAAAGCCGTGCGTCCATGCATGTCGGCATGTGTTTGTGGATGATTCCTGGGGCCCCATAATGAACCCGAGCCCAGGATGGGGGATGCTAAGATTCTCCGGTCCACAGGCCAAAACCCCAAGGGCAGGTTCTGAGGGTCACCCTGTTCTCTTCCCCTCCTTTAAGGTCCCTCAAGCCTTTGTGGGGATGTTGTTGTGTGAACAGCCGACTCATGCATATGGATGCTTTGGCTCAAGTCAACTGGCTCAAGTGAGTCAACTGGCTCAAGTTCTTGATAAGTTGAAATATCCAAAGGTTTGCTGTAAAGAGGCAAAAGGACCGTACCCCGCTGTCGCAGTTGGTTGTGAGACAACGCAGGCCATATCATCCTTACAACCCCTATATACACCGACCCCTACTACACGACTTCACAGCCGAGGGCAGTGGTCACCCCACGGGATTCGAACCCACACTGCCTTGTCATTGACTTCGTGGTTGATTCGTTTCCTGGCATGTTTGTTGAAGCAGGGGGGGAACCCGCAGGATAGTCTTCCAAAGTCCTTCTTGGGGGCTCGGCGCAACCTTACGTGAACCTGCAAATCTGTGGGCCTGATTCCATTTGAGAGTTCCATTTGAGAGTATCTCTCGTCGAGCGGGCTAGTTCGCATTTGTTGCAATGTAGCTTTTTCAAAATACGAAATGTGGACGAACAAGATCCAACACCGAACAAAATGCGGAAGGCGGCGACCCCCCCATTCAGAAATGTACAGGCATTTTTCCCACGTGCTTGAGGTAGGTGTTTTTGGATGGTGTTACTGAATTTGGGTGGAGTTGGTCCCCACTTTTGAGAAACACCCATGTGGTCTTCAGTATGCCATGGTCAGAAGACCTGCCTGCTTGGGGTTGGTAGGGATGGACCCCTGAATACGGATTTGAGAGAATTGTGAGGGTTCCATCAAAGGACCCGAATTAGAGGGTTGTGACCGTGGCACATGCGCCTCTCTTCCCTCTTGCAAGCGTCGATGGGCAAAGTCCGCTGTATCCACGAACTGGATGTTGTCCATCCACATGCCTTTCTTCATTTGTCAGTTTGTACCCTGCCTGCGTCTTGACTCACTGTAGCTGTGCGTTGCTTTGGAGGCGACGCACGAGGGTTGTGCCAGATGCCACCTGCAACTCAAATGGCCCGAGCCTAGTGCTTCCTGTGGCCGGGGTCATGTTGCTCTCCCAAGACTTCAGCATTGATGTGCTGTTTGGGGTCCAAGCTGGTTGATGCTGAAAACACAACGGCCAGCCAGCGTAGCCATGTAGGACTGTAGGAGAATGATGACCCCGGAGTACCAACCGTTGAGATCCTTCACTTTGGGGGGGGACCCTGTGAATCCATCAGGTACCTGAATCCGGGCAAACAAATACCACCCTCTCCTCTACATCTTGGCCCTGAGAGGTGCGGATTGGGTTTACCAACGACGAAGCACAGCAGGAGCTAGAGGCGATCGGTGCATCTTGCTCTGTCGTTGAATGCTAACTTTGCACTTTGTCAAGGAGGCCCCTAGAGGAACCCCCTAGCATAGATCGTTTCCATGGGGAATTTGCTCCTGATTAGGACGGTATTCCGGATTGATATGACGTTAACAAGCTCGAGAACAGCGCCTATAAAACAGTACTTCCTCGGTCTCCACATATAGTCCTGGACCATTGGTCTGTGTGCGCGCTTTACGTTCAATTGCAGCAGGAGAAATGCCGTGACCATCATGAATCCGGCAGGGCAAAGTCACGTCAGTCAGGCAACAGTGACATCACTCATGGCGCAGCAGGGTGGAAATACGTCACATCGCATCACAAAAGTCATTTCACCATAGGTATGCAACAGAACTATGCAACCCGTCCATTGCTCAGACAGGACCGAATCTGCATAGCAGAAGATCTTCCAGCAAACATCGCATGGAAACGTGGACAACTGAGAAACGCCAGTGGCACATCTCAAATCAACGACTTGGCTGGTTCATTTCTCGCGCGCGAGTAGTCGAGGGCGCGTCTCTTCAAGTAGGCCATTTTCTGAGTTAGACGCTCGCGGGAAAGAAGCATCAGTGTGCCATGAAGTCTTGCCCACAGCTCTGCAGGCGCCGATTATCTTCCTCCACGTGGCGGAGGGCGGCTCACAGCTGGAAGTTCTCGCGGACTTCTTGAGCTGCAACGGACCAGAGCTTTGTGCGAGCGGCGCGCAGAAACTCATCATTAGGCAGGGAGGGCTAAACGGGAAGGCTGCCTTTCGATCGTGATTCGAGCGGTTGCCCCCCCCCAAAACAAAAAGAAGAAGCTGAAAGCACCGGACCAAAAACTCTGCGGAATCAAGTGCAAAGCAAAAGTGCAACTCTCATCGAATCCAAGCTAGGGAGGTTCACTTCTTTTTTCCCCCAGTTGGTCACCTTGCGTGAAGAATACTTCATTTGTCGTCTCTCTTCTGACCTGAGGAATCTCCACGAACCCTCCTCTCGCAGCGTAGCGGAGGTGTATCAGCAACTGCCGCGCTTCAAGAAAGTAACTTTTAGCAATTGCGTAGTCTCATTGGAGTCCTATTTGGAGACTCGGCCGCAAGTTGATTCCCAGAGACAGTTGAGTCTCTTTCTTTGTAAGAGTGACTGTACTCTTTTCGGCTTGTTGAAAGGGAAAGCAAAAGGAACAACCACGTCCCTCTATTTTGACAAAACTAAATGAGGAGATGTTGATGATGACCAGCAGCTTGCTGGACAGCGTTCCACCTGCAGATCTAGTGCTGGAAGAAGTCGTGCTGGGTGTGGTTCCAAGAGTGGCAGGTTCTGACCAAGATCAGCGGCAACAGGCGACCTGAGTGCAGCAGAACCCGAAATGCGTTCTGTTCGATGGGGCTCATCTTCCCCCAAAAGCTGCAACTGGCACCGATCGTCCTCAGTTTCCGACATACCTGTCCAAGATTTGCTGAACGGGGTCTTAGAGAATCACAAAAGGCCGGAGGGACTTGCGGTAAACACTAAGATCTGAGAAATAAGGTAGGGCTCAACCGACTCCCACTGAAAGAATGGTTGACGCAGTTTAGACATTGAGGGTTATGTTAACCCCCCATTTTTTGAATGGTGACCACTGTTCGATGTGTTGCAACTTATGGCCGAATCTGGGAAAGGAGCATGCCGGCGAAGAAGAGCAAACCTTCTTCACGCTGAGTCTCTGGCTTTCCCTGCTTACACAATACCATTTTGCCCAAATGGTGAGTTTCGCGAAGCGGTGATGCTTCTCAATGGAGAAGACAGGAAGTTCCTCTAAATGGTGGACCCGTTCTTTGGAACCCAAAGGATGGGCCCAGCTCTACTGCCCTGTTCCAGGCACTGCCGATCATCCAACTCCTGGCTCAGCAGATGATTCAGAAGCTGAACCGTCCCTGGCAGGTCAAGCTCAGCGCGCGTGCATTCGAGGCGAGAACATGTCAAGGCACCCTTTTTGGGACTGGGGTTTCGAGCAAAAAGGAAGCCTGTTTGGAGTCTCCCCTTTTTTGACAAATCCTTGCAACCTTCAAAACCATCACGAAGAAGTTGGTGGGATTGTGGAAAAACCTCCGTATTCGTTTGCGCCCAAGCGGTCATGTTTGGTCTGAACTGGGACTGGCTGTCATTTTCAGAAAGCAGCATCCCCGAGGCACTTCAGCTGTCACTCGTTTGGCAGAACCGCTTGAGACGCTCGGCTTTTTCATAAATTTTGTTTGACCTGGGCAAAGGCTGCTTTTGGGAATTGTTGCATGGCTGCGCAGGGCTTCCTTCCTCGTCGCTCCGCACTTCATGTTCGCACTTCTCGAATCCAGAACTCTGAGCGTAGTCTCCCCGTACTTTGAGATGGAACCTCATCATAATGTCTACCTCTGATTAATAAACTACCCCCCCTCCCCCCCAAGCAACTTCCCTCCCCAAACAGTTCTTCCAACTTGAGTACGAGTTGCTACGTAAGTATTGTTCACAGAATTGTTGTGTTTCAATTGATTTTGTATCGGTGGAGCCTCCTTTTGAGATTGGTTTAGTGTTGGTGGATTTGAGTTTTCTTTTGCTTTGGTATTGCTAGAGCCTCCTTTTCAGATTAGACTTGAGGGTTTAGTATTGCTAATCAGACCAGCTAGTGGAAGAGGTTGAGATGATGTGTGTGTGTGTGTGTGCGGAGTGGCAGAAAACCCTGCCACCACACAAAAACTTTTTCCCACTGCAGGGGGTGGCAGCAGGGCCGAGAGTCTGCCACCAACGAAGACACCCTCGTGACCCTGGTGAAGCAGTTGGAGACGTCCAGCTGTGTACCTGCAACGGTTGTGCAAAGTCTTTTTGGCCCGTTGTTTCTCTCGCTGTGTGTGCTTCATGTTGAACCTTGTAACGTTTTCGACACTAGAGGGAAACCGAATGCATTGCGAGCCGAAACTCATTCATGCAGAACCTTATCCAAGCCGAGACTTACCAGTTGTACTCGAAAGATTAGAACCCTCCATCTGGAGTCTAAGTGTGAACACCCCATTCGTGGGGGACCCTCGGGTGTACCCATCGTGTGACCCCGGGCCGGCACGCCGGAAAATTTGACCTCAACGTGCTTATCATGGAACAGCGGAATTTCACGTTTAAGCAGGAACGAGGTTTCACTAAAGGGAAGACAGCCACCTCTTCATAGTTAAGTTTCACAATCCTGGATGTCGCTGCTGGCAGATTCCTTTGTGCCTTGCGTTGTGATGCCGTCATGTCGGCCGATTCACATGCTTGAATTATCCGAGTTGTGTGCTGCACTTGACGTACTGCACAGTGGTCGAGCTTTGATTCATGAATATGCATGTACATGGTCTTGAGTTGTCATTGATTGTGGTTTGTCGTTTGTATCCTTCCTCAAGGACGAGCATTTCCGGACGTGTTGCTGTTTCGTCATGTCACGCCGGGATGATCGTGACAGATCCAGAACTCGGCGCAGAAGGGATCGGAGTCCCTCCTCCCAGCCTCGCAAAGCACGCAGACGTGAACACAATGACAACCTGGTCTCGGATGGCATGGATTGGAACAACTTGGTCTCCTGGCAACACAATTCGGGCTACAGTGCTGCTTTTCCGGTGCCGCCAGGCAACTATCAATCGAACCCCTCCTCTACGCAGCAATTTCATCATACTCCGGTCAACTACATGATGCCGTTTCCTCCGGAGCCCACACCAGCTAAGTTCGTGACGCCCGTGATGCCACCACCGGTCACTTCTTCCCAAGCTACACCATCGCCTGGATACCCAGCTGCGCTGCCAGTTCGACCTCAAAAAGCGTGGCTTACTCCACCGGATGATTGGACACCTGGTGATGGCATGTTCGACACCAACCCGCTCTACTCCTTTAGCCTGCCCATGACGGTTGCCAACACCCCGCACAATACTCTACGTGACATGTCTGGCATGGACATCCGGGATGTTCGCCTGGTTCAGGTCATACACGGGGGCATTACCAACTGGCTACTGCGACCATTTGCTCACGGGAGATTCGTGACGTGGGAAGGATTTCGTACCCGCACCGAGGCCCTGCTTTGGAGTACCTGCCCAAAACTACTGCGACGATCACAGCCGCTCAACCTGCTTACTTTGGAAAAGGACCTTGCCAATTCGCTGGGGCTCAACCTTGACGACTTCAATCAGCCGCGACTCTTACGCCCTCTACCCAAGCAGAAGACATGCTCAAGAAGTTCACTGATCTACATAGTTGCTCCAGGCTCAATATTCGGCATCACAACGAGCTTCGTCTTCCCCTACGTTACCATCTCAGAAAGACGATGCAGAGTTGCACCTCCGGCCAACCACTCACACTCTTCGACGCCGACCAGCTCCCTGCCCACGGTCAGTGCGGCGGCCCTCGATGGCAAGTCGTTTGATGGTTCGGTTCAACAACAACCTCGGATCATCCAGTCGCTTCACGGACTTTCTTCCCCGCCTTCCAAGCCGGCGGCGTCACAGCTGCTCACCATACACAGCACGCCAGAAGACATCATCAAGCGCTACGCATGGACCAGTGATCAACCACGCTTGTATCTCAAGCAATCACCCACTACCACTACAGTGGCGTCATTGATTAAGTGGGCCAATCACCCATCCAGGCTCAACGGCAACAAGTCCTTGGAATCTATGTCGACCCAGCTCTTTCAGGCGCGTCAACGCATGCCAGAAAGAGATGCACCTACGTTTGCGGCTATGGCCGCTCTGTGGGGACTTGAACCTGGCTACATTACCAAGCTCACGGACAAAGCGCGGTGTCACCTCATCGTGACTGCCCGCTTACTCACTGGGTGAACAGCTTCCATTGCTTGCATATTAGCCCGGAGCGGCAGTTGCGTCATAGATGACGAACGGTTCGAAACTTGTCCGTCCTCTTCTTGCACATTGCTTGTTTGGTGAGGTGCTTGTCTCTACTTGCCTTGTGAGTTGCTTGGTGCTCATTGTCTCTTGAATGCATGTCGCCGCCACCTTGTAGCTTTCCTTGGTTGCATATCCATCATGTGGACTGAACTTCGCCGCAGTGGAATCTTTGATGACGTTGCACAATGGCATTCCTTGGCTACTTTTCTGAACTCGCTGACGGTGTTCTCTACGTGCTGGCAGTAATGGTTTCCTGGACTTCCACCACCGTCGAGTCCAATGGATGAGTATGAGTCAATTCAGCAATTGCCTCAGTTAGACCTCATCCTTGAAGTGCTCACCGTGGTTCGGATTGCACTTCAGATTCCGATACATCCCATGTCGCGTTCCTCTCATACTGTGGCCAACAGGTATGAGCTTCACAGATGTCGGAACACTGCCTATCTGTTGATCTGTTTTTTGCAGCGTCTCATTTCTCAAAACCATGGGTACATTCCGCCGTTCTTCGAGGTTCTTCATTTTTACAAGACGTCACTGCTGTGTGAAATCATGCACTCCACTTTTGCGGATATGCGACACCTTCGATCACTGCGGACACGCTTCCCGGACCTCTTTGACTTCATTCAGGATCCAGGTCACCATCAGCAACCATGCGTCTACCTCAGACTCTCACCATGGCGTAGTCCCTACTACGTTGGAGCAACAGATCAGGATGTTCTTCGCCGAGAACATTCACGCAGCCGCAAATTTCTACAACTACTACGGAGACATCATGCCTTCTTTGAGCCTGGGCTTCACTACTGGAAGCGATCCAACACCTACTGGCTTTTCTGTGCCATTCCGGTTGAGATTAAAAGCCCACTTTCCTCGGTTTGGGTTCAGGAAAGCAAGTGGCAATACATGCTACGTCCACATCCAAACGCTCTCTGGGTGCACAGACTTCTTCGGAAAATTGGTTTCCGTGAACATCTGGTTGACTTTCGGCGTCATTCGTTGTCATCGCCTACCTCACTCTTGCTACACAAGCGCTTTCGGCGACGACTACATCCTGATCTCCATCGGCAATTACGACCGAGATGTTGGATGACATTCAAGCACACTACTCCACTCTTTCTCAACTGGGATCCAACACAGGTGCGTCGTTTCAAGCTATGCGCGATCTGTTATCGGCGGCTTTTCCACCCACCCAGCTCTACTACTTCCTGCGACTCTCCGTCTTCGTCAACGAGCCTTTTGAGCCCTATTCGTTCCAAGGCGCAGAAACTCCTCGCCCAGGTTACGCGCAAACGACAACTTCAGTTACCGAGCACCATGACACAACTGCTTCTCCCACCTCGTTCAGAATTGGAAGGCTCAGCTTGGAACATGGTTGCAGCGTTGGGTAGCATCACATCGTGATCTGTTTCCTTCCTTATTTCTTCCAAAGATCCGTGTTGTGGAAACTCGCAGTGCTACCTTGGGAGACAGGATCTACAACTACCGCACATGGCAACGCAGGTGGACTCCTGACACGTCTTTTCCGTGTCGCTGTTCGGACATGGATGCCTGCAACCTGCATCGTGCACATGATCATGCCGTGATTGTGGATGAGTTCTCGCGCATCAATGCGGACATTGACCTTGACATCATGACTGCATCCATGAAGGATCAGTATTTTGGTGATGTTGACATGCTTCAACAGCGTTTTACCATGCAGCTTCGTAGACTGGCTCGTCGCTGGCATGTACATGGAACCAGTTTCCCTACTGATGTTCAACCTGTTCTGACGGAGTTGATCGATGCACATCGCTCTAACGTTCAAGACCACGCACACTGGACTTCCGCGTCACTACAACGCACTATTGTTTCCCTGTCCTCGTGGGTTGTAATCCCAGCGGATCATTTCCCTTCGCGTGCTCAAGTGATTTGTCCTTCGTTATTTGCCACACTGATGCACAAGACCTTTTGCACAGGAGATGTCTTTTCGCTGTGCCGTGAGTCTGCAGCATCTTTTTCGCTCTGTCACTACGATACCTGCTCTCCTACAACAGCGTTACGCTTGGGGACTTCGACTCCAGGCACCGTTGCCCACGGCTCGCATCCTTCGCAAACCGACCAAAGACTGGCTAAAAGCGAGACCGATTATTTCTTTCTTTCGCACGTGGGCAGCACCCCTCCTCACGGTCTTCGGCGCCCTCATCTTTGAACTCACCAAAGTCACCTTTCCAGACGTACCAGGTCAGCTTTCGGTTCAGGAGCTAGTCCAGCAGCTTTGGGATGCGCTATCACATGAAGAGCCCACCGCATACATCCACCTGGTATCTCAGGAGCTTTCCGGTTTCTTCACATTCATACCCACGGAGCGTTTCCATCAAGCACTACAGGTCCTGCTTCATCGATATGATCAAGTAGTTGGTCTCCGCAGATCTTCACAGTGGTCGGTGTACTCCTCACGCAACGTCAGAGCGATGCATGACCATGCAACTACGAGGCGTTCACGGTCTCCCGTTTCCCGCCGATCCCGGGTTAGGCTTACGCCTGGACCGAAGAGGACTGGGGTGAATGGACCCGCACTGGCCGTCGCACTCATGATGATCAGAGGCGGCCTCGATCGCCGTCAATCCCGCCGGCGCGCCACAGGGTGCCCTCGGACCAGGTTGAATTGATTCATCTTCCTGTTCGCCATCCGGTACCTTCCTTGGGCAGCCATCGTTTTACGCTTCGCTCCGGCAGTCGGATTGAGGAAATTGCCATCTTGATCGATGAAGTTCTTTACTACACGTTGCCCTGCATTGCGACCCTAGTTTTTCCTGAGCCAGACAAGTGGAAGAAATCCTGGGAGACCGTCTACAGGAGCCTCATGCCGCACCGTCGCAGCATTATTGAAGATGAGCAGCGAGTGAAGTCTGTCTCTGAACTGCCACCTTCTCCACCGCCCCACGGCAACGCAGGCCCCTGGACCGCCCAGGTAATCAAGGAGATATCCCGTGAGTTCAAGATCTCCCCGGACTCGCTACCTGCGCAGCTCATTGTTCAGCTCGGCGTTTGCGAAGAGTGTTGGCCGTACACCCTGAAGACCAGACGGACCTGCCACCGGTTTCAACCAGCCAAGAAGGACACCAGGAAGAATTACTTCGGGATCATCTTCTCCTTCGAGCCACGCCGCCTGCTACCTGACAAGCATCGTACTCAGTCGATCTCACCGTTTTTCTGGGCACACAACACCAACATCCACGCTGCCATCAACATCCTGCAGGATGAGGAGCTCCCAAGCTCAGAGACCATAGTAGCCGGGCATGACTTTCCTCGGGGAGAAGGGGTAGAGGAAGTTCGCAATGAGGGCATGAACTGTGGATGAAGAGTCATCGGTGGCGGTGGTGGTGGTGGAGGAGGAGGAGGAAGTAGTAGCAATTGTGGTGGAGGTGTCGAGCAATGTACCGGCCGGGTAGTTTGGTCCGTGATACTGTAACCACGTCGGCTGCGCTCCATGGGTCCAAGTTATGAATGTCTGCACATTTTGCTCCAGCATGATTTGAACACTCATGTCCGAAAGACAAGGCAAGACAACTACAAGGTCAACGCAATGCACCACCACTCGAAAGGAATTTTGACGGCTCCAATATTGCAAAGTCATCTAACCGCGAGCCTCAAGTCGCTGGTAGACCTTCCATACCTGCTTGACTTCCTCGTGGGTTTCTGAAGGAAACAGGTGGTAGTCTTGTAGGTGGGCCTGGAATCCTTGTCCTTGTTGCGTCTGACCATCTCATCCAGCTCACCCTTTGTCCATGCCGTGAATGGTTCGAGATATTCATTGCGGAGGGCAATAGTGAATTCCTGTAGAAGTTCACGAGGTCCATGGACCACCGTCGGCGATGGACGGAACGATGAAGCACCGGGTCCGAATCCGAATCAGGCGTAGTAGACGAAGCGTGCCCCGGCGCACGATCGTTGCGTGCGGCATTGGGAGCGAGAGGTCTTGGCGGTGGTAACCGGTCCACCAGAGTCTCTGGACGTTGACCAGGGTTGCCTCCTGGAGCTTCACGACGTGCTTCACAAGGAGGTGATAGCGCAGGTGTATACCAGGTAGAAGAAGTATCCACAGGCCGAGTTCTGGTGCGGGTGGGTGCGAGACCGATCTGACGAGATGCGCTCCGTGATGATGCGTGGGCGCAGTCCATGTCTTGAATTACGTGGTGCTCTGGGAGGCATCCGGGGATCTGATTCCTGATTTCGATCTGCCGCCAGGGCAAAGTTCAGGGTGTCCAGGGCAGTGGCAACTTGGGAGGCGAGGACGTTGAGCCACCAGGTTATGCACGAACTCTGTAGACAGCCACATGGCAAGTGAAATCACAGCAAGGGTAACACAAGCAAGAAGGGCTGCGAATCTACACAGACAACTCATGCTGGCACGCACTGGTGCAAATCCGTAGGCTGAGAACCTTTTGCCGCTGTGATAGGCCAGATGGTCGACACGCCGGCATGGCCTTGACTGCAGGGGGTGGCTTCGGCGCGGCAATGCAATGGTCCGAAGCAAGAATAGGTCGCGCACGACGCAAGTGGTCGTCTGCGATGACTACGGCTTCGAGACCGACGTCGATGCAAGTCACGGTGTCTGGACCTTCCTCTCCGGTTGTGCTCCCTGGAAGCGCTGTCACTCACCGGCTCAATGAGATCGGCCGGTTCCATCCGGTTGGTGGAAGTGGCCACCAGCGTGATGGGCACTGTTGGGCGAGGTGGTCTCACCGATGAGGCTTTCGGGGATGCAGGTGCCGGTGTCGATGGAGGCGGTAGTGGTGGTTGCCCGCCAGGCTCCGCAGGTGGAAGCGGCGGTTGAGGATGCCGTTGTTGACCCTCAAGACGTTGTAGTCCGGCCACCAGGATACTGAGCTGCGACGAGATAGAGTGCAGCATGAGCCGACATTCTCGTAAAAGGTCCCCATGATCCATGACAGCGCAGGATACGGCTGGCAATGATGGAATGGTCCGATCAGTAGCAAAACCAAACTGCGGAAACATCAAACTAAGAGGCAAACAAGCAACAAGTCGCAGCAATCCAAAAACATGCAACAACACCACATGCTTTTTCCGGAAGAAGAGCGTCATGATGGATACCACGAGAACGTTGACACAAACCGCGGAGGGGTAGTGCAAGGAAATGGTACTGGATCGCATTGCCGAAGACATTCACCAGAACATCCCCAAGTAGTTAGGAACCGCAATGGATGAACGAAGTTTCCACCTGCCATCTTTGGCATGAATGCAATCATAGTAGTGGGAAGCTGCAAAATCAGCGTAAGTGCCTCCGCGCGGAATCGTGCAGTGGGGCTGGCGCAGTCTTGCCGCTCCTCCTATGCAGATGGGCCGGTCACTGTGCACTCCTGCGAATTGGGCTGCTGCTTTCACCGCTGCGTCATGAGACACAAGGCTGCCTCTGCAGTAGAAACCCATCGGGGGAAGCCACACGGCACACGACGCTCAGTTTGCAGAGCTGACCAATCCCGTGCTGACGATCTCCGCAGTCTCACGCGTTCCCCGAAACGCACTCGAACAACGTCAACCTCTGCTGAGCGTTATTCTCGGCGGCCCTTCACTGTGTTCACTTCGAAAAGGGCTACTCGTGCAACACGGTCCAGAACTACAAGATGCAAGCATTACTGCCATGCCTTCCTACATCATGGACGGAAATGTCTTTCCCCCTGTGTGCGACGTCAACCAGGACATTTCCATTGCAGATGCGCGCGTCATCAGCGGCGGTGAATCATTGCCGCAGTACACCACAGACTTTGTTGATTCGTCCAGTCTTCAGTTTGGAAAAGTTGTTATGCATTGTGTTAAAACCCTCTAGGCCCCGTGCCGAAATTGGGTAGCTGTTCTGAGGTCCTTGTTGGTGTTGCTTCCCAAGTTCCATTGATCGCCATTTGGCTCAAGACACAATTGAGGTTCAAGATCTGATGTGTGACTGCAGACCTACGTGATCGGCATTAAGAGCAAAACAACTGCTTGCGCCGCTTTGTCAGGACCACTGGTGTAATTATCATTCCTTCTTCCTTACAACGTTTACACGGGTTCGGCTATAACGGCATCGTCCGTATACACCTTTCTACGTGGTTGGTATTACAGCTTGAGGGTTCGGTGCATAGCGTCCCACGGGACGTCACCTTGCCGTCTCTTGACAGGTTATCAGCCGTAACTACAAGCTCTACACTGGACTGGGAGACAGCTGGTTTATTGCGGGTACAGGGACAATAAAGGAACGATAACCTACACAGTACAATGGCGTCTTCGGCGAGCCCAAGTACTGCAACTTTTGGGAACAGCAGCTCAGAGGGATCCAATGGATTGATGGCTCTTCCTGCGGTGATGGATATGGTTGCAGATTCACAGGATGAACCTGGGAGCGGAGGTTCCGCGCTATTCAGCGACATATCTACTCCCACAAGATCATGGAAGCAGATCGATGTTCATCAGGAGTCGAAGAAAAGAGAATCCCCACCGAGAAGATCATCATCTTCGCCTGCGACACCACGGACGTCGCAGAAGGGCGTGAGATCGACATCGAAGGGTGGGAGGTCAAAATCACCCACCAGTGCAGATTTTCGCGCCGTGATCAAAGAGAAGAATAAGATGGAGGTGGAGATCGGGGAATATCAGAAGACACTTGATGAAATGTCGGCAGCAATGGCGAATCTTAACCAAGAAGACTATGGAAGCACCATCCGGATCCAGGAGCTGGAAAGACGATGCGAGATTGCCAGCAAGCAGTCGGGACATCTAGTGAGTCACCACCAACACCACATGGCTGAGGCATGGCGCAAGTTTGAGGAAGAAGCCCAACAGATGCGCAAGGTGGAAATGAACGCATTTCAGTACGGGGAGAAGAAAGACATGGAGTCGAATATTATGATGCAACAGATGAGGCAAGCTGAAGGAACTATCATGGAGCAGAAGCGGGAGATTGCATTGATGAGATCCTACATGGCAAGCGAGAAGTCGGCCGCGCAGGAATCAGCTATACGTGCAAATCAGATACACCGTGAGGCTTCACAACAGATATCAGTTTATCAGCAACAGATCAGAGGCATAGAATCTTCTACATCTATCGAGAAGTTCAACGAGGAGGAGATGGTCCAAAGTCTGAAATCACAGTTGGAGCATGCACTCGTCAAGCGCCCCGAGACGTACTCTTTGGAGGACTCCAGGGAACAGCTGATGGCGAGGCTGAATGACGTTACAGTATTTGCGGAACAGGAATCGAAGAGAGCAGATTGCTTGCTTCGCGAAAAAGAAGAGATCGTCAAACAGTATGAGTCCGACGTGTCGATGAAGGACCAGATGATTGCTGTCGAAGGTGGTCATCGTCAGGATGCGATCTTGGAGTTAGCCCAGGTCAAAGAAGAGAAACAAGAGGAACGGTGCACGATGGACGAGAAGTCGAAGGAGGCTGAGTACTGGAGATTGACAGCTAAGGGAATGTACGATGAGTACCTCGAGGAGATGCATGAGCTTCAGGGACAACTGAAGGAAAGAGAGGCGACGCTCAAGCAAGAAGAGAGTTTTGTACGCCAACTCGATGCTGACAACGAGGAACTACGTGCACACAAGAAGCTGGAGACACAGGAAGCCTCCAGCAGCAAAGATGGACATCGTGAACGAGCAGTAGTGAAACGCGCTGAGGGAGGAACCCAGGCTAATTCAAATAGGATAGACAAGAAGGTGGCTGGGTCAGTCCCGTCATCGTCTTCAAATCAAATCCCTAATTCGTCGCTGATGCCAGGTTCGATCCTCTTTCCGTCTTTCGGTGATCCAATGATCGATGTACACCTATCCCAGATGCAAGGGGTTGTTGGGCATGTCCCACAATCCACTACTACGACTGGTGGTGGTGATGGGGGGGAAACAACGGTACTACGCCCCCATTGGATTACGGTGGATTCCCGCCCAATGGGAATGGGCAGGGAGCGGGTCGACGTCAGTTGAGCCTCGCTGGTGGCGGAGGAGGACCTCCGGATGATCCACCCGATGATGAGGATGAGGATGACGACGACGAAGGAGATGAGGAAGACGAGGAAGAAGAAGAGGAAGAAGACGATCGGACACGGAGGAGACGAAGGAGATCGAGAGATAACCGAGAGATCAAGAATGATCGACCGAGAATCTCGAGGAAAGAGGCCGAGAGAGTATCTATTCCGGCCTGGCCAAAGATCCATCAACTTGACACCTGGAAGATGCAACTGCTGATGAATGTTCTGAGCGCATGTGCAGATCCAGATACCGACGCATGGACGAAATGGCTGGAGCAGGCTCTTGGGTTGAACCCAGACCTGGATTTGCTTAGCGATTCAGGTGGCGACAGATTTGCTACGATAGATATTAAGATGGCCATGGGCATGCAGAACATGCTGAAACAAGCACCTGACGAAGCCAAGGACGTATACCTCGATGCTACACGACACTCTGAACTACGACATCAACAAGGGGTGATCGTGAAGGGACGAGAGTTGGTGGCATTAGTTATGCAATCATTCAGAACTTCCGATAGAACGGATCTTGTCTACCACATCGAGCATCTATTCAACCTTGACTTTCCTGGCGACAAGAACTTGGTCATGTTCAGGAACAAATGGTATGATTTGCTGCTGAAGATGAGGAGCGAGGACAGACCCAGTAAGCTGGCTCTCAGAGACATCCTTTACAGGAAGATCAAAGGGAGCAAGAAGATGGAGTTCGGCCTCAATGCCTACCATAGACTACCGGACAAGCATCCTCAGAAGACGTATGAATTCTTATTGGCGTTGATCGACTATCAGATCAAGGCAGATCGGGAAGACCTGATGCTCGACATGAAGGAGAAATCGGTCAAGTCGATGATGAAGTCAGGCGGGAAGGATGCGGCTCCAGCAACTGGCAAACAGGAGAATCAGGGTGGCAAGGGCAGAAAGGGGAAACCCGGTGGACCTGATGCCGCTCCTGTGCTCCCAAAGGCCAAGGCAAAGGGCCACGCTGGCAAGAACGGCAAGTCCGACGGTGCCAGCGACAGAGGCAAGAGTCCGGGCGGAAGCAAGGATAACCCCTGCTGGTACCACTTCAAATCGGCGAAGGGGTGCGTGAAAGGGAATGAATGCACTTTTTCCCACAGCAAGAAGACGGAGCATAAGTTGGAGAGCATGTCCAAGGGGAAAGGAAAGGGCAAATCCAAGTCCAGATCATCGTCACCAAAGAGGGATGATGGAGCATGCTTCGCGTTTCAGAAGGGGAAGTGCGATAGGGGAAGCGCTTGTAAGTACAGGCATGAGCTCATCAAGAACAATTCAGCTCCAGCAACGTCAAATGACAAGGCGCAAGCCAAGTCGAAGGCTGCCGCCAAAGCCGCAGCGCCTGCCATTGCGAGGAGGGCCATCGCAATGCCCGCGATAGTCCTGAAGCAATCGGCTCCTGCAGGGAAGGTAAGCTTCAAGAAGGACGTTGATCAGGTCGAACCGGACGAAGCCGAGACTGTCTACCACGAGCACGATGACGACGCGATGAGCGAATCATCGAGATGGTCTGGCGAGTCCGAGATCCCCGAGAAAATGGTGTGGTTCAAGGAAGTGCTCGACGTCGACGAGAATGGGGAGATCACCTACCTCGAAGACGAGAGAAGGCAATGGGAACGAAAAGGGGAATGGTACGGTTATGAGGACAATGAGAATGAGCCTTATCAGTACGTGTACGTCGACGAGAAGAAGTTCAAAAGCAGTGATCATCGTGAATTATCAGCCTATCAAGTCCAACGATCATTGATACGTGCGAAGATACTGAGAGAAGTGGTGGATGATATATATAAGAAGCACTACTTCCCGGTGACCAAGGAGAGCAGCATAATGTTCGAGTATGATCGGAACAAGGACGAGATCAAGGAATCGGCTGTCGACTGGAAGAAGCAGCATGGTATGCCGAAGAACGTTTTCGCCATGTCAACGTGCATCAGCAAACGGGTGAAATGGTTGATGGACACCGGATGTGGTCATGATCTCATCGGAAGAGCCAAGGCGAAGAGCCTGGGTGTCGACATCGTGAAAGATGACGACGAGATCGTGTTCCAGACCGCGAATGGTTCCACTTCCACATCTGATGTGGCCAAGATAGTCGTGGACGAGTTGGACGAGACTGTCGAGCCGCATGTATTGGATGAGACACCCACGGTATTGTCAGTGGGGAGGAGATGCATGAAGATGGGTTATGCATTTCACTGGATGCCTGGTAAACTACCTTTCATGGTTACGCCAAAGCAGGGATTCGTGCACTTGCAGGTCAAGGACGACATCCCGTACCTAGTGAGTGATGGTAAACTTCGGAGTAACAGGCATCGCCCTACGATAGACGACCTCAAGGAGCACTTTTCGGAAGTATTGGCGATGGTAACGAACGACGAGGCAGATCAGGGAGGTGACGATGAGAACGACGTCACACCCGCCGCTGTCGGTGAGTCCGCAGAGGCCGAGGGCGAACACCACGACGGGGCATTCGACTTCGGGCCACCCGGAGGAGCCGGTCCGGTACGTCCGCCTCCCGTGGCTGAGGAAATACCTGTAGATGTTGGGTCAGTCCCGCATCGACATGGTGATGCCGAAGCTCACGAGGAAGAGGTTGATGAAGATGATCCAGATGCCGGAATCGAAGTAGACGTGTACGAAGGATCATCAATAAAGAGGAAAGTGGGAGTCCTCAAGAAGGACGCCAACTCCATAGCTCATTTGCTTACACACAGATACCGAAATCCCTTCTGCGAATCATGCGTCAAGGCAAAGATGAGACACTTCAGATCGCGAACGGGAGCATTCAAAAGAGAAGTGAAGACGTTCGGTGACCTGGTGACGTTCGACTTTGTGACGGCATCAGGAGATCATGAAGTGGAAGGCAGGTATGCGCTCATCATCCGGGACATATATACCGGAATTATCATGGCTTATCCCACCGCGAGAAGAGACACTGACTCAGTCGTCAGGGCTATCAAGCACTTCTGCGGGAGGAGGAAAATCAAGCAGGTATATTCGGATGACGGCCCGGAACTGATCAATGCGTGCGTGGAGCTGAAGCTGAACCACGACCTATCGCTGCCTGGACGGCCGCAGAACAATTCCCTTGCTGAAAGAACAAATCAATTCATCATCGACCAGACTTCGGCTTGTCTAGTACATGCCGGTCTACCCACGTGTTATTGGGTGCAGCCATCACCACTCTGTGCCATCTCATGAACATCGAAGAGGTGAACGGATCGAGTGCATGGATGAGGCTGCATGGCGAGGAGTTCAAGGGCGAGAAGATACCTTTTGGTGCGCTAGTGGACTTCAAGCCGAGCGAAGCACGAGGGGGAAAGAGGGAGAAGTTCGAGCCGAGAGGGGAAACTGGTATATTTGCTGGATATGTGTTGAGCACCGGTATGCATTGGGCAAACAAGTATCGTGCTTGGGCACTTACTGCATTTGCGGGTGCAGAGCTGAACATCAAGAAGGCAAAGGTTCCACCTCGGTTGAGAATGCCACATCAGACGGAGAGGATGATCTGAAATCTCCTCTGACATTCCCAATACAACAGAAGTACAAGGTTGCCAACGAGACTTTGGAAGGGATAGAGATGTCTATCGATGCAATCGGTCTGGATGCGCGTGACCGCCTGATCGAAGATGAGGACTACGAGCCTGAATTGCTGCAGAGTGACGAGAAGCGACTGCTTGACGATGAGGTCGATCAGATCGCTGGTCTACTGCTCGACGATGGCCCGGAGGTAATCGCCGGAGATCGGGGGGATCATGCAGGAGAAGAAGATGCTAGACCGAGCTCTTCAAAAGGGAAGGGAGATGGACACCCTAAGGGCGATGAGAAGGTTGTAAAGTCCGACCTTCCACACGTGTCAGTTGGACTACCTGGGGATGGCATCACGTACGTCAACGACGATGGCAAGGAGGTTAAAATCGACAAGGCCGGAAGACCGTATCCTGTCGGGAAGGATGGATTCAGGCTAATGAAGACATCGAGACCTCCGGAGTTCACTCCTGAAGAATGGAAGATGATGAGTAAATATTACACCAAGGAAGAGAAGGCCGAGGTGAAGGGCGGTGGCAAAAGGAAAGAGGAAGATCCCAAGAGTAAAGAGTCTGAGATTTCCGCGCCGGCAGAGGCACGGACATTACAGATGCCCGGTGGTAAGAGAATTCGAGCGATGCTTCGGAACCGCTGGGGTGGAGTAGAATGGCAGTACAATTGGGGATTGCGGAAGAACATATCAAAGATCAAGAACCCAATGGATGGGAAGCACTTGGCTGAGCTTGAATGGGTCAGGATTGTTGTTAATCCTGTCGACGGGGTGGTTGTTCTCATGGATTCCAAACAGTCCCAAGACGTCATGAGACGAAACGTTCAGCTTGAGAAAGAATTTGAGTGTCTGGTGGTAATTTATGCCTGGAAGTTCAAGTCTGAGGAGCGATCAAAGTCGACTCCAAACTGGACGAAGGCGGTTGCATCAGTCATGGAGAGTCATAAAGACGAAGCTGAGACAGCATCGGGGACGGATCCATCGGTCGACGAATCGACGGACCTCACCTGGTATGAATGGGAGGAGTCTGCTGAGATAGTTTCTGGAAAAGTGCCACTCGCAATGCCTGCGATAGGCGAGGACGGTGAAGCCAAAAGTACCCATCGATGCCGTGCGTGACTTCTGAGCGAATACAGCACAGAGAGAAGGCTGTGAAAGTTGTACGATTCTTCGACGCTTTAGTATCCAGGCCGGTAGGCCGGAAAGAGATGTTGACCAACCCTGATGCATTGGCATCAATGAAGAAAGAGTGGTCGGGATTAATCGACCAGGGGGTCTTCGATCTTGGCGCGGTGCGCGAATATGACGCTGTAGCCAGAGAAGCAAAAGCGAAGGGGGAGGAAATACACATGGCTCGCGCACATGGCATTTGCGTTGAAAAGCACTCACAGTTGCCTGTTGGTGATCCTAAGAGGAAGTTCAAGGGTAGAGGCGTGTTGCTGGGGAACCAAGTGAAGAACCAAAGCTTTGAGGCTGCGATGTTTCAAGATTTGGGGAACTCCCCTGCTTCATTTGAAGCCTCGCGTTGGGCGGATTTTCTGGGTTGTCATGATGGCTGGGATGTGCAGATGGCCGACGCTGTTCAGGCGTATATACAGGCCACCTTGAGAGGCACGCCGTGTTGGATTGAATTGCCACCGGAGGCCGTGCCAAGTGAATGCAAATGGGATAAGTACAGAAGACCAGTCGTCCCGTTGAGGAAGGCGCTGTACGGACACCCAGATGCGGGAACATTTTGGGAGCAGCACTGCGATGAGTCGGTGCGTGCCGTTGGTTTTGAGCCCATCGGCGAAGAATGGCCTTCAGTGTACATTCACGAAAAGCTCCAGCTTGTTCTGGTTGTGTATGTCGACGACTTCAAAATGGCAGGGCCGCAGAAGAACCTTGCCCAAGGGTGGAGCATGTTGCGTACACGTTTGAAGATTGAGCCCGAGACTGGACTTGACATGTACCTTGGTTGCAATCAAAGCAAGGGAAACGTCACTCTCGGGAACGGACACCGAGTAACAACGGTGACCTATGACATGGAACAGTTCCTACGTTCCTGTGTCGACCGCTATCTTGAAGTGGCGGGCGACGTGAAGTTGAATAAGGTTGTCACCCCTGAGTTGCATGAAGAAACAAAGAATCACGTCTCACGGAAGCCTGCCAGAGAGGGGCCGTCAGTCGTGTGCAATTGGTGTAACAATCTTGTGCCCACCGACGGTTCTGCCACAGTGCCGGACCAACGGGGAGGGACTCCTGAGTTGGCCATGAAGGAGCCCGTGCGTGGACACCTTGCTCCGCATGCCGCTAGCGTACTGATGAAGTTGCTGTACGGTGCGCGGATTGCTCGCTTCGATTTGTTGCGGCAAGTGAATCGCCTAGCACGGAACGTGCATAGGTGGACTGACTCCGATGATCGGGGTTTGCATCACTTGATGTGCTATGTGCATCATACCAAACATTGGCGCATGGTCGGTTGGGTTGGAGACCCTATGGACGATGTGCACTTGGCCTTGTATGCGGACGCTGACTTTGCGGGATGCATTGACTCGCTGCGTTCCACCTCCGGTGGACACTTGAATATACAAGGGCCTAATACCCGGTTTCCGTTGTCTGGCAGCTCTAAAAGACAGGGTTGTGTGAGTCACTCCACTCCCGAGGCCGAGATTGTTGCGGCCGACGTTGCCATGAGATCGATGGGTATGCCCGCTCTCAAGCTGGTAGAGCGGATTCTCAAGAAGTCACCGAACTTTGTGTTCTATGACGATAACAAGGCTATGATCGGTGTCGTGCGATCGGGGAGAAACCCCACGATGCGCCACCTTGAGAGAAGCCATGGTGTTAGCATTTCGTGGATGCATGAGATGTTCACACGTGATTACATGTACTTGGCGTATGAGGTCACCGACAGGATGGCGGCCGATATTTACACCAAGGCGTTCAATGATGGGCGCAAATGGAAACATGCATGTTTGCAGATTGGTCTACTTGACCCGAGCTTGCTGTCTGACCCGGATACCCTCAAGGCGCTCACACCCACGTGTGATCCCATAAAGGGGACCATGCAGACCGCTTCGGGGACAGTTGACGGAGTTCCAACATTTCCGTACACACACATACCGATCATGCCCCCGGACCTATGGTGGTCTGGATTAACATCCAAAGAGGGATTGCATGAGCATGAAGGACATGATCCGGTTGTTGTTGCCAAGGGACCCAGATTGATGCGTGTAAAACCTCCACTCGCGGTTATGACACCGTTTGGGAGCAAGTGGCTTCGTTCCACTTGGTTTCTGAAGAATGGGTCATGGCTCAAAGTTGAGGATAGAGTTGACCCGGGGCTACAATGTGTGCGAATTGATGGTTGGGTTGAACGCGCAGTTTGGCAGTTTCATCCCGTACCGGTCGCTGCACCGGCGCGGGAACGGTCTCCACGACCACGACCAATTCACGTCGGGTCCGGGGATGTTGACATGCAGTCCGTGCTGGCCGCATTTGTTGAAGAACTGTCGAACGAGCGCATAGAGTTGAAGTGTGTTAACGACCTTGCTTTGGAAACGTTGCTCCGATTGAAATTGCTCATGCGTTGTCTGCATATCAATCACGAGCAGCTTGTCCCTGGTCGTTGTTTTGTTCCGTATCGCATTGCGGTGAAGCACAAGCCACAGTTAGCGCCGGGTATTGAACTCGCGATGGTCAAACACGACGGTGGTGTGCTTCGCGCTCCTGTTCATGTCTCGCTTCCTGGTATGAGAACTCGCACAGTCGTCACTCTTTACAGTGTTGACTTGGCTCGGCCCATCGTGCTGATGGCATGTTCCGAACCACGTAACTGGTTCACTGCTCTTGCCCGCCATGACGGGCCGCAGGTTGTCACCATAACTCTGGTTGATGACTTACTGAGCGAGTACGGGGGGAGAATCGCCAGACATGTGCTTACCAAACCTTCCGATTTGTTGTTCTTCGCCGGGCCTTGCACGGGGGGATCATCATGGGCACGCCTCAACAAGACTCGCGGAATTGACACCGCAGAGAAAATCGAGGCCAAACAAAGAGAATTTTGGAGATTGTTTGAACGGTTCGTTGAAATTAAACGGCATGCCATGACAAAACGAGCTGCGATTTTGTTTGAGTTGCCTGGAAGTTGTGATTATTGGAAAGATGAGAGACTGCATGAGGTCGTGCATGATGGGACTAGTCACGAGTTTGATGGGTGTCGCTATGGCTTGAAACAAAGATATGCAAAGAAACCCATGCCAATCAAGAAACCATGGAGAGTTGTATCATGGAACTTTGAACTTGGTGGCTCGTTGTCTAAGAAATGCAATGGAAACCATGAGCATGGACCTTGTGCTGGTCGTGAAACCAAAGAAACCCAGTTGTACACGTCTATAATTGTGGGTGTGATCCTTCGCCGTTTTCGTGCTCGAGCAAGGTGCCTCAAACCGGCACCGTTGAAACTCGCTCTTGCTTGCATTACGCGAAGGAGATCGCGGAAGCACCAAGCTACTGCGAGCGAAATCTGCACCACCCCAACTGCACAACCGAGGTGCTGGGCCAGTCCCGAACCTCTGGTGCATACGGGGAGCTGGGTCAGTCCCGAACCCCAAGCTTCAAGAAGGAGCTGGACGAGTTCGTCACCTCAATCTGAAGCTGGGATCATATTGGGACAATTCCGTGGCTTCATTTGCAGCTGCTTATTTTGGGTTTTCCTGGTTCTGGAGAATATCATCAAGATGACTGCCAATCCGAATGTCGTCAATACGAATGAGTTCTTCTGCGTGCCTGTTGGGAAATCTAGGCAAGCAGCAATCTTCTTGGGAAATTTGGTGAAGAACGCCATCGAGGAAGGCAAGAGGATGCCCAAGAGGATGGAGATGAGCAGCGACCTGGGTATGTGCGTGAAGTGGATCGAGGACATAGGCGTCCCCGCTATTTATGCATACTCTGCGTACTACTCTGCCAAGGGCCGCGGGATGATGAAAGGTGAAGGGCAGTCTATGAGGGTTGCCTTAGAGTTCATCAGCAAAGTTTTCGGACAGCTTTCTGCCGACGAATGTATGCTTGGATGGAGGGAATTCTGCAGCAAGGGAAAGAAGATCGTGTCGGCGCTGAACCAACTTTGCGGTGAGGCAACGATGCTGGCGAAGAACCCCGAGTTGCTCAACGTAACCAAGTACTGCATGGAAGGGGCGGATATGTTGAGATCAATCGCGAACATCTGGGATCTCGCACTAGGCGTGGCCGAGGACAACGATGAACGGTCGTTCAAAGCAGCATTCCACCAGAACACCCCGGTTGGGGAGGTGTACAAAGAATTCATCAACGACGAGTCATCTAGGGCATCGTCATCGAGAAGGTGGAGGAGCTCTGAGGAGTTCCAGACAACTGCAGAGTTTGAGAGGCACGACCGGAGAATCGCAAGATACAGAGATCGAAACTGGGGGAAAGTGTTCACGTTGAGCGTGATCAAGGCTCCCAAGATCGACTCCTACGGTCGTGGTTCCAAGGACGACTACCAGAAGAATTGGGACCTTGGGTTGGTCTACCAGAATGAGCTGCAGGCATCGATGAAGAACCTCGCATATGCACTGAGGAGGGATGAGAATGCCAGCCAGAACAACCTATTGCGCTGGATGATCTGTGGGTCAACCCCCAGTGACATCTCTGACGCGTGCATCGGAGCGGTCAATTCGCTCATGTGCGTCTCTTTCATCATGAGGAGATTGCAGCCATTGCTCGGTGAGAAGGACTCCAAAGATCAGTCGTATACAGCTTATTTCCGTCCAGACAAAAGGGAGCTGAACGATCTCTACCGGGAGATTGAGTACGCCAGGGATTTCCTGTGGTGCATCGATATGATCTATGAGTCGAAGCTGCCTGCGATGAACATCAACTCCATCAGTTTGGCACCGCACGCGGCTGACAGGGCCGCTGAGAACCAAGATCGGCGCAAGTGGGTAAGCTGGATGAAGGAGATCGAGAAGAAGGCCGAGAAGGACGTCATGATCGAATTCTTCCAGAATAAATACTGCACGATTCATGAAATCGAGAGGGAACTGGAGAAGTACCCCGAGGATTTCGTGGTTGGGGAAGAGCCGACATGGTGGGTGATGGGCTCATCGAAGACGGAGCCGCCGCGGAAGACGGAGCGACAGCAGAAGTCGGCATCAAGCTCCGGACAAAGGAGCCAAACCGCTGGTGGGCCAGTCCCCCAGCCGGGAGCTCCAAGTGGGGGGTCGCAAGCCAGCGATGCTGTCAAGATCGACAACGAGATCATCGACTCCATTTTCCGAATGAACTCTGGCGGTGACGACGACAGATGGGTAATTATCAACCCAACTGCTGGACACGATACCTACACTTCATTCGAAGGGGGTACCACTTTGGGCGGCGCGACTGTCAATGTGAAATTCAACATAGACAACAATACGGGGTACCCAATCATACAAACTGTATTTGGGCCGTGTCTTGCAGAAGGCAAGAACGCAACATATTGGGAGTGTATGCTGAGATGCCTGACCTCTTCGCTATTGCACTTCGAGGAGAAGACCAGCGCGGAGAAGATCATTCTTTCCTATGTTGGGAAGGGAAATGCGGCATGGCTACAGCTGTATGCTTTCTTGTGTGCCCAAACAGGATGCTTGATTACTGGACGCCTTCCGGGCGCCAAAGCCATCAACGCGTTGATTCAGGCGGAGAAGAACCCGGACAACGCACCTGGACAGTTGAACCGGATTATCAATAGGCAGAAGAGGAGCCCCATTGGCGAGGCGACGATTCGCGACATGATGATCCACAAGAAGAGCTTCTTGGTCCTGGATTGGCCCCTGAGGGCCGTCAACTCGAAAGGGAGCACGAAGACCTTCCAGATGATGGTCAACGAACAGGGATGGACAAACATCGAGGAGAGATCATACTATGGGTCGAGTGAGCAAGTCTCCTCACCCAACGACACGTTGAATATCATCTCCCGATTGCAGAAGCTGGATAAGCTCATCGCTGAACGGCGGAGGCGAGACATGGATGACTCACCAATGTCGGTGCACATCTGGATGTCGCTATATGATTGGGTGTGCATGAGAGGATGCGGATGGCAGGTGACCGCCAACCCCATCATCGACTACCTGCAGAAGGCGATATCTGACCTCGTCAACACATGCAAGGGCCTGGTCGTGGTGTGCGTGAATCGCGATGTTGCTTTCCATGGTGGAAGAGGGGACTTGGGGACGATCGCCAACAAGGTTAGCGAGATCTGCAAGGCGGCAGGCGCGCTGGTGACCGAGAACGATCGCCTGTGGCGCGTGGTCCATGCGCTCACAGGAAAGAACTACAAGATCCCTGGGAGCTCGAACTTGCAACACTTCCTCCTGAAGCGACTGCTGATTGAGAAATCCATCGATGCGGTCGCACCAAGCAACGCGTTTGTGTGTGAGCTGGAGGGGACGTGCATAAACGAGCCCGACCTTCGATTCAACATCCCGAAGAACATGGAGGAATCGAAGGTGAAATTCGAGTACAAGCCGACCTTCACTGCGCAGTCGAAGAGGAAACAAGAGCAGCAAGATGAAGGACACGGCGAGCAGGATGCTTTTGGGAAAGCCGATGTCGGTGATCAACGTCTTCGATGGTATACGGTCACGGAGCTCAGCAAGTTTATCTGCGAACTTTGCGCTAAAGAGATGCAGATGAGCAAGTCGAAGGTGCTCGGACCGAATTCGAAGTACAATCCCTCTTCTTGCGTGAACTGTTGCGCGAACTGGAACGCGGACACGAACGGTATTGCAATGTCTATCGAGGGGAAGAAAATGTACACGCGCCTCTTCGCGGAATGCGTGGTGGCAATCCCCGACCTTCAAAACCTCATGGTGGACGTCAACAATATCCAGGCCATGATCACGATCATACGGGAGCTCGTGTATTCAAGGCTGAAGAAGGAGCTTTCTCACGTGGGATTCGTGAGCATGACTGTGGATCAAGCAGCGCAGTTCTACAACAACGGTCACGGGAAGCAATTGTGCGCATCCCGGGATGTGATCGTGTGCAAGAATTCCGAGGGAGTCGAGGAGAGGATGTCCATCTTCGTGATAGGCAAGGATCTTGGCAATGTGGCATATTCGTCATGGATCAAGAGTGTGCTCGACCAAGGAACGATGTATGAACTCCTGGGACAAACCACGAACGAGGAATCCTTGGGAGACGTCGTCGAGATGGTGTTGGGATTCTTTGAGGTGATGTCGTACTTCCAGCACGAACTGCCACTGTGGAAGGATGCATGGAAGATCAAGAGGGAGTTCGAGCAGTCAATAGTGCGACACCTCGCTGGGAACGTGACCCACACGACGGGCCAGAACAGAAAGCGGAACAAACCGTCCGCACAGCTCGGCGTGCCCACGAAGGAGGTGCTTGACATCATGAACAAGGTCAAGCCCAGACATCCACGATCCCTGATCACCGAGCCCTCTGCACAAGGGTCCAAGAGAAAGGCCACGGAGGGCGAAGATGAGGGTCTTGGTCAAGCACCAGACCCGAGTCGAAGTTCTCAGCCCAATGCTGAGAAGGAAGATAAGAAGCAGCGAGTGATCGACGGGCGGAGAGCGGCACTAGGATTCCTGGAGTCAATGGAGAAGTGCATGGGAGATATGGGGATCTGTAAGAAGTGCGCGAACCTGGCCCACGACGGCGACTGCAAGGACATTGAAGAGGCTGCTGGAAATGAGAAGGCGATGAAGGTGCTCCGTGAGCTACTCAGCAGTGACCCTGTTTCATCTGATGAAGACATGGGGGATACGGAGGAACCGTCCTCATCAACGTCCAAGGAAAGAAAGAAAGGAGGACAAGCAGGGAAAGAAACAATTGAGATGTACAGCTACACTATTAATTTGGTGGAGATGGCTGACACGGCTGAGGGAGGAGAGCTACAATGTGGTGGCGTCGACCTCACCTACAACCCGTGCGGGGACAACAGGACATTCAAGAAGACGCTTGAGATGGGATGCGACACCATCCCGTGCTACATCCCGAAGTATGGCGATGTGAGTGATGTGCACTTGCCATGGGCGTATGCGTCCATCGTTGACCCCAAATACTTTCCCAAAGGTGCAATCCTTGAGCAAGTGGACGTGATGCAACTTGGCAAGAGTGTCAACTTCTGCATTGCTCCTTTCGACGGTGCTCCACTATGCAGGATTGGTGATGATCGCTCGGTATTTACTACAAGGGACCAAGCAAACCAGCTATCTCACGACCTATGCAGAGTCCTTCGACACAAGATCGGCAATTGCCGAGGAAGTGCTTTCAGGTGCGACGAGGGTGGATGGGTCGACATTGATGCTGTCATTGACGACCGGAACAACGACATATTCCCACCATACACCACGAGAGCGAAACGATACATGGGCATCATGGAGGTGATCAAGTGGCAGGAATCCGGAAGCAAGAAATCGAGATTCCAGGTTCTGGCAGCAAGGTTTCCGAGCATCATGAACCCGAACGACACGAGGGCAGCCAGGGAGGAAATGACCAAGGCTGGCGTGGATCGGGACGACATCGACAGGATGTTCAACAGATGCGATGGATGGTACAGACCTTGGTGCATCCGAGTCACAACCGGTCACAGTGATTTTGGATTCATGAGCTCATCCGCACTGGCGAATAGGTATTCCGCAAGAATGGGTGATTCTCTCGGAGGAGCATTCCATGTGACGTATGTGGAAAACCTGCCAAGCATCGTACGCTGTGGGTTAGTCCCCGGCGGAATCGATGGCGGTAACAGGCTAGCACTGCACTTCGGGGCGTTTGCTCCATGGGATGAGATGAACGTGGCGACGAAGACAACGCTACGGAACGTGAGGAGAGGGGATCCGATTGCGATCATCTATATTCCCAGTGCAACCCTCGCGCGGTATGGGGCTGGAGTCGCGGCTAATGGGACTTTCATGGTCTTTGACGTGATCCCGTTCTATGAGGTCAAGTCCATTTGGATTGGCAAAAGCAACGGAGGGAAGCGCCTGGAGTACGCTGACATCAAGAGGGCGTACTCGAAGTGTGTGGAGAACGAGATCTGCCCTGGCTTTGTCAACTCTTCCCAAGAGTCGGCTGCGATGTTCCTCCAGAACGTCGCAAAGATCAGCGAGAGGATGCCGGAGACTGAGACAGGTGCCGATAATCTGCACTACATCGTTGACATGGTTAATCGTGCCTGCGAACTCTATCGAAACAACAAGATGGAAGAGTTCAATGCACAGGTCAACGAGGTCCGGGACGAAATCAGCAAAGTCGTCATCCTGAATGACGAGACATGGGAAGGACTGAGGTGCCGGATATGTCCATCATGTGCGACCGCGATCCCCACCTGCTTCTGCTTATGCCTGGAGTGCGAGGCACAACTGATCTCCATCGGAAGATACTACATTCACATCAAATCCGATGACGAGGAGGACAACCAAAACCCCAACGTCTCTGGAGATGCCAGGCGTGCACAGGAAGAAGCTAACCACGATGCGGCAGCACAGGAGGATGAGGACGAAGCGGAGGAAGTTCCGGGAGAAGATGACGACATGGACACGCAAGGATATACATCCGGCTATGCGTCAGAAGAAGAAGACGGCGGTTGGCATTACCGCGACACCGATCTGACGTCACGGGACATTATAAGTTCCCAACGGATGGCGATCTGCCTTGACGAGCCGCGTGAGGCTCAGTACATGGCAGGATTTATCGCACTCCAGCTGTCCAAGATGTGGGGGATGTTTGAAGGTGGTGAGGAGAGAACGATGAATGCCGGACTCGAAGGGAATCCGGGCTGCCCTTATCACAATGATTTCAAGAGGTACCCCAACATCACTGAGCATGATCAGGAAGGTATACTTTTGCCATCAACAATAACGAAGATTTCTCAATCGGAGAATGTTCGGACAAGAGCCTTCCGATCGGTTGAGGAGCGTGACGAATATATTCGTATGATGGTGAACAAATGCGAGGGACTATACACATTCTACAAGCTGTGGATTGCAGCGAGAATCCTCGATGTCACCAAGGAAGAAATGAAGCTCCTGGTCAAGGACCGAGTGCACCCGGTGGGTGATATTATTTTCAGATGTTTTGCACTAGCTTTCAACTGTAAGTATATATCATTCGTGAGGGATGGCCTGAACCTTGGCAAACATGGTTACACGGTCAACGTGAGCGCCATCATCTCGGCCGTCGACCCGAACAAATGCGACACACCCCTGCTGGATTGGTGCCTTCGGAAAGGGCACTGGTTGCCAGAGGACTACAACAAGAAGTGTGTCCGGGCACGAGAAGCCCAGAAGAACTTGGACGAGGAGTTCCGCCGACGTACCCATAGGCTGTCCATTGGGGACAGGTATGCTTCGTGAAGATGATGATTGCGGTACGATGTGGGCCAGTCCCCATCTGTTACTTGCGTCACATCGACACTGTTTCGGTGGAACGACTTATGTCATGATTTATATTCATGTGTCCAAGATGAATGGATGTGTACATGGTTACATATTCCGACGACTATGACGCTCTGGATATTCATGGATGGAATTATTACCTTATAGATGATATCTTTTCATTATTTATGCATTGTCCATGGTATCTGGAATGGCTACGATTTGCATTGATTACTCACCGATGTTTCTTTGCCGGAGATATGCAGACCGATCACAAGCGGGCGCGTCTGGTGGACTTTTGTGGCCAACCCATTTATGGATGACAGCTGCGCGATGCGCAAATGCGGCAGCTGGAATGTTCACTGGCGGTCAAGTGAAGTGGCCACAGTGTATTATATACACCTGCATATGGATGTGTGCTTCGATTGGAGGATGAATGTTTCACTTTTCGTACAATCGAACCCGGCATGTTTCACAGCGAATGAACGGTGTAGTGATAGCAAGTAAAAGAATGCACGACACGATTTCGTAGTTGAAGCCGTGGCCAGTGGAACGTTTTGTGGTGTTTGGACCGCATGATGAACAATGCGACCCAAATGGGGGATGTTAAAACCCTCTAGGCCCCGTGCCGAAATTGGGTAGCTGTTCTGAGGTCCTTGTTGGTGTTGCTTCCCAAGTTCCATTGATCGCCATTTGGCTCAAGACACAATTGAGGTTCAAGATCTGATGTGTGACTGCAGACCTACGTGATCGGCATTAAGAGCAAAACAACTGCTTGCGCCGCTTTGTCAGGACCACTGTGTAATTATCATTCCTTCTTCCTTACAACGTTTACACGGGTTCGGCTATAACGGCATCGTCCGTATACACCTTTCTACGTGGTTGGTATTAAAGCTTGAGGGTTCGGTGCACAGCGTCCCACGGGACGTCACCTTGCCGTCTCTTGACACATTGCATTGCTTGCTGATTAGGCATGGCATGCATGTCGGTCATGGCATGATTGTTACACCGCAGATCCCTTGGCTTCGCTTGCCCTTGTAATAGTAATTTGGCGACTCAGTCGGTTGTCATGTTGCCGCGCTACTTTGAGTACCACATTGAGAGAGGCCTGGAATGGATTCGGGTTTACACACCGGGCATGTGGCAGCCTGTGGCTGCATCCACCTTGGGCCCAACCCCGGACCGCACCTCCACGTATCGGGAGTGGCGCAGGGTATACCACTTTGACGTGTACTTACCCCGTGACAGCACCGGAGGCACCGCTGCGGATCCGAATGTCATGCCTGTCTCCTACGCGTCCTACTACGTGTGGGAATTCCGTGATTGGCATACGCGAGGTTATCAACGCCTTGGTGTCCATACATTGGATCGACAGATTTCGTGCCTGGTGGAGTGTCGTCCTCATCGGCGTCTTCAGTTCCTGATGGCGCGTGGCGTGACCCTTCTCCCTCGCCGGGCTATAGCGTGGCCACGCAATCTTCGGCTCTGAGTATGACACCGCAGATGTTGAGTGCGATTCTCCGATCTTCGGATGCTTCTGAATTCTCTGTTGAAGATCCTACTCGTCTTCAGGCTGGGATCTGTCAGCAACTGTCAGAACGCGCGCGTCAAGCGTCCCACCATCCAGCACATGTATCTCGTGGAGTTGCACCACCCGAATCTATTGGGGTCGCTGATCTAAATACACCTGCGGGTCAATCAGGCAGCTCTACCAACAAGGCGCAGCCCATCTTCGAGCTAGGTGACGTATAAACCGATGCATCTTGATCATGACATGAAAGAGTGTCACCTTTGCTCTTGCTTACTTGTGTGTTGGCCGGTTGTGCATGGTTGTGCATTGTGACTGTTTCCTCGCCAGCTGGATCAGAGCCTGCGGTACGCCCTGTCCTTGACTTCAGCATGGACACAGATGATGTGACTCAAACGTCGGCCAGAACTGACGAGCAGCACCCTTGGCTCGAAAACTCCGTCTGGCAGGACCAGGAGTGGGTGCGGATCTACGCTCCGGGTCAACTTCAACTGTGGCACCCAGATGAGGCAGTACCCGCCCTACCTGAGAACTTGTTTCGGGAGTGGAAACGGGTAACTGAGCATGTTGACGGAACTTGTGAATCCAGTCAAGCATGGACAATTCGTGACTGGCAACATCAAGGTTATCAACGGATTCTGTCTCGCTTGGAGTCCTTCTCCACCCATCATGATCCTGATCCATCACTTGCTGATGTACAACATCCGGACATCATCCGGGTCGAAGAGATGTTCACCTATGCCCCTCCCATTTCTGACGGTGATCGCCCGACAGCTTTGCAGCTTCGGCCTGTCTTCTATGGCGGCACACGTCTTGCTCATCTTGGAGATCTTTCGTCCCCGTCTTCTGAGCGGCCTCGTGCGGAGCGTGCAGTTTCGCGCTCTCCCCGACGCAGTGGATATTTTGGTAGACGTTAGAATTGATGAGCCAATTGCGTGATCTTCCGGCTGGAACAAAAGATTTTCGCCCCTCACCAAGGGGCGTGTGTGTGCGGAGTGGCAGAAACCCTGCCACCATACAATAACTTTCTCACAGTGAAGGGGGTGGCAGCAGGGCCGAGAGTCTGCCACCAACGAAGACACCCTCGTGACCCTGGTGAAGCAGTTGGAGACGTCCAGCTGTGTACCTGCAATGGTTGTGCAAAGTCTTTTTGGCCCGTTGTTTCTCTCGCTGTGTGTGCTTCATGTTGAACCTTGTAACGTTTTCGACACTAGAGGGAAACCGAGTGCATTGCGAGCCGAAACTTATTCATGCAGAACCTTATCCAAGCCGAGACTTACCAGTTGTACTCGAAAGATTAGAACCCTCCATCTGGAGTCTAAGTGTGTTGCTTGGTGTGTTTTTGCGAGGGGGGGTTAATTCCAGGGGGTTTATTACTCATAGGTCGACATTATCAGGTTTGGTCATATCATATCAGGTTTGGTCTATGGTCCACTTGGGAGAGACCTGGGAAACTCTTGGGAAACAAGTAGGTTTGACCGTGGCTTGTGTTGCACTGATGCACGGGAATCGGATGTTGGTTCTGTCCAAGGATCTTTTGCGCGTCCAATGTCCCGCCGCTGGCTGGTTCCGTATTCTTTGGCTATCTCTGCGTTGAAGCCCTTGTCCTAAGTTTGGTGGGTTATGAATCATGCTCACAGGTGCCCAGTGGGATTGGACAGTGGAGTTTCTGAAGGGCAGCCCCACATGATCGCCATGGCTGGCTTCCAAGCCTTGCCTTGAGCAATTGGGAGATCTCTTGGCGGCGCCTCATAGTTTTTGAGGGTGTGGGATTGATTGCTATGGCTCCAACTCTAAGATGACTTCCACCCAAAATCACTGCTCCCAGGGTTTAGCATATACAATTCTTCTTTGTTGCCATAAACTGGGTGGATACCCCAATTTCCCGTGAGGTGGCAGTTGAAACCATCTTAGATGTGACCCCGCGCCAGAACCCGTTGAGCCGAGGATGGATTGGCGACGTCAGCACTTGGCTGACCACGGCCACGGTGGCCGAGATGGGTCGGAGTTCCCACCCGCTGAGCAACAATCCCTTCAATGCAGGCATTTTCCATGCGTATTCCTGGGCCTTTGGACACGACAGCAGCCAAAGGCTCAGAAACGCCATCAGTTGAAACGACTGACATGCCATGGTCAAACACTGGGGGTTGGGTGAGTCCGGTAGCTCCATCGTAGGAAGCTGAAATGGCCCTGAATCTATTTCAAGTCAGACCTAAATGTATCTCAGATGGGTTGGTGAGACAATGGATGTGCCTGTTCCTGCAAAGCACAGCCGCAAGGTTTTTTCACAGTTAGCACATGGCTTGTATTGCGCAAAGATTGAAAAGAAGGGCCTTAACTTAAGGCAAAACGGTAGATTGTGTGAAGGTTAACAGTGTCAAAAACAAACACGCAAACAGACACAAATTTCTTCTGACCTTCAACATCGAAGTATTGTGCCGTAGCAATCTTTCATTTGTGCTCAGGCCGTTGAAAGTTAGATTGATTTCGCATGGTTGTGGATTCGTCATGTGCTTGAAAAATCGCGCATCTGTGCTGCAAACGGTTGTCAAATTCGAAAACTTGGGACCCTTGACAATGTGATGCATGGCTTGAAAAAGCAAGACAGGATTGTCCTTTGTGAAATTATCAACCCTCTCACTTGAGGAAAACTAGTCTTGTAGGCGATGAGGTTGACATTGGTCTGACACTGACGTGGCCGAAGAAGTGCCCAGCGAATTCATCGATCTTGGTGGTGTATTGATCCATGTCTTCTCCCTTTAGTCTTCGCTGCAAGATCCAGAAGCCTTGCTGAACAAGGTTCCCACTTGGAGGAATGTGCAGCGATGATGTTCTGAGGATCGATGTTCTGGTCTGCAAGTGCCGCCCGCTCTCCAGAGATGTCGACGCCGCAAGCCTTGTCCGGTGTGAGTGCCAGGATGGTCATCGCGCCTCGCCCTGCTGGTGCAATGCAGATGCGGATGGGTCATCGTTGAGCATGACATCGTTGATGCAAGCCATGTGCGCATGCTGCCGGCTCTTGGGGTCAATCTTCACTCCGGGCTTGAGTCCTTCGGCCAAGGTCTTGTACAAGTCGTTATCTCCTTCTCGAATGGAATGATCTTGTTCTCCGATTAATTTGGTTCAGGTGCAGGATGACTAGGTCTGAATTGTGGCTGAGGAGCCCCAGGATATGCTCCGCAATCCTTGGATTGAGTGTCCCACTCTTGCTGCTCTTGGATGGAAGGCCCCTGTCTTGTTCTTCCCAATGTTGTTGCTCATGTTGGAAGGGGCCTCTCACGGATTCGAGATCGACGGGTCGTGTGTGTCCTGACAGGCAGCGGATGTGCAGCTCCATCAAGGGTTCGTGTCCATCAGGACTAAGTGCTCTCTTTGCGGACGGTGATGGGATGCTCGTCAACCCAATCTGCTTCTTGACGACCCTTTCGTCGTATGAGCCATCTGTGGATGGATACACGAAAGCAATCCCGAATCTTGACTTGTCGCGCGCTGGGCATACCATCATGAGGAACAGATTCGGCTTGTTGCCCAGGAAGTTCACAGGATGAACTTTGGCTTGCATGACGCCACACAGTTCGCAGGATCCGTCTTCGTTTATTTGTTTATCGGTGCATCTCTTCTCCCGCCACATTGTCTCTTTCGTTGGATGGCGAAGGGCCGCTGAGAAAAGTCTGCTCATTCGCGCGATTCTCCAGAGGAGGATGTGGACGATAGGCTGGGCCTTGTGTTCTGGGATGTTGAAGTGCTTGCAAAGGGGTCTGGCGTGCGCAATGGTCTTGTCCATGTTGATTGCCTGGTTGCCCTGAATGTGGGATACCAGCAATTGTGTTGAACCTGACCCAGAGAAAGGGCTTCCCGCCTTCACACTCCTTCACCTTAGCAAGGAAGCGGATGGATGTTCCAGCGAGGATGCGGTTAATCTGATGCTGGAAGGAGGTAGATGCCGATCTTGCTTGTCGCCTTGGATTGTTCACTGGATGTGGGTCGAGGATGCTGAGATCTGCGGCAAAGGCGGCTTGACGTGACCCTCAGAATCTTCCTCAAAGCCACGCCTCGGCGAGACCTTGACCTTTGGCGCCAGCTTCAATGGCTGTGCTGGCTTGCGGCGGACCAATCCTTATTTCTTCTCCCTTGATGGGGGATCAAGCCTTACCTCTTCCTCAGATTTGGATGTGGCGGGTTCCCTGCCCCAGTCAGCCTTTTCGATTTCCATCGCGTTGTTCTCTGTCGGATGTGAGGATGAGGGTTCCTTGGCGTCATGATCCTCCATCTGTGAGGGCTGTAAAGGGGGTGCTCTTCTCTTGGGCATTGCATTGGTCACTGCGCGTGTGACTGCTGAGAAGAGAGGCATGTTGGAAATCTCAAGCGCCAAGATCGCTATGTCGGGCTGCGGACGCAGACGCAAATGTCTTGAGGTTCACGCATGGTCAAGCACAAATGGTCAGCGCAAATACCTGCAATAAGTTTGGGAGGCATGATCCACTCATGCCCAGGTTCCCCAACAAGCAATCCTTTGTTTTGCTATCCCGAGTCCTGCAAACGCAATGATGTCGAGCCCATGTGCTGTTTTGTGTGTGTGAGCCATTCAACCAGAAACGCCTTGTTCTGCAACATGGCGCGAAATGGTGGATGAGTGTCAACATTCAAGAGGTTGCCGGTCAGGACTGCCTGGATCAGCTCGCTGGCTTTGGGCCGAATGCTTAGTCAACGAATCTGCGAGGCAATCTTCGCTTTGCGCATGCGCAAGGTCGTGCATCTGCCCGCTGTTGCTTTCTTTCCGCAACAGCAGCAAGGTTGTTTGCGTCTGTGCGCGTCAGCAATTGCACCTGTCATGTCTGACCAGAGACCGCGAAGAAAAAGTGATGAACAGTAGCAGCGCATCAGTCTGTGCAATTCAGGAACTGCGGTTGTAGCGGTGGTCTTACGTGTCTCATAGTTGCCGCTCGAGTTCGACGAGCCCTTGCGAAGGTCATGTTCTTCGGCAAGAAGGATGACGCGCGCGCGTTGGGATGAGTTGTCCTCATTATTAGATAACCAATGATGCAAGTCTTGCCATGGAGTGGCCAGAGTCTTCTGCTAAGTGGGATGCTTTTGATGGTTCTGACTCTCTTTTTTATGGCGCGCAATGGTTGGAGATGCGGCCTTGGACGTGCATCTCAAGAATTTGGTAACCAATGGACTTGGCTTTGCGACTGTAACCAGTTGATCTGACCTAGGACGCTTCTGTATGCAGTACGCATTTGAGGTGTCAGTGGAGCCTTAGGTTCTTGTCAAATGAGACCGTTTGAAGTTCGTTCATGGCACCGTGCTTGTCGTCATGCTTCCACTGGATGACCTACGGAAAAGCATCATTTTTATGTTCGGACCCAAGTTGGAAGTCTGTACAAAGTCGTCCCATCCTTCCCTTCTCAAACACATCGTCACCGGTCATAAGAAGATCGCCTATACGTGAAGAGAAAGTGTTCCAACGTAGGATCCGTGAGGCAGTCAACTGCGCCTTCTAAATCGAACAAATTGGGCAGGGTGACCCTGGTTCGATTGTCAGTGGGTGCGGTTCGGTTCTTTTAGCATTGAGTTGAATCTCCCAGATTGTTATTCGGTTCTGCTGGGCGATTCGGTTCCTAGAGTTGTGTCGGTTCGGGCCCCATAGACTTTCGATTCCCACCCCGTCGAGCAACAGTGTTACTACTGAAAGCCGCTCCATTTCCTGACACTAACTACCATTCATTCGCCTTCCGTACCAAGATCTCTCAATATAGCATGATATAATCATTGTATAAATATAATTCTAAATGCAGTATACACATATATTAAAAGTTTCAGACCTGTTTCAGACCTTGCTCAGGCCACAGTTCTGCCGCAAGCCAGTGCGGGGCATGAAGTGAATTTCAGGCCCATATCCAAAATCCAAAGCAGGTGTCCGCGGTCCGGGCCTGGCTGTGGCGCCCCCCCCCGAAGCTGAGTTCAAGCCTGTCAGGGGCTCCAAACAGCATGGGACGTCCGGAAACAACTTGGAGTTTGCCGGCTCGGGGTGGTTAACAAGCAGGCCCAAATCTTTTTTCTCGACGTGCCTGATTTGCGGGAGCTTCTTCCAAAGCGAACTGGTCTGAACCAGGTGTGAAACCAGTCTCAAACATCGAAAACCATCCCCCCAACTCCTGCTGCTCGCCTGCCTTGAGGAGGTTCAAAACGTGGTAAGAGCCAAGTCCCCCCCCCCAAAGGGAAGTGTCAGGATCCCCGAAAAAATTGAACAATTTTCGGGGATGGGAAGGAGGATTTCTAAGGAAGGGAAGGGCCTGATAGGATAGGGGTCAGACCAAATCGCCTTCCAGGAAGTCTCGGAAAGAGGGGTTGCTAGACGCTTAAGCGCTGCGCGAGAGTGCAAGAAAAAAGTTGATTCCGTTGATTCCATCAACAAAAAAGTTTCAATTGATGCTCCACCTCCCAGGGCTCCTCGGCGCCTGACTGGCGGCCGATCCAAAGCAGATGGCCGCAGCATGAGATGGGGCGGCGCCTCTTTCCAAGACTTGCCAGAAAGACCCCTATCCTATCTCATGCCCTTCTCTTCAGAAATCCTCATTCCCATCTCCGGAAATTGTTTCCAATTTTCCGGGTTTAGTAGACCCTGACTTTTGACAGCCTTCTCAAGGCAGGCGCAGGGGTTGGGGGATCGTTTCCCATGTTTCAGACTGGTTTCAGACCTGGTTCAGACGTTCAGACTTTGTTGGAGAGTCCCGCAAAGCAGGCGCATCAAGAAAAGGGACTCAGCCTTCTTGCCCCCTTGCCGCCTGACTGGTGGCCCATCCAGGCCTCGCAGTTCTGTCGGGCTCCAAACAGCATGGCGCGTCCGGAGAAGTCCGGAAGAAGTCCGGAAACAACTTGGAGTAGATACAAGGTCAAAAAGCAGGCCCAAGTCCATTGTTCGCCGATGTGAGCTCGCCTGCCTTGAGAAAGTTCAAAACGTGGTAAGAGCCAAGTCCCCCCCCCCCCGCCGCAAAGGGAAGTGTCAGTATCCCCAGAAAAGTTGGAACAATTTCCGGGGACGGGAAGGAGGATTTCTAAGGAAGGGGAGGGCATGATAGGGGCTGCGCAAGAGTGCAAGAAAAGAGTTGATTCCACCCACACAAAAGTTTCAAAGGATTCTCTCCTTGGCGCTTGACCGGCGGCTGATCCAAAGCAGAGGGCAGCGTTGGATGGGACGGCGCCTCTTTCCAAGACTTGCCAGAAACAAGAGCTTTGACCGATTTAGTCTGACCCCTATCCTGTCTCATGCCCTTCTCTTCAGAAATCCTCCTTCCAAACTCCGGAAATTGCTTCCAATTTTTCCGGGGGGAGACCCTGACACTTCCCTGCGCGGGGGCCTTTTGAGAGCCTTCTGCAGGGTTTGGGGGGATCGTTTCCCATGTTTCAGACTGGTTTCAGACCAGTTCAGACGCCTGTTGGAGAGTCCCGCAAATCAGGCACATCGAGAAAACTGCGAAAAGTTGCCGCTTCCTTCCGCTTCTTTCCATGAGTGCGGGTGTAGTTGAAGCCTTTAGTCTTGCTTGGATGAGTGCAAAGCGCGCGATCATCTGTCACGTGCTTGCGTAACCGGTCCACATGGTCCTTCTTGTCAACAAAATCTCTGATGAGTAAACCCACACCAAGACGCATCAATGTCCCCCGTAAGAGCTTCAGTCATGCAGGACCAATGTGCCTTGTGAAGCGCAAGGTCAGGACCCTGATCGTCGCATGCTCTTGTCCTCTGCAAGTCTTTTGACACCGTCCTGAAGACAACTGGAAGACAACTGGAGACAACTGGAGACAACTGGAGACTTACATCCCAGGAAAACAAATCAATGGTTCATTGCGAACGGTAACGTTGAACATTCCCGAGAATGAAGACAATGACGAAGAGCTTAAACTGCCCAATCTTGAGCAAGAAACGGACTCAAGAACATCAATTGCAAAGAACTCAGGCGATCAGTCACCCGAGTCTTTTCCTTCATCCAGAGAGAATCTGAACACCCCCGAAACCTACCGATGGTGGACAGTGAGGCAGAACCCGTTCCTCATACACCTACTCACCGACCGCTGAAAGCTGATACGGTCGATTGACTGGACGTTTGTTGGCTCGTCATGGTGATGTGAACGGTGAGCAGCTTGCTCTTCTCAATGACCTGCCTTTGTGAGCCAATGATCTGAATTGGTGTGCCCCCTTTGGATTCGGATGACTTGGATGCAAAAACAGTTTCCGACTGGGGTGGTTCCAATCGGCGAAACTTGATGCTATTGCCGTCAGACATAGTTGTTGAGGCCCTGACACTGGAACTGCTTGGCGCACGGCTTCACAGCTAAACCTTGTCCCACTGAGGGGTGTGCTCGATGTTATGCAGTTGCTTGTTCAAGGATGTCGATGTTTGTGCTGGTTGGAGGAGTTGCGTGGTAGCAGGCTGTGCTTGGTCGTCGCTGACAGATTGTGTGTAGAAACTGTATCGGCTTGGATCGGCTTCTTGTCGGTGCTGTCGGCCTGATGTTGGAATGACTTGCCATCATTGTGCCAGCCTGCTGTCTCACTCCATATGAAGGCTCCGAGATGCTGAATGGTGGATTGCTCCTCTGATTTCTTTGCTCCGCCTTCTCTTTTCCCGATGGACATCCTTCGTTTCCACTGAAAGGACACTCGAATTTCGATTTTCCTTTCTTTCCTTTCTTGCCTTTGCCTTTTCCCCAATATGCCGCGTTGTGTGGCAACGAACGCGTCGTTTCCTCGAGGACGCAGAATGTCTCCTCATCTTGTGCTGCAATTGGCAATGAATCCTTCATGTCCTTCATCGCTTTCAGCCCAAAAACCTTCCTCTCCTTCGAAGTGTAAAAGGGGTTGGTTGTCGCAGTTGCCTCCTGAAGGTCTGATGCATGGATCTTGACTGGATGTTCTTGTTGTGATGAAGAGGTCGTGATACTGTGTCTTCCGCATCTCGTGTGTGTGTAATTCTCAAGCTGGATGTTCCTCAAGGACTTTGCGCGGATCGGTCTTTCTCCCTGCTGGTCTGACAATTCGCTCGAGATTGTCATTGAGTGGGAACGCGTCTGGGTCTCTTGTCTGCGTGCCTGTTACATACTGTTTCAGCACCTTCGGATAATCCGGGTGCATGAGTGGTTGTCTGACAGCTGCAGCTTGCTGTTGCACACACTGACGCGAGGAATTTGGGCGATTGTGCTGTGATTACGGGCATGAAATCGTTCAATGCTGACTTCAATCTCCTGAGAGCTTTGATGTGAAAACGAGAAGCTCCATATTGTTTCGTCGATGATTGGAAAAGCTGAGGAGATACACGTTGGTAGCTTGGAGCAGAGTGTTGTCGAGCATCTCCTGCGAGTCTGCTTTTGAGGAGAGGTCCTCCTCGCGCTGGCTCCACTGTTGTATCCAGTCATCGACAACAGCTGACTTTTCTGGCGGCTGCTTGCGGTCATCGACAAATTGATCTCCTCAGTGCTGCTGATAGGTCGGCGTGTGCTGCCAAGTCAGCAAGACTTCGTCCCAAACAGTCAATGGGCTGCAGCCCAATCTCAATTCTGGTACCCAAAGGCCCTGTATCTCATATGGGTTGGTGAGACAATGGATGTCCCTGGTTATTGCATTGATCTCTCTGTGCCTGCGAAGCACTGCGGCAGGGTCTTTTTCGCAGTAAGCACATGGCTTGTATTGCGCGAGAATACAAAAAGCCTTAAACCAAAATAATAGATTGTATGAAGGTCAACAATGTCAAGAACAAACACAAGAGGGGTGCACGTAAAGGTTGCTGCTGAGGGAGACATGACCCACACACAAAACTTTGCCCATGCCACATGTTTTGAATGTTGCGGCGTATTCTGGCACCAGGCGTTCCATTTGCAAACGAGGTGGCCTGAGGGGATGCACTGTCACTTGGCTGCTATTGGAGTAGATGCGCTTGAATCTTTTTCTCCAACGCGGTCTGGCCAGAAAGTTGATCAAGCAAAGCTCTGACAATTTTCCAGATGCGCACCCCATTGGCCATCGCATTTGTACCCTCGCTGAGTTGCTCGCAGTTGTTGCCCAAAATTTGCCAGGATATCGCAGGCGCCCTGGAGACAAACCACGAGTTTTTTCTCTATGTGGAGCAACTGTTGACAACATGGTCTGAAATCCTTCGCAGTGTGGCGGAGAAAACCCAGACGCTTGCAGGTCAAACAGTTTACGCATTGGTGGAAGAACTTGATCATGTCAGCGCTGCTATGCTGCACACGCTGAACCATTTGGCTTCTCATGTGAGCGCCAAGAGGGATTTCATCTTGAGCCTGATCAAAAGCTTTCTGGACTCAGCGAAGAGCTGTGAGAAAGACCTGGGATGCCTCACGCACGCACAGTCTCAGGGCCCATGTGTTCTGCTGCAGTGTTTACATGGATTGGACCTTCTCAAAGAGACTTCTTTGGCACACAGCTTCGATTGGAAGCAGCACGAGCACGCGGAATGGGCCAAAGGAGCATTGGTTCTTGTCCCACCTGAGCGACTCTCCGAGGCGGGGCTGTTTGAGGATACGACAGAGCGCACAAGCCTCTAAGCGACTCCTCAAATGATCAAAATCGGAAGTCTATCCGGATGCTTGGTAGAATTGTGTGCCCCTCAACTCAAGCAGCGCGCGTTGGAAGTTGCTTTTAGCAACCCCGCAAGGACAGAACGTGGCTGGTGCAGAAGCTGCTTCAAAGGCTGAGAACAGATGGCAAAGCAACGGCTCATTATGCCATTGTTGAATGGCATCAGCTCGGATCACTGCAGATGGATGGGCTTGTGGAGGTCGCTCAAGTGAACTTTGATTCAGACCCTGATTTGATGATGCATGTGGCCACGGATTCTGAGTTGGACCTCTTGGATAAGCCCATGAAGTTTGTGGGCGTGGATGGGATGCTTGGCAAGAATTTGGTCAAGACACATGGGCTTGTCTTCTTTGTTGTGTTGAGACGCTTCAAAAGGCAGAAGGTGGGACCTTGGCGAATCATTCCCCCGAATCGTACCCCTTACAAGCGTATGCTGCAACATGCAACTTTTCTTTACAGTTTTTGTTGTTGACTGTCTCCGCACCAACCACCAACTAATACTGCTGCCGATTGTTACTGGGTGTGAATTCCACCCATTTTCTTTTGTGCTACAGTGAGTGTCCCCGTCACCATGACCAGAGGACAAGAATTCGTGACCGCTGGCCAGATTGAAGTGAGTGTCGAACAAGGGGAAATAGATGAACCCTGCAGCAGCCAATTCTTGCAACAAAATGCCTTCCTTTTGACATTGCGTTGAGTTGTGAATTTGTGTCCAGGGACTTTCGCAATTGGTTGGAAGGTTAAGCTCGGGCTGCCCGCTTTCTGAAAAACAGACTGTTTCTGCGGCGTCAGGCGATTGTGCGCGACTAGTTGGTGAAATCTTAGGGAACCCCAAACAGGTTCAAACAAACGGGTTCCGATCGCTTGCATCAAACGACAACAATGCGTGCATCCTGGAACCCATTTGTTAGACCCCATTGACGGTCACCAATTGTACCCAAAAATGGGACGGGGTTTGTGAAATGCAATGTTGTTTCGATGTACATGGATTGCCTTGCCAAGGCTATAAATTCTATAGAATGATCAATGGGGAACTCCCTCTAGTATGGTGACGCAAAATCTCAATACAAATGACAGTGATGTCCAACAAATGGTTGTGCTTATGTGGAAGAAAAACAGATACTATGGCTGTGATTTTCTGAAATAGGGAACCACCTCAAAAGTTGGTGGACATGCATCCCCACCGAATTATCATGTTCAACAAAGGATTCCTTATCAGCAGCAGACCGAATCCTTAAGGACTCCTGTTTCATCAAACGAGGCTATGTTGGGAGTTAGATTGTTTGCCAGAGGCGTTTGAAAGAGGAACCCTTTGGGCTTCCTTCGGAGAGTGCAAGAAATGGCACTTTCAGGATGCAGGAGGATGGCCCAGACGAAAAGACGGAGAGCGCCCACACATCGGGAGCAGGACAAACGTCAGGTTCGACGATGGCACGCCCAAGTCTGAGTGATTCGGGAACTTACAAGAGCTTGTTCACACGTTGAGCTGGCTGGGAAGGTGAGAATTGTAAGAATTAAAACTAGTGGTTATTTGCAGTCGCAACGGAGCAATATTATTATTGTGGCAGTGTCAGAATGACTTACGTACCATCAGGAGTTTGGCAAGGTCATATGAGGGTGTCTTTTTGGGGGAAGCCAAAAGGAAAACCACCATTTTGGGGGTCCAGATCCTAGAAAACACACAACGACAACCATATGTCTTTGCTGGAAGCCAATCACCAGTTGAGAGAACTCTTCTAGGGACACGATGCCATTAAGCTTGCTGAAGGTACAGTCGGGTTGTCAAGCCCGTTTCGAAATCCGCTGAAAACGCGGCGGAACGCGGTTGACACAGCGGCCATATTTTTGACAACCCCCACAGCAAGGATGCATCGTCTTGTTGCTGTTGCCTTGACGATTGGGGGGGCACCCCCCCCCGAGCCCTGTCTGTGCCGCTTCGCACCGCGAGCAAAGAACAAAAATCTGCTTGCAACTGGGTTTCAGAATTCCCTGTTGCAACTGGGCCAACGTGATTCCGCCGACTTTCCTCTTTCAATTCAACCTCTGGAGGCTGGTCGGTTCATCACCATTCCTCAAGGGGCCATCATTTGAGACTGCTTTTGAGGAACAACCATGCCCAGGCATATGTCTTACTTTCTGCTTGGTTGGATCTTTGCCTTTAACTGTTTGGGAACGGGTGCATGGGTGTGTCTTTGGGGAACCCCTTTTGGTTAGCTAAGACCGAAAAGAAACCCAGTTTAAGACAACCCGATATTTCCCACAAACCAACACCGAGTCAGCACTTGTTGCGCAGGCAATCGCCAGAGAGGTTTTGGAGCAAAATGATAGTCTTTGAGTTCAAATGTGGTAGGGGCATTCAGACGCAAGTCTGAGTTTTAACGAGGACTTTCTGGTGGACATCATTTAGGTTGGGATTCCTGTCCACCAACTATTTTCGAGGCTGTTCCCTATTACAATTCATGGCCACTTCCTTGGCTCGAGAACAAACGAATCAAACACCAAACAGAAAGCCGCAATTAGATGGCAGTGGAGACTGTGCAACACCTTTTAGTGGTCTGCGTGGTAGGCAAGAGAACAAGCAAGCGTCTCGTCGAATGCAATAATGCACAAGAAGGATCGGAGGTTGGAGTATCCGTCGCTGGCAGGTTGCCCCTTTGCCTCCCCCCATTTCTGGCACTCTGTGCGAGTTGAAAGTACATGTTCGTATTTCTTCAGGGCTGATCGGAGTGAAAGAGGTTAATTAAAAGCAACTAAACACACACCCGTACACTCACACACCCAGACACTCCCACACCTACACCCCACCCACTACACCCCACACACCAGACCACACCACAACACGCCGCAACACGACAACAAACCCACACCCACGCCCGCACCACAACCCGCACACACACGCGGACGTGCAGACCCGCACACCCGCAGAGACGTAGAGAGGCACGCATACAAGCGCACGCTGTGCTTTGATTTGGCCGTGTGGCTCAGCCGTATCCCTTGTACAGCTGGGGGGTTCTTTGGCATGGCTGACACGGAAGAGGCCGAAGCCTGCCAGATTCCAAGATCCATGTCGATTCATGTGATAGCAACGGACAACATTAGCGGTCTGTTGTTTGCTTCGGAAAGGACAAGAAGGGAGCCGGAAATGCAAATATCCCCTTTTTTCTCGCCAACAATAGGGGCCTACCCAGAGCCAACTTTAGCAATATTGGTTGTGGCTCGCACCCAAAAAACACAATAATGTAGATGTTTATGCCTATGTGTGTTTTGTGGTTGGATTTTTTGCACTTTGTCATCGCTCCGACAACCAGTCTTCTTCAACAATTTCATCTACTGAGTTGTAAATCCATTGGAAGGGTTCTCGAGAGCCATATCCTCAGATCCAGATACTAACATCAAGCAGCCTCTCCCTAGCATTCTCATAGACTGGACCTAATACTCTCCTTCCAAACCAATCTCCCAATCTCCTTCCCGTTCGACATATTTCAGGCCGAATTCAAGCTGGCCACAGTTGCGCTTCGACTCCGGCAGCCGTTGCGCCTGTGTCTGGAAAAGCTGGTCGACGCTCCTTGCGCGGCCTTGTGCAGAAACTCCATCATTCAAGGCTTGAAGTATTGTTTGCGATGTGTCCAGGGATCCGAGCGTATGGGTGTGACTTGTTAATTGTTTGTGCCAACACAAGTTTGGGGAACTGATCATTGCTCCACGGCGGGTGCTATTCCCATCGAACACTTGCCACTGCCACACAGTTGACCCCCCAAAATGGCGGTTCTCCTTGTGGTGGTTTTCTTTAAAACCACAAACAATCACAGAATGCTATGCCCGCCCCCTCCCTCCGAAAGCCCCACCCCCCCAAAAAGAAGATAGCTTGATTGGGGTCCAGCCTCAACACAGCTGTCAGAAGACATTGTTTTTGCAATTCCTTAATCCAAGCATCCTAGCCTATAGGCCCAAATCTGGAGTAGGAGAGAGTGTCTGCAGCGCCAACCCTTACTATGACCCAATTAAGTTGCCATCACCCAAACTCTGTTATGCTTTGACGCTAAGCCCAAATCCTTTCTAATGCTCTATTACACCGCTAGTAACGGCTTAGCAAGGGTGTTTTTTGACCCCTAAGAAGACCCGCATGACGCAATAATAATGCATCATCAAGGCCTTGCCGCCGATCAGCCTTATTCTGTAACTCAGAATTTGGGAGGGGGAGCTCTGGGGGGGGGGGTATGAAACAAAGGGGCACCTTCAATCACCATATTTCCAAACATGGCATTGTTGACCAGGACACTTTTCCTTGGTGCGCTTCTTGGTCGTGCGAACCTCTGCCGACATCCATATTGTCTGGTCGTTTACGGGCACAACAGACAGGTTGGGGGCCCATTTTCGAACCCTGTAGGCACGCTCCTAAAGGGTGTACCCTTCCCTTGGCGCGGCCAATGGGACAACAAGGACAGGCGCCCCGCCTGGAGATATCTTTATTGCCCCACGGAAGCTCGGCGCATAGTCAGGGAATCCCGAATTGGGTCGGTCTTTTTGTGTTTTTGAGGGAACCCCTTTTTTGGGTTGGTTTTACAGGGAAACCATAAAAACACACCCACCATTTGAACATCCCCATCAACACGGGGATTTCAACCCCTTGTGCTTGTCGGTGGGAAACTGTGTGCGAACACCTCCAAACCGACGGACTCCAGGCCTTGAAAAGGCGGACCTTTTATTTCAGGTGCGCTGGGATGGGACACAGATTCAGTGCACTGGTTGGCCACGGGAAACTGCAGAGCTAGCTGAGGGTACAGCGACTGGAGTCACGCACCCGCACATTGAGGAAGGAAGCGCGGGTCAACGTAACACCTGTGGCTCGGTCATTTGTTTGTCGCCCCACTTGTTTCCATTTGTCTCCCCGCTTGCTTTCTCTCGCGCACTTGCTGGCTGGATGCTGTCACGAGGCTCGGGCAGTCCTTTGTCTCCCCACTTGTTCCCATTGTTTCTCCACTTGTTTCCTCGCACGCTTGCTGGGGCTAGTCTGGCTTGGTCAGCTGTTCGTCTCCCCACTTGTTTTCTAACGTGCTTTGGATGCTGTCACGAGATGGTCTGGCTCGGTTAGCTCTTTGTCTCTCCACTTGTTTCTACTTGTCTCCCCACTTGTTTTCTCACGCCCCGGATGCCGTGTCTGGCTCGGTCAGGCCTGCACGAGGTTGTCAGTGCTTTGTCTCCCCACTTGTTTCCATTTGTCTTCCCGTTGCTTCCTCATATCATGAGGCGGTGCCGCTCGGTTAGCTCTTTTCACGAGGTCAGCCCGGCCCTTTGTCTCCCCACTTGCTTCCATTTGTCGTCCCACTTTGTTTTTGCTGGTCTTGATGCTGGTCTATTGTCTCCCCACTGGTTGTCATTTGTCTCCCCAACTTGTTTCCTCGTTGTTGCTGGGCAAGATGCTGCCACGAGATGGTCTGGCTCGGTTAGCTCTTTGTCTCCCACTTTTGTCTTCACTTGTTTTGTCACGCGCTTGCTGGGCTGCATGCTGTCACGAGATGGTCTGGCTCGGTCAGCCCATTTGTCTCCCTTGTTTCTATTTGTCGCTCCACTTGGTTTCTCGCGCCCGGGTGGGATGCTGTCACGAGATGGTCTGGCTCGGCCGCCTTGGTCTCCGCACTTGCGCCAGGGCTTGCGTGCCAAGCAAGACGCAAGGAATACTTACACGAAAGTCAACGGCGCCGGGGCGCGACGCAAGCGAAGACTACAGTGCCTGTGCCGCAGCCCGGCGCGTCGGGAGACTAAAAGGAGTCTACAGCGCTGCCTGGCGAGCCGGGCAAGGCCAAAGGAAGACCACAGCGCAGGGGGCGCGACTACATCACACGAGGGCGAGACGGACAAAAAGACTATATTCCGGGAGAGACCGGAGGAAGCCCACGGAAGCGTGCCTGGGTGAACTGGAGTAAAACCAGGAATCAACGCCAAAACATGTACATGTAGGAATTCGCAGCAAAATCTCAGAACCGCCGGTGAACTTTCTAGGGATCCGCCATGATCCCCGTTCAGCCCTTCGGAGGGCTGGTGCTGCACTAAAAATTCGCGGACAGGCGCCTTGCAAGTCCTGTTGGTTGGGGTCCCAAAGATGAGCTACAATCAAAACGCACAGCTGGCTCGCAAGCCAGAGCGGTTTCTCAGATCTCGCCTCGGATGTATATGAAGTATACTGGTAGCAGCCATGAAAAACAAGAGAGAAGACAAATGGAAACAAGCGGGGAGACAAAGACTAACCGAGCCAGACCATATCGTGACAGCGTCCAGCCCAGCAAGCGCGTGAGAAAACTGTGGGAAGACATGGAAGCAAGTGGGGAGACAAGGGAATGACCGAGCCAGACTATCTCGCGCGCGGGCTTCTTTTAGTCTTGCTCCTTTAGGCGCCAGCGCCGTAGTCTTCTTGCAGACTCTCCGTTCAGTTTGACTTGGTGTGTCGAGTCTCGCAGGTCTTCCTTTAGTCTTGCCTGGCGTCAGAGTCTTCCTGCAGTCCGGCGTTGTAGTCTTCGCGCAGTCTTGCCCCTCGCACGGGTCCGGCGCCCCACTTCCCCCGTAGTGATTTTCCAGGCGGGCGTAGTTTTCTCCAGCCCCGCAATCTTGTCGTACCCTTTATTTAGTCTTGCCCCCTGGCGCCGTAGTCTTCCTGCAATAATTTTCGTGGTCTCTCGTAGTCTTACTCTTCCTGTGGTCTTCCTCTAGTCTTGCCTGGCGCGCGGGTCTCAGTGCATGTAGTCACCCCGTATTGTAGCAGCCTGCCTGAGGTGAAAAATTGCTCGTGCATAGAACTGCTGCCAAGAAGCAGCGCGCAGCGATGCGCTTGCAGCAAGCCAAGCTGCGCGCAAAAGATCGCCTGTGGCGCGGAGCCTTCAACAAGCTTCCTGCCCGCAGTTGATCGAGAGCGGCCAATTCGTTGATGGTTTTAGCTAAGTGCTTGCCTGCAACAGACTGGTTGCAGGTTGCCTCTAGCAGGCTGCTCGCAGAAAGCTGCTTGCAGCAGATTGCCTCCAACAGGCTGCTTGAAAGAGATTGTTTGCAGCAGACTGCTTGCAGACTGCGCCTGCAAGACTGCCTGCGGAACATTGCCTGCAGGACGCTGCAGGAGAATGCCCGCAAACCCTCCTAAAGTGCGGTTTTTCGACAACAGGCTTTTGGAGCCCTCAACGGCAGCTGAAGATCCAAGAGCGCCCGACCGAAAACAGGCCCCTCGACTTTCATCCTGGACGCTTTTGAGGGTGCGGCTGACTTTTCAGGTTGGTGATCTGAAAGAAAACGCGGCTTCGGAGGGTGTAACAATTTGCTACATCCTAAAGCATGTTTTTGGAAAACCACCAGGCACAGTGTGCTGCACGCAGCTGTAGGAAGTCCGCTGCAGGCAGTCTGCCGCAGGCAATCTGCTGCAGTCTGCTGCAGGCAGTCTGAACCAGCTGTCTTTGGCGCGCGCGTCAATCTCTCACTCTTTGTCTCCCTTCATTTCGCTTTGTTTCCCGACTTGTTTTCTCACGCGCTTGCTGGGCGGAAATATCGGCGACCGTTTCTGCTGACCAGGGCACAAGCACGATCGGGCTTGCTGCTGGTTGAGTTGGGTGCTGAGAAAAGCTTCTGATGCGATTGAGCCTGTTTGGGGTCAATGATGGTGCAAAAATGAGTTTAGTTTACTAGGTTTGGGTGTCTTGATGCAGAGTGTTTTGCCAAGTGAATGCGCTTGAAACGCAGATCAATCCAAATTGCTTTACTGATTTCAATCAGTACCGGACTCACACGGCTGTGGGTCAAAACCAATGGTACCATTTTGGGGTAGGTGCACCACGCATTTTAGTCTATTTTAGTGGGGGGGAGTCTTGACACTGTCAACACTTGGGGGGTTGACCTGGTTGCGCACTGCTGGGGTGACGAATGGCGATGAGCGCGAAACATGTGCATTGAAGAGTTCCACACTTCAAAGCTGTTGTTCGCTTCGCGATCAAAACGCCTAGGAACACGAGATCAGTCTCTTCAAGGAGGAGTTGACCGAATTGCAACATCTACTGCTAAAGCCTTTGGATCTCGATGCCTGCCTCGGTGGTGGTCGGCAGTGGCACTTTGTGGTTGATCACTTGGCTGTGCCAAAGGCGGAGAGGGACCTCGACCCAAAAACTCTCCGTATTTTGGCGTCGAACTTTCAAGACCCATATATTGCGGAGGCGAATCACTTCGAGTCTTTGTTGCTAGACTGGCCGGAAGCTCAAGGAATGCTCAGTTTGCAAGAACAGGATTTGAGGTTCCGGCCAATTCTGGAGAAGAAACTGTTGGACATGCAGGAGTTGTTGCAACGCTATTACGAGTCCTCAGCCAACAGGGATGAAGGTTACTACCGACAGCTTGGCCACAAGCGGCTGAGCGGACAGACATTGCTCAACAGATTGGTGCGCAGCAACTTGTCTGAGTGCGTGAGACATCTGTTGGAGAGATGCTCCGTCGAGACCGTGCCGAAGCCTTGGATGCTGTTTGCAGATTTGATGTACCCGGACGAACTTGGCAACACAGCCATGCACGTGGCCTGCCAAGAAGGTCATTTGGAATCCCTGAAAGTGTTGCTGGATCACATCAAGAAACATCGTGGGAGCACGGAAGAGAGGAAGATGTACGAGACGCGTTCGGCGGTCTGCCGCGACTTTGACCTGTGCGACATTTTGGGCAAGAACGGGTTGATGTTGGGTAAACGCGTGGGAGGTTGTTGGACTTGTTGACATGGCTCGGTGGTTTAAAAGAGAAACCAAAAGGAAAGCCACCGTTGTGGTCCAAATTCAATTTTGACGAGCCGATGTCCACTTGCTGTCAATGGGCGTGTCTGTTTGTTTAGGAATACCCTCCCCCCCATTTTTGGTGTTCTGTTTAAACGGAAGCCAAACGGACCCCGAAACCATTTTGGATTTTGGGGAAATTTAGGAAAAGTTACCCCCAAGTTGGCTTGGATTGGCGGGACCTGGCGATTTGAGCCCAATCTAATTCTTGTAGAGGGTAGGAAACCACGCCCCCCAAAAGACGCCCAAATCCAGGACCAACGCCAGTGGCTATACTTGCCATGAGCTCGCGGAACTTCATGGGCACACGGGTTGCAAACAGGCGGTGCAGGACTTCGCCAGGAGCTGCAGCTGGCACTGGCCCAGTCTGCAACTTGGCATAGGTTTTTGGGGGGCAAGCCCCGCTCGAAAAAAAAGTAAGTGGAATTCCCTGTCCAAACACGTTCCCGAAGAAAGACATCCGTTTACCAAGGGAAAACAGTATACCTAAGTTCAAAAAGTTTTTATTTTTGGAGAAGGGGGAGACTTTGAGACTTTCAGAATTTCGAGTTGGGGGTTTGTGATTCATCCCACTAACAGTTTGACTTTTCGGGGATGAATCAACGAAGGCGAGTGGCGATCAAGTCAGGAGACTATCCCACAAACGAGCTCGTGCCAGGGGAAGAAGATTCTGGGCAGTTGGATGCTCTGCTCTATTACATGGCTCAGCGTGGAATGTTTGAAGTTCCTCGCTTGCAAGAGGACGGCAGAGATGTTTTCTTTTAAGCTCTCCAGCCTACTACTTGGAAAGCATAGGTTCCCTTCTTTCCAGCGAACACTGAAACCTTTGTTGATAATCAGACGCATGGCTGATGCAAAAAAAGAAGAAGCAGACGTCGCAGCCAGTGTCCTTTGCATAATGGAGGTGATGATTTTTGCAATCAGCAAACAGCAGCCCTTCCCTCCGTCGCGCAGGGAGAGATCCACGTGACGGGCATCCACATCAGCAGCGGAACTCCCCGGGCGGTGCGTTCGCTTTTCGATGTCCTTCAGCACTTCCAATTGGTGGTCCTGGCCGGACGGGTGTCCTGGCAGGCGCTGGGGCTGGAAGTTTTTGCTTCCATTGCCAACGCAAGTATGGGCGGCTCGCCTTTTTCGAGGGAACCCTTTTGGGTTACTGTCAAAGGGAAACCAAGAGCAAACCACTGGTTTTGGGGGGCTCCTCTGTTTGAAGACAAGCCCGCATACGACTGTAATATTACTATTTCTGCTCGCGAAGCTGGGGGCATCAAACATAGAGAAACTGTATTTTGACAAGATGTGTGGTTCTTTGTCAATGTACCTGGAGGCCCAATTGATACAGAAATTTGTGCTCGAATGTTTTTGGCGAAAAAAGTGCCCGAAACGTTTCTGGGAGCCAGCGACTTGGCGCTAGTGTAGTGACCAGAATTTGGGCAGTTGTTAAAATTGCGCTCGGTGCGCGGATTGGCGCCCGAGTTGCGCGAAATTGCGCCCGAAGTTGCGCCGGCGCCGAATTGCGCTCGAAACGCGGTGCGCATGTCGGGCCAATCCGTCTTCAACACTGTTCGTTTCCAATCAGGCATAAAAAAAACGTTCGAACTCCGAAAATGCAATTGAGCACTTTTTTCTGTATCAATTGGGCCTCCAGGTATATGGATGCCATGCTTGCGCTTTCTGCGTCTTCTCTTCATGCAATTTCAATTTAGCTACTCAATTTTACTAGTTAGCTAGTTTGCTGGTTAGCCGCCAGTCAGCTGCTCGCGCTCTAATGAGCTTATTTCCTCCGCGAGCTGGTTAAGCATCTATTAGCTAGTGGGCTAGCTAGTTTGCTAGTTCAATTCAGGAGGTAGCTCAAGCTTGCTGCTACTTAGGAAGTTAATTGGCTGCTCACCCTGGCATTCACACAACCACACACACACACACCACATGACCATCTATTTAACCTACCCTGCAAGAAACTCAGTCAGGTCTACAGCCTCATGCTTCACTGCGCTGGCACGGTCGTCTTGAACCCCAGCGCGCGCTTGCAGGAGCTCAGGCGATGGGGGGGATGGGTTGTCTTTTAAATCAAATGGTTTGGGGGCTTGAAGGTGTCGCTTCGCGGTCTTGACAAATGGAGGTGTTTCATTACAGGACCGCCTCTTGAATATTGAGTCGTTCATTTAAAGTTGGATGGGTCCCACAGCTTTCCGACTCTCCAGGCATGTGGGCCTCTGAACATAGCTGTAGTTCAAGAGGTATCGCGGGTGTGGCGTTTGAAGTGGCTCGTCAATTAAAGCATATCGGCGAATGTCACTCATGCATCGATTTGAAGCACGTGGCCAGATGCCAGTTTTGTACATAGCCACACCAGCGAAGAATGAATGATGTCATGCCATGCAGCCCCCTCTTTCATTCTTCCTCCAAACCCGTGCACTGAGTGCGCACGATGTTCTGACTGGGTCCCAGCTTAGCCGACTTGCAAATCGCGTGCCGGCAGTCCAAGGAAGATACTCTGATCACAGTCCATTGCCGGCCGCAGCTATCAACACCTGAATATGGTAATCCGGAACGACTTGATAGGCTGCCAATGAAGGGACATGTAAGGTTGTAGGCAAAGTTTACCCAGCATAGTGACAAAGGGAGCGCCCTTCAAAACCAAATGGAAGGCGGCTGGTCACTGGGAACTCGGATGCGCTCCAATTGGTGCCTGGTGTGGATTTTGTAACCATCCACAGTATTGTCGGGATGTTCTGCTAAGAAGGTCGAATGTGCCCGTTTGCTCGTCCGCATAGATCTGAATATTCTCTGTGTGCTTTGGTCTTTGATACCTTGGACCGTTTTCAGGTTAGGTTTCAGGGAAACGAAACGGAAAGCCACCTCTGTGGGCTCCAATTCCCTAATTTGCAGACCCTTATCATGGAAGCGAATCGGTCGAGGCTGGACCTGCTTCCACTGCCCGGCGGCTTGCCATGCGCGCTCTCGCAGTCCAGGATGCAGCTCGCGGTGCAGGCGCGATTCGAAGCTCCGGTGCGACGCCGCCCAAAAGAACCACTCGCCGATGACATGTAGACACGTTCATGAAACATTTCCACGGTTTGCCTGGTACCCGTAGCCTGCACGTTTACAGAGGTCTTGGCCCAGCAAATGGTGGAGCTGCTGGGGAGGCCATGGAAGGTGTGGCTGAAGCCGGAGCCGCGGCTTTAGCGACTTGAGACACGTGTGAGATAGTCAGATTGGTTTACAGGGGGCCTCAAAAGGACGAACCCAAATGCCCCTTTACTTGAGGTTCGGGATGGTCATCAAGCCTTTAGGGAGTGTTGACAACCATGATGAGGATTCCTGACATGTGATGTTCGGTCAAAATTGCGTAGTTGTTGCTGCCCGGACAGAAACCAGAAGGGATGGATATATTTCTCAAATTTGTTGGCGAATTTGTCTATGGTTCCTTTGGGAGATTTGGACATGAATGCTGCAGGCAACATTCCCAAAGCTTGTAAACGAAGTTTTCATGAGGGTGCATCCAGCAACCTGCATGGAAGAGGTGCGATCCACTCACTAGCATTTCCCATTCTTGGAGCATTTAGAACTTCGAAACCAAAAGGGTTCGCAACGAAGCTAGAGGTTAGGTGTGGGGACTTGCTCGACTCCCACCAATTGGGAAGGCCTGCTCTCGTGCTGAACTGTGAGTGCTCCTTCCTCAACCTTGAAGCAAGTGTTAGCAAAGCCAAGCTGGGTCTCTAAGGATGAAGTTACATTTTGGAATTAGCCCAGTTGCCAGTTGGTATGGAAGTTGTGCCCCTATCTTTTTTAGATGTTCTGCCACTGAAGAGCCAGCCATCCATGATCGAGGCCTAGAGCCAAGCGGCAGCTTCATTCATTGCTGTGTGTTTTTTGGATTGGGGTGGTTTAAAGCAAAGCCAAAGGCGCGCCGCCCATTTTGACTGTTATTCTCATGTGACTCAATCAGCTTTTCATCGCCCAAGGAAAGCTTCGAGCTCCTAGGCAGGGGGCAGTTGCAAGCCGGGCTCTAAACACCAACTTGTGTATTTTTGAGGGACCCCCCGAAAAGGGTTTCCTTGTAGTGTCTCTTCAGAAACACAAATAACGGCACCATTAAAAACAAACTAGAGGACGATTGGCCCGAAAGCATTTTCCCCCAAGCGTTTCCCATCATGTGCTTTTCCAGCCGCAGAGACGCCCTTTTACATCGATGCGACATCTTCTGCAAAGCAGGCTCGTGCAACTTGGCTCTACGTAACTTGACTCGTATGTAACTTGGCTCTGTGCAACTTGGCTCTGTGTAACTTGGCTTTGTGCCACTTGGCTCTGTGCCACTTGGCTCTGTACAACTTGGCTCTGTGCAACTTGGCTCTGTGCAACTTGGCTCTATGTAACTTGGCTCTGTGCAACTTGGCTCTCTATGTAACTTGGCTCTATGTAACTTGGCTCTATGTAACTTGGCTCTATGGTAACTTGGCTCTATGTAACTTGGCTCTGTGCAACTTGGCTCTGTGCAACTTGGCTCTGTGCAACTTGGCTCTGCGCCACTTGGCTCTGTGCAACTTGGCTCTGTGCAACTTGGCTCTGCGCCACTTGGCTCTGTTCCACTTGGCTCTGCGCCACTTGGCTCTGTGCCACTGGGCTCTGTGCCACTTGGCTTTGTGCCACTTGGCTCTGTGCCACTCGGCTCTGTGCAACTTGGCTCCGTGCAACTTGGCTCTGTGCCACTTGGCTCGGCGCAACTTGGCTCTGTGCGACTTGGCTCTATGTAACTTGGCTCTGCGCAACTTGGCGCGCTGCTACCTGGCGCGCGCAAGCTACTTTACGCGAGTGGCTCTGCGCAACTTGGCTCTGTGAAGCGTGGCTCTGCGCAAGTCTGCTCAGCGCAATGTGCTTTGCGCAAGTTGCGCTGCACGATTTCTCACGAAAGTGGTCTGCGCAAGCTGCATTGTTCCAGGCTGCTGCGCGCAAGTTGCTTTCTGCACGCTGCTGCACGCAAGTGCTCTGTGCAGGTTGCTCTGCGCAAGTGCTCTGAGCAAGCTGCTCTGCGCAAGTGCTCTGCGCCAGTTGCTTCGTGCAAGCGCTTTGCGCATGTGCTCTGCGCAAGTTGGTCTGTGCAAGTTGCTCTGCGCAAGTGCTTTGTGCAAGTGCTCTGTGCAATTCGCAGAGCGCAAGTTGCTCTGCGCAAGTGACTCTGCCCAAGTTGCTCTGCGCAAGTGCAGCCGGAGCTGTGGGAATGTACTTCGCGTACTATTTTTGTACTTAAAAGTTGCGATTTTCCAGCCGGAGCTGCGGGAGTGTGCTCCGCGTACTACGTTGTACTTAAAAGTTGCGATTTTCCAACCGGAGCTGCGGGACATACTATGTCTGTACTTAAAAGTTGCGGTTTTCCAGCCGGAGCTGCAGGAGCACGCTCCGCGTACTACGTTTGTACTTAAAAGCTGCGATTTTCAAGCCGGAGCTGCCGCGGACCAGGGGGAATCGAACCCGCGACCGCGGGATTGCGAAAGCAGGCGCGCGAGCCACGAGACAACTTCCAAAGGCCATTTCGCGAGCAACAAATTCGCACGGCGCCACAGCGAGAGCGCTTCGACACGCACGATCCCCGCAGAGGGTCGTGCGCGGCTTGCAGAAATCGTAAAAAGTCCTCAGTTTTTGAACCTCGACCACGCGAATCTCCGCAGAGGGTTGCGCGCGGCTTGCAGAAATCGTAAAAAGTCCTCAGTTTTTGAACCTCGACCACGCGAATCTCCGCAGAGGGTCGTGCGCGGCTTGCAGATATCGTAAAAAGTCCTCAGTTTTTGAACCTCGACCACGCGAATCTCCGCAGAGGGTCGCGCGCAGCTTGCAGAAATCGTGAAAAGTCCTCAGTTTTTGAACCTCGACCACGCGAATCTCCGCAGAGGGTCGCGCGCGGCTTGCAGATATCGTAAAAAGTCCACAGTTTTTGAACCTCGACCACGCGAATCTCCGCAGAGGGTCGCGCACGCATGTTAAAAGTCGTAAAAAGTCACCAGTTTTTTAACATCGACCACGCGGATCTCCGCAGAGGGTCGCAATTGTTGGCTTTCAATATTATGGATTTAAGGGGGGGCCCGTGTACTGAAGGGTGGGGCAGTTTTCAGTGTTGCTGAAACCCAATGATTTTCAAACTTGTGTGTTTTCGAAGCTGAACTGCCCGAAAAGGCTATGTATTTTTGGAACAATGCAAAATACGGACTTGATGTCATTGCCTTGTTTGAGCCTTTGAAACTCACACCCGGTGAATGTGTTGTTTTGGGCATTTTCTGACTCAGATCACACATGTTGCAAACCAGAGCAAAATCAGTATAAACTGTGGGTGGCACACACCAGACCATTTCAAGGAGTCAGTTTGTGGGGGGCTAATTACGGATTTATGCAAATTATCAAGGTCGCCCGCTGCACTTAAGCACGTTTCTGGCGCGTTTAGCCCGATTGAAGCAGGGTGTGAACAATTGGTGAGGATAGACATGTTTTCAGGATCTGCCGAGGTCAGCAATGAAAAACGCGGCACATACCCCAGTTTCAGCAACAGCCTTCTTCAGAACCCCCACGGAAACACCCATGGATCCAAGCAATTCAGTGCAGCAAGGCCCAATATCAAATTAAAATGTACTCACGCGTTGCAAGGTCAAAAAAAGGCAGCCCCATACAAACAAAGTGGCGTGGGAACATCAACAACTGAGCCCATTTATCAAGAGACGATGCAAATTTACTGTCACGCAACGTGCCTTTACAGTGAGACCAGCATTCTCACGACTTTTGCTCTGCCAGCTTGAGATTCAACATACGCCGCAACGCAAGTGACTTTTACTTGGGCCCAGCCAACAAAACTTTAGTGCAAAACTCAACCAACATGCCTTCAGTGCGGCTAAAGGGCGGATCAAATTCCTTATGTGCACCACCCAAATCTAAGCTAAGTCACCGGCAGCCAAAATTCCATAAGTGCGGCCAAAATTCCTTAAGTGCAGCCAAAATTCCTTGAGCGCAACCAAAATTCCTTAAGCGCAGCCAAAATTCTTGAAGTGCAGCCAAAGTTCCTTAAGTGCAGCAAAATTCCTTAAGTGCAGGGTTAATTAGCTTAAATTCAGGGGGGGGGGGTGCACTTAAGGATTTTGACCCTGCTCGAGATGAATTGGTGGTGAATTTAAGGGTTTTCGGGGCGCAAAAGCGCTGTTTCAGCATCTAAAACCACTAAATTCACCACCAGATTCATCTCGAGCAGGAGCCAAAACCCTTAAGTGCACCCCCCCCCTGAATTTAAGCTAATTAACCCTGCACTTAAGGAATTTTGCTGCACTTACGGAATTTAAGCTGCACTTAAGGAATTTTGGTTGCGCTTAAGGAAATGGTGGCTGCACTTAAGGAATTTTGGCTGCACTTAAGGAATTTTGGCTGTCGGCAATTTGGGCTTCAATTCGGGGGGGGGTGCAATCAAGGAACTTCGGCTGCGCATGAGGAATTTCCGGCTGCACCGCTCTTTTTTCTGCACGTGCTAAAGGAATTTTGTCTGCACTCAACGAAATTTGGCTGCACTAACATTCTTGGCTGGCCGTGCTTATGGAATGTGGCCCGGTGATCAAGGCAGGAGCTCCCACTTGAGTACTAGCTGCCCTGACTACAGCACCATCTCCATATGCTTAGCGAGCCCCATTCTCACGGCCTTCACTCTAAGCTATAAACTGTCAACCATCATCCAGCATTCCCACAAATCCTTGCCATCACTCCACATTTGGCAAAAAAAACAACAACATTGTGCACTTCTGACATGCGACGTTTTTGATTGCGTCACGGCTCGGTCCCACCATGTTAATTAAGGTTGCTCAATGATTCAGCAAAATTTGCTCTTGTCACACAAAAAGCCACCGAATCTTGCAAATTCTGAAAATAAGCAAGTTCCGTGGTTTCAGACAACGGGCCGACTCTTAAGTACACGGGCCCCCTTAAATCCGTGATTTTGAAGGATTTCTTGACTCAGCGATTTTGCCCCGCCCCCGGGTAATTCAGCAATCAAAAGAAAAAGCACAGTGACCCCACAGGATTTGACAGGCTGCCCTTCCAGTAGTGAATTACTTTGACGAAGGCGTTTGCATCCATTGTTGCTGCCAAATGCACTTTCTGTAGCGCAGCCGGTTTTTGCATTGCTTTCACGAGTGCCCAAAACAAAATAAAACATTCAACCGTGTCCCGGCTCTGACATGTGCTCCGATCAGAGGTGCAGACACAGGAGCAGGGCTTAAGTGCACGGGTCGGACATTAAAATTAGCTTAAATCCATAATTTTGAAACCCCACAGTCGCAATCCCGAGCGATGATCAAACTCCCGCCCCGGCGCAGTAGAAACCTAAACTAACTTACATAGCTGCTTACGCCGAAGCTCTAGGCAAGCTCTAACCTTGGCTCTGTGCCACTTGGCTCTGTGTAACTTGGCTCCTTATGAAACTTGGCACTATGTAACTTGGCTCTATGTAACTTGGCTCTATGTAACTTGGCTCTATGTAACTTGGCTCTATGTAACTTGGCTCTTTGCCACTTGGCTCTGTGTAACTTGGCTCTATGAAACTTGGCTCTATGTAACTTGGCTCTATGTAACTTGGCTCTATGTAACTTGGCTCTATGTAACTTGGCTCTATGTAACTTGGCTCTATGTAACTTGGCTCTATGGAACTTGGCTCTATGGAACTTGCTTGGCTCTATGTAACTTGCTTGGCTCTATGTAACTTGGCTCTATGTAACTTGGCTCTATGTAACTTGCTTGGCTCTATGTAACTTGCTTGGCTCTATGTAACTTGCTTGGCTCTATGTAACTTGGCTCTATGTAACTTGGCTCTATGTAACTTGGCTCTATGTAACTTGGCTCTATGTAACTTGGCTCTGTGCAACTTGGCTCCGTGTAACTTGTGCAAGGGCTCCGCACGGAAGAACCCTTCGCGATGCTTTCGGGAAAGCACACACTCCCACCTGTACAGAAGGCATTCAAAACCGACACCGGAGCCATCCTGAGTTTAAGGATCTTAAGATGTGTGCTTTGTTGGCGCATGTTTGGCACGTCAAGATGCCAAAGGACGGCCATGTTTCACTTACCTTTCGGAGACACGGGATTACAGGACATACCCTCGATTCTTATTTGGGTTCCTTTTTTGGGGGAACCCCTTTTGGTTTCAAAAGGAACCAAACGGAGAACAGGTTTTTTGGAGGTCGGGACAAACCCATGTTGAAGCATCAGACTGCCCCTAGGGATGTCTCGAGTGTGGCCCGGGAAGCTCCTATGGATCGAGCGAGTCAGCGACTTCTTGACAGACAAGAAGTTTGAGACTTACCTCAATGTGCCTTGAGATTCAAGAATTCAATAGCAACAACTGTTTGGGTGTGTCTCAAAGTTGTTGTCCCTTTGGCTTCCCTTTAAAGCCATCCAAAGAAGGGAGTTCCAGGAAAGACACCCATGGGGACGACTGAGCCAGAAGGTGCGCCCCAAGCAGAAGCACAACTGCTTCCTTGCGAACCCCTTCAACGAGGGCCTGCTCGTGGCCTTTGACTGGGCGTTCGGTTCCGACACGAAACACCTGGAGGCATGTGGGGGTTGATCAATGGGGAATGTTTTTCCCCAATTGTCATTCCGTGTAAAGAACCTTTTGATCAACCTCCATCTCTGCCCGGAGGGGCACAACGACATTGGAGTGGTCCTGGAGAAGAACAGCAACTTTTTCCTGTATGTGGAGCAGCTGTTGACGACATGGTCCGACATCCTTCGCAGTGTGTGCTGCAAGAATCTTTCAGATCGAAAAGTTTGCGCGTTGGTGGAAGAGCTGGATCATGCCGCTGCTGCGATGCTGCACACGCTGAACCACTTGGCTTATCACGTAAGCGCAAGGAGGGAGTGGATCTTGAGCCTGATCAAAAGCTTCCTGGATTCAGCGAAGAGCTGTGAGAAAGATTTGGGACGCTGCCTCGCCCACGCGCAGTCTCAGGGCCCATGCATTCTGCTGCAGTGTTTCCATGGCTTCGGCCTTCTTAAAGAGACGCCTTTGGCGCAAAGCTTTGATTGGAAGCAGCACGAGCACGCGGAATGGGCCAAAGGAGCTTTGGTTCTCGTCCCACCTGAGCGACTCTCAGAGGAGCGAAAGTGGCTGCTGCAGAAGCTGGCGGAGCCGAAACAGAAGCAGCGAATGGAGAAGATCAAGGATGCAAAGAAAGACCTGAAAGCGGTTACCACGCTGCACTCTGTGCTGATGGTGGAATCCCACCAGGTGAAGGCTTTGGAAGCACAGTTGCAGGAGGTTGTGAAAGCCCGGCGGTTGAAGGCTCGGGGAAACAAGAAGAACATTCGAGCAACCTTGCACGGCTTGGAGCAGACCAATTTCAGCGGTCCAGGTCAGAAAATTGAAATCAATGAGAGCCCCATTGTGCTGGCAAGTGACAAGCAGAAAACTCTCAGCAGCACAGATCGGAAGAGCTACAGTCTTTGGCAAGCGCAAAAGTGTTCCGAGGACACCGGGCTCCCGTGAAAAGATCCATTGACCAAAGTTCAAACCCTGTTTGGATTTGGGAATCGAGGTTCGAGTTGAATCACCCAAGGCATTGCATGTGGAATTTCCTGAGGACAACCAGAGCATCTACCGACGAGTTCGTCCAGCATCAAAGTCGGATCCTGTCCATGTCATTCACGAAGGCAGCGACACCTTTGCGACAAGAGCAATGCCGCTCGCGAGGAGTCGACGTCGTTAATTCTGTGCCAGTGACAAGGACCATGATTCGCAGCCAAAAAGAGACGCTTGCGGCATGGAATGTGCCACGCATGGATTGCTTGTACAGACCCCCTTGCAAAAAGCAGTATCCGCACATGTTGATCCTTACTTGCAGAGTGTTCTTGTACATGTGCGTCAAAGTGGCTAGCGTTAAGCTTGGGAAACTGCATGCGTTGCCACTCAGAGTTCCTGCCTTGGATAGGCAGCCACGGACTGCACCCGCTCAAACAGCTTGGCAAACCTTACATGGGTGTGTCTTTTTAAGGGACCCCAAAATGGTGGCTTTCGTTTCGGTTTCCTGAACAAAAAGGGTACCCTCAGCAAAGACACTTCGACATGCACGAAACATCAAAGTCGGAATGGAGCTTGGGAACTGACGCAGCGAGACGGCCAGGTGCCAACAAGATCTCTAGCTGGCTGAGCTGCAGGCGCTTGTGCCGTTGAGTGGTCGATATGAGCGGTTTGAGGCGGCCTGTGGCCTTTTGTCTTTTTATGGACCAGTTTTGTCGGAATGTGACAGAACCCTTGTTTGCTGCGCCGTTGTGTCGTCCTCAGCAAGACCGTTGACCCCCAGTTGGCCGATAAAATAGCAGACACAGCGATGGCGGTTTCAATGTCTCTGACGAGGGTTCAGTTGAAGCAGCTTGCCCCGGAAGTCTACGACTTTTGGTGCCAGCAGCAGGGCAAGTCAGAGGATCAGTTGAACGAAGTCCACGACGTGCATTGGGTGCACATTGCCAGAAAGGCGAGCGACTTTGTGGACTGGCCGATTTGGGCCGTCTACCTCTTCATTCCACGTCCGTTTGGTGTGTGCTTGCTTCACAACCACAGGCAGGGGGTTGTTGGACCAGGGCAACCGTGTTGCACCATGTTCGTTTGATGTTTCTTGTGCCTCTTGGCTAACATCCCAACATACTATGTCAACGTTATGAGAACGCACGGGGCGCCTGTGATTTGTGTGATTTGCCCAGACTTTGCCTTCGGCCCTGAGGAACGGAGGGGGCTGCTTCCGGCTCCAGGAGTCGAGTTGCGATCAGCTTCATGTGTGCCTCTACTGCGCATGCGTCGGCACGCGTCGCCCAACGCCGCAGCAGCCTGGCCATGCCATGTTTCTGCAGAACAACCGATGCCCTCGCATCTTGCAGTACGAGTCGGAGATGGAGCAGTTGATGAGGAGGTTTGGCAAGACGGAAGCTGAGATGGTGCAAGCCATCCAGCACTGTGTTGGTGCAGCGTCTTGGTGGAGGGTCTTTCGACCACGCCTCAGGGCGGCGGCGGATCGCCAGCACGTGCTGCCAGATTCCTTGTCCGTCACCAATCGAGTGAAGCTGTCGGAATTGCGTGTGAAGTACAAGGTGTCTCAGAAGCAGCGGAAGCGTACTAGAGCACTTGCCACGAAGCGCCTACAAGACGGAACGTCTGAGGCGGGTGGCCACGCTGATTGCTGCTTGTTTACTTCAATCATGGTCCCTGTCAGGAAACAGTTGCAACGCCTGAACAAGCTGAGCCTGAAACGGAACGCGAGAACGGCAGCAACCGTAAGGCGGGGGACGGGGTCAGTCGCCAACCGATATGGAGCGCAGAACACGTCGCAACATGTCTTCCACAGAGGGACCGTGGCACTTTACTTTGGGGTGATGTGTGATGCATGTTCTTGGCTTCGCTTGCAGGCTTCTTTCCTGGAAGTCTTGACCGGGGCACAACGCTTGCAGAACAAGTTTTGAGCCAGGCAAGGCCTGCATTGTACAGCGAGTGACTTGATTCACATTGTGTCACGTTATGCTCCCCTGGCGGCGCCTTGTTAGCCGGGAGTACGGGGCGAATTCGTTTGCACGTCTCCTTCGGCCTGGCGCCTTGCCGGTCGTGTTGGAGCCAGCGCTCTGTTGGAAGAGCTGGAAGGTGGATTGGCATTGTCCCACGAGCCAAAATCCTACGACTTGGTGCATTGGCATCGACCTCGCTGGTGGGGGGTTGTGTTGGGTTATCAGTGCCGTGATATTTCAATCAAATCGGAAGACTGTGCTTTGCGCAACTCGAATGTGTATAGGGATTTTGCAAAGCATCCGCATGTTCGAAAACCCCCAAACGCGTAGGGGAGTAGGAATATCGAGGGACACTGGCCGCGAGGCAAGCGTCTCCACTTCAGCTAATAATTAGAGTCTAATATTTGGATTCCACAAACACCTCAACCCCTGCCTTTACGCCTTGCAGAGTTGTTTTCTTGTTCAGTACCCGCCACGGCAGATTTCCGACCTTCCCAATAAACAATGTGCCGGTTCTTGCGTCAACCCAGCCCCCCACTGGCCCTCCGAAAAAGACGGGGCATCTTTTTGCTATAGCTGATTTTCAGGGGACACCCTCTGCAAAAAGAACGGGAACACGGAATAAATCCACCGGGTGTTTGAGTGAACATTTGTGGGCTAATCAGCACACAACCGCTACATCAAAAAGAAAGTAAGTCCCTCAAGAATCATACTGACTGGGAACCAAAAGATGTGGCACCGAAAAGCTGTACACACACCCACTTCTTAGGCCCCAGCCGCATGATATACCATGTGGATTCTCATGCCAGAAAAGACCAAATATGTGGTTTTCAAAGGGCAACCTCCTAGGAAAAGAACGGGTGCGGGCTGCTGTTTATACTTATTTCGCTGCTTTCCTTAAGATCATGTATTGACAGAGTCGACCTGTCTGTCACGTCCGATCCAGCGAGATTGGCAACGCAAACGGTCCTAAGTTTCAAATGTTTACCACTAAAACCCATCAGGGCTGCTCGCCTTCTTCTTAGAGTACAAACTTGTTGGGTTCACAATGTGTGTCCCCGATTTTGAGACAAACCCAGTGACTAAAGCTAAGGAACTCAGGAAGTGAGTGGTCAACGGATGCATTTCGTCAAAGCATCATTAGTACAAATCCTAGCAACCGAAGTCGCATGCAGCTTCGTAATGTCATGGAGCAGCACCAGGCGCTGGAGTTTGCAAATGTCAATGATGTCGAATTGTTCGGAGAGATCATGCCGAAGCTGTGATACTGCAGACGCTGAACCACTTGGCTTATCATGTAAGCGCAAGGAGGGAGTGGATCTTGAGCCTGATCAAAAGCTTTCTGGATTCAGCGAAGAGCTGTGAGAAAGATTTGGGACGCTGCCTCGCCCACGCTCAGTCTCGGGGCCCATGCATTCTGCTGCAGTGTTTCCATGGCTTCGGCCTTCTTAAAGAGACGCCTTTGGCGCAAAGCTTTGATTGGAAGCAGCACGAGCACGCGGAATGGGCCAAAGGAGCTTTGGTTCTCGTCCCACCTGAGCGACTCTCAGAGGAGCGAAAGTGGCTGCTGCAGAAGCTGGCGGAGCCGAAACAGAAGCAGCGAATGGAGAAGATCAAGGATGCAAAGAAAGACCTGAAAGCGGTTACCACGCTGCACTCTGTGCTGATGGTGGAATTCCACCAGGTGAAGGCTTTGGAAGCACAGTTGCAGGAGGTTGTGAAAGCCAAGCGGTTGAAGGCTCGGGGAAACAAGAAGAACATTCGAGCAACCTTGCACGGCTTGGAGCAGACCAATTTCAGCGGTCCAGGTCAGAAAATTGAAATCAATGAGAGCCCCATTGTGCTGGCAAGTGACAAGCAGGCAACTCTCAGCAGCACAGATCGGAAGAGCTACAGTCCTTTGCAAGCGCAAAAGTGTTCCGAGGACACCGGGCTCCCGTGAAAAGATCCATTGACCAAAGTTCAAACCCTGTTTGGATTTGGGAATCGAGGTTCGAGTTGAATCACCCAAGGCATTGCATGTGGAATTTCCTGAGGACAACCAGAGCATCTACCGACGAGTTCGTCCAGCATCAAAGTCGGATCCTGTCCATGTCATTCACGAAGGCAGCGACACCTTTGCGACAAGAGCAATGCCGCTCGCGAGGAGTCGACGTCGAACAATTCTGTGCCAGTGACAAGGACCATGATTCGCAGCCAAAAAGAGACGCTTGCGGCATGGAATGTGCCACGCATGGATTGCTTGTACAGACCCCCTTGCAAAAAGCAGTATCCGCACATGTTGATCCTTACTTGCAGAGTGTTCTTGTACATGTGCGTCAAAGTGGCTAGCGTTAAGCTTGGGAAACTGCATGCGTTGCCACTCAGAGTTCCTGCCTTGGATAGGCAGCCACGGACTGCACCCGCTCAAACAGCTTGGCAAACCTTACATGGGTGTGTCTTTTTAAGGGACCCCAAAATGGTGGCTTTCGTTTCGGTTTCCTGAACAAAAAGGGTACCCTCAGCAAAGACACTTCGACATGCACGAAACATCAAAGTCGGAATGGAGCTTGGGAACTGACGCAGCGAGACGGCCAGGTGCCAACAAGATCTCTAGCTGGCTGAGCTGCAGGCGCTTGTGCCGTTGAGTGGTCGATATGAGCGGTTTGAGGCGGCCTGTGGCCTTTTGTCTTTTTATGGACCAGTTTTGTCGGAATGTGACAGAACCCTTGTTTGCTGCGCCGTTGTGTCGTCCTCAGCAAGACCGTTGCCCCCAGTTGGCCGATAAAATAGCAGACACAGCAATGGCGGTTTCAATGTCTCTGACGAGGGTTCAGTTGAAGCAGCTTGCCCCGGAAGTCTACGACTTTTGGTGCCAGCAGCAGGGCAAGTCAGAGGATCAGTTGAACGAAGTCCACGACGTGCATTGGGTGCACATTGCCAGAAAGGCGAGCGACTTTGTGGACTGGCCGATTTGGGCCGTCTACCTCTTCATTCCACGTCCGTTTGGTGTGTGCTTGCTTCACAACCACAGGCAGGGGGTTGTTGGACCAGGGCAACCGTGTTGCACCATGTTCGTTTGATGTTTCTTGTGCCTCTTGGCTAACATCCCAACATACTATGTCAACGTTATGAGAACGCACGGGGCGCCTGTGATTTGTGTGATTTGCCCAGACTTTGCCGTCGGCCCTGAGGAACGGAGGGGGCTGCTTCCGGCTCCAGGAGTCGAGTTGCGATCAGCTTCATGTGTGCCTCTACTGCGCATGCGTCGGCACGCGTCGCCCAACGCCGCAGCAGCCTGGCCATGCCATGTTTCTGCAGAACAACCGATGCCCTCGCATCTTGCAGTACGAGTCGGAGATGGAGCAGTTGATGAGGAGGTTTGGCAAGACGGAAGCTGAGATGGTGCAAGCCATCCAGCACTGTGTTGGTGCAGCATCTTGGTGGAGGGTCTTTCGACCACGCCTCAGGGCGGCGGCGGATCGCCAGCACGTGCTGCCAGATTCCTTGTCCGTCACCAATCGAGTGAAGCTGTCGGAATTGCGTGTGAAGTACAAGGTGTCTCAGAAGCAGCGGAAGCGTACTAGAGCACTTGCCACGAAGCGCCTACAAGACGGAACGTCTGAGGCGGGTGGCCACGCTGATTACTGCTTGTTTACTTCAATCATGGTCCCTGTCAGGAAACAGTTGCAACGCCTGAACAAGCTGAGCCTGAAACGGAACGCGAGAACGGCAGCAACCGTAAGGCGGGGGACGGGGTCAGTCGCCAACCGATATGGAGCGCAGAACACGTCGCAACATGTCTTCCACAGAGGGACCGTGGCACTTTACTTTGGGGTGATGTGTGATGCATGTTCTTGGCTTCGCTTGCAGGCTTCTTTCCTGGAAGTCTTGACCGGGGCACAACGCTTGCAGAACAAGTTTTGAGCCAGGCAAGGCCTGCATTGTACAGCGAGTGACTTGATTCACATTGTGTCACGTCATGCTCCCCTGGCGGCGCCTTGTTAGCCGGGAGTAAGGGGCGAATTCGTTTGCACGTCTCCTTCGGCCTGGCGCCTTGCCGGTCGTGTTGGAGCCAGCGCTCTGTTGGAAGAGCTGGAAGGTGGATTGGCATTGTCCCACGAGCCAAAATCCTACGACTTGGTGCATTGGCATCGACCTCGCTGGTGGGGGGTTGTGTTGGGTTATCAGTGCCGTGATATTTCAATCAAATCGGAAGACTGTGCTTTGCGCAACTCGAATGTGTATAGGGATTTTGCAAAGCATCCGCATGTTCGAAAACCCCCAAACGCGTAGGGGAGTAGGAATATCGAGGGACACTGGCCGCGAGGCAAGCGTCTCCACTTCAGCTAATAATTAGAGTCTAATATTTGGATTCCACAAACACCTCAACCCCTGCCTTTACGCCTTGCAGATTTGTTTTCTTGTTCAGTACCCGCCACGGCAGATTTCCGACCTTCCCAATAAACAATGTGCCGGTTCTTGCGTCAACCCAGCCCCCCACTGGCCCTCCGAAAAAGACGGGGCATCTTTTTGCTATAGCTGATTTTCAGGGGACACCCTCTGCAAAAAGAACGGGAACACGGAATAAATCCACCGGGTGTTTGAGTGAACATTTGTGGGCTAATCAGCACACAACCGCTACATCAAAAAGAAAGTAAGTCCCTCAAGAATCATACTGACTGGGAACCAAAAGATGTGGCACCGAAAAGCTGTACACACACCCACTTCTTAGGCCCCAGCCGCATGATATACCATGTGGATTCTCATGCCAGAAAAGACCAAATATGTGGTTTTCAAAGGGCAACCTCCTAGGAAAAGAACGGGTGCGGGCTGCTGTTTATACTTATTTCGCTGCTTTCCTTAAGATCATGTATTGACAGAGTCGACCTGTCTGTCACGTCCGATCCAGCGAGATTGGCAACGCAAACGGTCCTAAGTTTCAAATGTTTACCACTAAAACCCATCAGGGCTGCTCGCCTTCTTCTTAGAGTACAAACTTGTTGGGTTCACAATGTGTGTCCCCGATTTTGAGACAAACCCAGTGACTAAAGCTAAGGAACTCAGGAAGTGAGTGGTCAACGGATGCATTTCGTCAAAGCATCATTAGTACAAATCCTAGCAACCGAAGTCGCATGCAGCTTCGTAATGTCATGGAGCAGCACCAGGCGCTGGAGTTTGCAAATGTCAATGATGTCGAATTGTTCGGAGAGATCATGCCGAAGCTGTGATACTGCAGACGCTGAACCACTTGGCTTATCATGTAAGCGCAAGGAGGGAGTGGATCTTGAGCCTGATCAAAAGCTTGGATTCAAAGAGCTGTGAGAAAGATTTGGGACGCTGCCTCGCCCACGCTCAGTCTCGGGGCCCATGCATTCTGCTGCAGTGTTTCCATGGCTTCGGCCTTCTTAAAGAGACGCCTTTGGCGCAAAGCTTTGATTGGAAGCAGACGAGCACGCGGAATGGGCCAAAGGAGCTTTGGTTCTCGTCCCACCTGAGCGACTCTCAGAGGAGCGAAAGTGGCTGCTGCAGAAGCTGGCGGAGCCGAAACAGAAGCAGCGAATGGAGAAGATCAAGGATGCAAAGAAAGACCTGAAAGCGGTTACCACGCTGCACTCTGTGCTGATGGTGGAATTCCACCAGGTGAAGGCTTTGGAAGCACAGTTGCAGGAGGTTGTGAAAGCCAAGCGGTTGAAGGCTCAGGGAAACAAGAAGAACATTCGAGCAACCTTGCACGGCTTGGAGCAGACCAATTTCAGCGGCCCAGGTCAGAAAATTTCAATCAATGAGAGCCCCATTGTGCTGGCAAGTGACAAGCAGAAAACTCTCAGCAGCACAGATCGGAAGAGCTACAGTCTTTGGCAAGCGCAAAAGTGTTCCGAGGACACCGGGCTCCCGTGAAAAGATCCCTTGACCAAAGTTCAAACCCTGTTTGGATTTGGGAATCGAGGTTCGAGTTGAATCACCCAAGGCATTGCATGTGGAATTTCCTGAGGACAACCAGAGCATGTACCGACGAGTTCGTCCAGCATCAAAGTCGGATCCTGTCCATGTCATTCACGAAGGCAGCGACACCTTTCCGATAAGAGCAGAGCCTCTCGCGAGGAGTTTACGTCGTTAATTCTGCGCCAGTGACAAGGACCATGACTCGCAGCCAAAAAGAGACGCTTGCGGCAGGGAATGTGCCACGCATGGATTGCTTGTACAGACCCCCTTGCAAAAAGCACTATCCGCACAGGTTGATCCTTACTTGCAGCGTGTTCTTGCACATGTGCATCAAAGTGGCTAGCGTGAAGCTTGGGAAACTGCATGCGTTGCCGCTCAGAGTTCCTGCCTTGGATAGGCAGCCACGGACTGCACCCGCTCAAACAGCTTGGCAAACCTTACATGGGTGTGTTTTTTCAGGGGACCCCAAAATGGTGGCTTTCGTTTCGGTTTCCTGAACAAAAAGGGTACCCTCAGCAAAGACACTTCGACATGCACGAAACATCAAAGTCGGAATGGAGTTTGGGAACTGACCCGGCGAGACGGCCAGGTGCCAACAAGATCTCTAGCTGGCTGAGCTGCAGGCGCTTGTGCCATTGAGTGGTCGATATGAGCGGTTTGAGGCGGCCTGTGGCCTTTTGTCTTTTTATGGACCAGTTTTGTCGGAATGTGACAGAACCCTTGTTTGCTGCGCCGTTGTGTCGTCCTCAGCAAGACCGTTGCCCCCCAGTTGGCCGATAAAATAGCAGACACAGCAATGGCGGTTTCAATGTCTCTGACGAGGGTTCAGTTGAAGCAGCTTGCCCCGGAAGTCTACGACTTTTGGTGCCAGCAGCAGGGCAAGTCAGAGGATCAGTTGAACGAAGTCCACGACGTGCATTGGGTGCACATTGCCAGAAAGGCGAGCGACTTTGTGGACTGGCCGATTTGGGCCGTCTACCTCTTCATTCCACGTCCGTTTGGTGTGTGCTTGCTTCACAACCACAGGCAGGGGGTTGTTGGACCAGGGCAACCGCGTTGCACCATGTTCGTTTGATGTTTCTTGTGCCTCTTGGCTAACATCCCAACATACTATGTCAACGTTATGAGAATTCACGGGGCGCCTGTGATTTGTGTGATTTGCCCAGACTTTGCCTTCGGCCCTGAGGAACGGAGGGGGCTGCTTCCGGCTCCAGGAGTCGAGTTGCGATCAGCTTCATGTGTGCCTCTACTGCGCATGCGTCGGCACGCGTCGCCCAACGCCGCAGCAGCCTGGCCATGCCATGTTTCTGCAGAACAACCGATGCCCTCGCATCTTGCAGTACGAGTCGGAGATGGAGCAGTTGATGAGGAGGTTTGGCAAGACGGAAGCTGAGATGGTGCAAGCCATCCAGCACTGTGTTGGTGCAGCATCTTGGTGGAGGGTCTTTCGACCACGCCTCAGTGCGGCGGCGGATCGCCAGCACGTGCTGCCAGATTCCTTGTCCGTCACCAATCGCGTGAAGCTGTCGGAGTTGCGTGTGAAGTACAAGGTCTCTCAGAAGCAGCGGAAGCGTAATAGAGCACTTGCCACGAAGCGCCTACAAGACGGAACGTCTGAGGCGGGTGGCCACGCTGATTGCATGCTGCCCAATCGCCGATCAAGGTCCCTGTCAGGAAGCAGTTCAACGCCTGAAACCAAGCTGCAGCCTGAACAGAACGCGAAGAAACGGCAGGCAAATCCGCCTAAGGTGGGGGACGGGGTCCGTCGCCAACGATTATGGCGCGCAGAACACGTCGCAACATGTCTTCCACAGAGGGACCGTGGCACTTTACTTTGGTGTGATGTATGATGCATGTTCTTGGCTTCGCTTGCAGGCTTCTTTCCTGGAAGTCTTGACCGGGGCACAACGCTTGCAGAAGAAGTTTTGAGCCAGGCAAGGCCTGCATTGTACAGCGAGTGACTTGATTCACATTGTGTCACGTCATGCTCCCTGGCGGCGCCTTGTTAGCCGGGAGTAAGGGGCGAATTCGTTTGCACGTCTCCTTCGGCCTGGCGCCTTGCCGGTCGTGTTGGAGCCAGCGCTCTGTTGGAAGAGCTGGAAGGTGGATTGGCATTGTCCCACGAGCCAAAATCCTACGACTTGGTGCATTGGCATCGACCTCGCTGGTGGGGGGTTGTGTTGGGTTATCAGTGCCGTGATATTTCAATCAAATCGGAAGACTGTGCTTTGCGCAACTCGAATGTGTATAGGGATTTTGCAAAGCATCCGCATGTTCGAAAACCCCCAAGCGCGTAGGGGAGTAGGAATATTGAGGGACACTGGCCGCGAGGCAAGCGTCTCCACTTCAGCTAATAATTAGAGTCTAATATTTGGATTCCACAAACACCTCAACCCCTGCCTTTACGCCTATTTGTTTTCTTGCTCAGTGCCCGCCACGGCAGATTTCCGACCTTCCCAATAAACAATGTGCCGGTTCTTGCGTCAACCCAGCCCCCCACTGGCCCTCCGAAAAAGACGGGGCATCTTTTTGCTATAGCTGATTTTCAGGGGACACCCTCTGCAAAAAGAACGGGAACACGGAATAAATCCACCGGGTGTTTGAGTGAACATTTGTGGGCTAATCAGCACACAACCGCTACATCAAAAAGAAAGTAAGTCCCTCAAGAATCATACTGACTGGGAACCAAAAGATGTGGCACCGAAAAGCTGTACACACACCCACTTCTTAGGCCCCAGCCGCATGATATACCATGTGGATTCTCATGCCAGAAAAGACCAAATATGTGGTTTTCAAAGGGCAACCTCCTAGGAAAAGAACGGGTGCGGGCTGCTGTTTATACTTATTTCGCTGCTTTCCTTAAGATTATGTATTGACAGAGTCGACCTGTCTGTCACGTCCGATCCAGCGAGATTGGCAACGCAAACGGTCCTAAGTTTCAAATGTTTACCACTAAAACCCATCAGGGCTGCTCGCCTTCTTCTTAGAGTACCAACTTGTTGGGTTCACAATGTGTGTCCCCGATTTTGAGACAAACCCAGTGACTAAAGCTAAGGAACTCAGGAAGTGAGTGGTCAACGGATGCATTTCGTCAAAGCATCATTAGTACAAATCCTAGCAACCGAAGTCGCATGCAGCTTCGTAATGTCATGGAGCAGTACCAGGCGCTGGAGTTTGCAAATGTCAATGATGTCGAATTGTTCGGAGAGATCATGCCGAAGCTGTGATACTGCAGACGCTGAACCACTTGGCTTATCATGTAAGCGCAAGGAGGGAGTGGATCTTGAGCCTGATCAAAAGCTTTCTGGATTCAGCGAAGAGCTGTGAGAAAGATTTGGGACGCTGCCTCGCCCACGCTCAGTCTCGGGGCCCATGCATTCTGCTGCAGTGTTTCCATGGCTTCGGCCTTCTTAAAGAGACGCCTTTGGCGCAAAGCTTCGATTGGAAGCAGCACGAGCACGCGGAATGGGCCAAAGGAGCTTTGGTTCTCGGTCCCACCTGAGCGACTCTCAGAGGAGCGAAAGTGGCTGCTGCAGAAGCTGGCGGAGCCGAAACAGAAGCAGCGAATGGAGAAGATCAAGGATGCAAAGAAAGACCTGAAAGCGGTTACCACGCTGCACTCTGTGCTGATGGTGGAATCCCACCAGGTGAAGGCTTTGGAAGCACAGTTGCAGGAGGTTGTGAAAGCCCGGCGGTTGAAGGCTCGGGGAAACAAGAAGAACATTCGAGCAACCTTGCACGGCTTGGAGCAGACCAATTTCAGCGGTCCAGGTCAGAAAATTGAAATCAATGAGAGCCCCATTGTGCTGGCAAGTGACAAGCAGAAAACTCTCAGCAGCACAGATCGGAAGAGCTACAGTCTTTGGCAAGCGCAAAAGTGTTCCGAGGACACCGGGCTCCCGTGAAAAGATCCCTTGACCAAAGTTCAAACCCTGTTTGGATTTGGGAATCGAGGTTCGAGTTGAATCACCCAAGGCATTGCATGTGGAATTTCCTGAGGACAACCAGAGCATCTACCGAAGAGTTCGTCCAGCATCAAAGTCGGATCCTGTCCATGTCATTCACGAAGGCAGCGACACCTTTCCGATAAGAGCAGCGCCTCTCGCGAGGAGTTTACGTCGTTAATTCTGTGCCAGTGACAAGGACCATGATTCGCAGCCAAAAAGAGACGCTTGCGGCAGGGAATGTGCCACGCATGGATTGCTTGTACAGACCCCCTTGCAAAAAGCACTATCCGCACAGGTTGATCCTTACTTGCAGCGTGTTCTTGCACATGTGCATCAAAGTGGCTAGCGTGAAGCTTGGGAAACTGCATGCGTTGCCGCTCAGAGTTCCTGCCTTGGATAGGCAGCCACCGACTGCACCCGCTCAAACAGCTTGGCAAACCTTGCATGGGTGTGTTTTTTCAGGGGACCCCAAAATGGTGGCTTTCGTTTCGGTTTCCTGCACAAAAAGGGTACCCTCAGCAAAGACACTTCGACATGCACGAAACATCAAAGTCGGAATGGAGCTTGGGAACTGACCCAGCGAGACGGCCAGGTGCCAACAAGATCTCTAGCTGGCTGAGCTGCAGGCGCTTGTGCCATTGAGTGGTCGATATGAGCGGTTTGAGGCGGCCTGTGGCCTTTTGTCTTTTTATGGACCAGTTTTGTCGGAATGTGACAGAACCTCTTGTTTGCTGCGCCGTTGTGTCGTCCTCAGCAAGACCGTGCCCCCCAGTTGGCCGATAAAATAGCAGACACAGCGATGGCGGTTTCAATGTCTCTGACGAGGGTTCAGTTGAAGCAGCTTGCCCCGAAGTCTACGACTTTTGGTGCCAGCAGCAGGGCAAGTCAGAGGATCAGTTGAACGAAGCCCACGACGTGCATTGGGTGCACATTGCCAGAAAGGCGAGCGACTTTGTGGACTGGCCGATTTGGGCCGTCTACCTCTTCATTCCACGTCCGTTTGGTGTGTGCTTGCTTCACAACCACAGGCAGGGGGTTGTTGGACCAGGGCAACCGCGTTGCACCATGTTCGTTTGATGTTTCTTGTGCCTCTTGGCTAACATCCCAACATACTATGTCAACGTTATGAGAATTCACGGGGCGCCTGTGATTTGTGTGATTTGCCCAGACTTTGCCTTCGGCCCTGAGGAACGGAGGGGGCTGCTTCCGGCTCCAGGAGTCGAGTTGCGATCAGCTTCATGTGTGCCTCTACTGCGCATGCGTCGGCACGCGTCGCCCAACGCCGCAGCAGCCTGGCCATGCCATGTTTCTGCAGAACAACCGATGCCCTCGCATCTTGCAGTACGAGTCGGAGATGGAGCAGTTGATGAGGAGGTTTGGCAAGACGGAAGCTGAGATGGTGCAAGCCATCCAGCACTGTGTTGGTGCAGCATCTTGGTGGAGGGTCTTTCGACCACACCTCAGGGCGGCGGCGGATCGCCAGCACGTGCTGCCAGATTCCTTGTCCGTCACCAATCAAGTGAAGCTGTCGGAATTGCGTGTGAAGTACAAGGTCTCTCAGAAGCAGCGGAAGCGTAATAGAGCACTTGCCACGAAGCGCCTACAAGACGGAACGTCTGAGGCGGGTGGCCACGCTGATTGCTGCTTGTTTACTTCAATCATGGTCCCTGTCAGGAAACAGTTGCAACGCCTGAACAAGCTGAGCCTGAACAAGAACGCGAAGAACGGCAGCAACCGCCTAAGGTGGGGGACAGGGGTCAGTCGCCGACCGATATGGCGCGCAGAACACGTCGCAACATGTCTTCCACAGAGGGACCGTGGCACTTTACTTTGGTGTGATGTATGATGCATGTTCTTGGCTTCGCTTGCAGGCTTCTTTCCTGGAAGTCTTGACCGGGGCACAACGCTTGCAGAAGAAGTTTTGAGCCAGGCAAGGCCTGCATTGTACAGCGAGTGACTTGATTCACATTTTGTCACGTCATGCTCCCTGGCGGCGCCTTGTTAGCCGGGAGTAAGGGGCGCATCGTCTCCTTCGCGGCCTGGCGCCTTGCCGGTCGTGTTGGAGCCAGCGCTCTGTTAGAAGAGCTGGAAGGTGGATTGGCATTGTCCCACGAGCCAAAATCCTACGACTTGGAGCATTGGCATCGACCTCGCTGGTGGGGGGTTGTGTTGGGTTATCAGTGCCGTGATATTTCAATCAAATTGGAAGACTGTTCTTTGTGCAACTCGAATGTGTATAGGGATTTTGCAAAGCATCCGCATATTAGAAACCCCCCCCAAACGCGTAGGGGAGTAGGAATATCGAGGGAAACTGGCCGCGAGGCAAGCGTCTCCACTTCAGCTAATAATTAGAGTCTAATATTTGGATTCCACAAACACCTCAACCCCTGCCTTGACTCCTTGCAGATTTGCTTTCTTGTTCAGTACCCGCAAAGGCAGATTTCTGACCTTCCTGGTAAACAATGTGCCGGTTCTTGCATCCTCCTTGGCTGATCTTAGTTGCAGCCTCACTCTCGTTGCGGCAAATCCTGCCATGTGGCTTGAGTATGTTTGCTTCACCAGAGGCCATCGTTGCACTTGGACGTCGTTGGCTGGTGCCTAGGTGGGATGAGGATGCCAGGCATTGGCGAGGATGCAAAGTGCGGCCTCCCAACTTTTGGACACGAGAGGCTTCAGTTTTGGCTCGCAGCCATGCAAAATACCCACATTGAGAACAGGTGTAGTTATCTCTTGCCTTTTTGACAGCAGAGACAGCAGCATGGGGAGTGTGATGGTCTCAAATGATTTTCAGGTTTGGAATGGCCTTGAGCAATGTTTGCCATGCATATTTCACACACCTGCCGCAGACAGTTGTCAGAAAGAAAGGCGTCGAGCAAAATTACTTACGTTCTCAGATTGATATCGCACCACCCTTCGGCTGCATTCACAAATGCACAAGTGAAACAGGTGTTCGATGATGTGGGCGTAGGTGGGGCCGTGATTTCAATGCTGCTTTTTGAATGTTAATTAAAAACCCCGGCAGATGCGGCGTTCCTGGATCGTTGTGACAGCAGGCGCAATCCCCCCTTGCCACGGCGAACACCGAGATTCTCCTACTGCCAAGAAGCCAGGGCCCTTGTTGGCACGCTGGAGAGTTGAAGAGAGAGTGTCCATCGATGTCGATCCATTCGCGATGTCAGAGGGTTTAAACTTTAAACTTTGTGATGATAGCAGTCTTTCCCACCAGTTTGCAGCTCCTCGATTTCGTGCTTCGTGTCATGTCGTGTGCGAACAGCGAGATCAATAGAGCAGCATCAGAGCATGAGGTAGCCGCAATGTCTCGCCTGCAACCTGCAACAGCTCAGTCCTGCGAACTGATGCGTCAGCCAATTTTATGGCGAGTTCGCCTGGAGAAGAATCAGCTCGCCAGGTCCCTTCTTTCAGTTTTTAGAATTATAGTAAGAATTGCAGGCGCACGCAGCGCACCCAAAGGCAAAATAGCCCTTCGTCATGTGGCCAGAGTCATGTTGCTCTCGCACAGCTGTTTGGTCTCGGGGGCGTCCCATGTCATCAGGTGCTTAGATCCGGGGTCGTATGCTTTTGCACCATCCTTGAAGGCGCGCTATCGGGTATACCAACGAAGCGCCGGAGCTGGAGGCAATCGGTGCATTTGGGTGGGTGTGTGTCTGTGTCTGTTTTTTGAGGGTGCCCTTTTTGGGTAAATCGGAAAAACACCCGTCGTCTGAAAAGTCCCCCGATTTTGACACGTACCCGTCTTTTTTCGCCGCTCGCTTGATGTGAAGTTTTGCACCCTTCAAATAGATCCTTTCCTCCAAGGGAACTGCCCATGATTGGTTTACCTTTTGATTTTCGAACGTGTGAGGCTCACAGCTGGACCCTTCGCAAAATCAAGCTCACTGTGACGCAACAAAATGTTCCCGATATGGCTTGCAAATGGTGGGAGGAGCTGGACCATTCTTCCCGCGCAAAAGCCAGCGGGACCGCCCAATGTCCAACACCCGTCGGGTTCACATGTTGCCACCGACCAGCTGCGCCGTGCTCATTGCGGTAGTGAACCGCACTCCCACCATCTCCCACCCAACAAAGAATCCCCAGGTGCCAAACCCCATGGTTTCATAGTGCCTTTGCCTGCCATCTCCGTGTCCTTGACAACTTGAATCCTACATCTCATTTGCATGTCTTGTTCATTGCTTTAAGCAAATGGCATCGCCGCAGAGTTGATGCTCGACCGTCTCTTTGGGTTGGCGCAGAGGCCCTGTGCTGATGTTTCCAAAGCTCGAAGCTGCCATCCGCCAACATGGGACCCTGGATGCCGCAAAGCTTCGATCACTTCTGCACTCGGAGACGATGGTGGCCTTATTTGAGAAGAATCGGGACTGCGTTTTGCCCGAGAGTGCCTGCCCCAGAGCAGGAGCGGACTGTCAGGGCTTCGAACTTTTTTCTTTGGCAAGTTGTTTGTACCGAACCTTTTGGTGCAGTCGCAAAGGCTCAGAGGTCGTGGGTTTCATTTCTAGCTGTAGCCCGCTTCCAGGTTTGTTTGATGTTAAAACCCTCCTGGCCCCGTGCCTAAATTGGGAAGCCGTTCTGAGGTCCATGTTCTTGTTGATTGGAACGTCCCTTTGGTTGCCGCTCAAGTTGCAAGTAGGGCTCAAGGTCTTACATGAACTACGTTCGCCTGTGATCGATCACTGAGAGAGAAAACAGGTTCATTCGCGCGGCTGATATAGAGTGTGCATTTGTGGTTATTGGACTTTACCCCTTGCAACAGTTTGCACTGGTTTGGCTATAACGGTTGGCCGTATACCCTTTCTACGTGGTTGAGTACACACAGCTGGAGGCTCGGTGGACAGCGTCCCACGGGACGTCACCTTGCCATCTCTTGACAGGTTATCAGCCGTACAACAAGCTCTACACTGGACGGAGAGACAGCTGGTTTATTGCGGGTACAGGAACTGCAGAAGAACAATAACCCACACAGTACAATGGAATCTTCAGCGAGCCCAAGTACTGCAACTTTTGGGAATGACAGTTCGGAGGGATCCAATGGATTGATGGCTCTTCCTGCGGTCATGGATATGGTTGCCGATTCGCAGGATGAACCTGGAAGCGGTGGATCCGCGCTATTCAGCGACATATCCACGCCAACAAGATCATGGAAGCAAGTCGCTACTCATCAGGAATCGAAACAGAGAGATTCTCCGCCGAGGAGATCATCATCTTCACCGGCGACCCCACGGGCGTCGCAAAAGAGCGTGAGGTGGACATCGAAAGGTGGGAGATCCAAATCACCCACGAGCGCCGAGTTTCGCACGGCAATCAAAGAGAAGAACAAGATGGAGATGGAGATCGGGGAGTATCAGAAGACGATTGATGAAATGTCAGCGGCAATGGCGAATCTTCATCAAGAGGACTATGGAAGCACCGTCCGGATCCAAGAACTGGAGAGACGATGCGAGATTGCCAGTAAGCAATCGGGGCATCTCGTGAGTCATCACCAACACCACATGGCAGAGGCCTGGCGCAAGTTTGAGGCGGAAGCCCAACAGATGCGTGAGGCGGAAATGAACGCATATCAATACGGGGAGGAGAAAGACATGGAGTCGAATGCAATGATGCAACAGATGAGACAAGCTGAGGGAATGATCATGGAGCAGAAGCGGGAGATTGCAGTGATGAGATCCTACATGGCAAGCGAGAAGGCAGCTGCACAGGAATCAGCAACGCATGCAAATCAAGTTCACCGTGAAGCTTCAAAGCAGATCTCCGTTTATCAACAGCAGATCAGGGGGATTGAATCGTCTACATCTATTGAGAAGTTCAACGAGGAGGAGATGGTTCAAAGCCTGAAATCACAGTTGGAGCATGCACTGGTCAAGCGCCCTGAAGTATACTCTTTGGAGGACTCCAGGGAGCAGCTAATGACGAGACTGAATGACGTGACGGCATTTGCAGAACAAGAGTCGAAAAGAGCAGAGTGCGTCCTTCGAGAGAAGGAAGAGATCGTCAAACAGTATGAGTCCGACGTGTCAAAGAAAGATCAGATGATTGCTATTGAAGGTGGCCATCGTCAGGATGCAATTTTGGAAGTCAGGGAAGCAACACAAGAAGAACGGCGCACGATGGACGAGAAGTCGAGGGAGGCTGAATTCTGGAAATCGACTGCTAAAGGGGTGTGTGACGAGTACCTCGAGGAGATGCGCAGAAGAGAGCTTCGTCTGTCAGCTCGATGCGGATAATGAGGAACTCAGAATATTCAAGAAGCTGGAGATACAGGAGGCCTCGAGCAAGAAGGATGAATGTCGTGAACGAGCAGTAGTGAAGCGCCCTGAGGGAGGACCCCAACTTAATTCGATTAGGGAAGATAAGAAGATGACCGGGACATACCCGTCATCATCATCCAATTCGATCCCTAATTCGTCACTAGTACCGGGTTCGATTCTCTTTCCGTCTTTTGGTGATCCAATGATCGATGTACACCTATCACAGATGCAAGGGGTTGTCGGGCTAGTCCCACAACCTACTACTACAACGGGTGGTGGTGGAAATGGAGGGGGAAACAATGACAACCTGAAGGACGAAACGCCTCATAAAAGTGACATAGGGGTCCATACGACTCCTTATTTTAAGGGTCATTTGACCTTTAGAGGTCATTTGGCCATTTAAGGGTAATTTGGACACGCCTGCGCATCCTGTGTTTTGCCAAGCAGTGTTGGAGGTAGCCTGCCCAGAAAAAGACAAATATTGACAAAGGAAAACATTATATTTGTAGATCATGTTTTTTTCACCCTTCAAACTGCAAAGAAAAAGACTTCAGATGTCTGGAACACTGTTGGAAACAGTTGGTTGTTGGGTTGCTGTTGGAAACATTTGGTTAACATTGGGTTGTTCTGAGAAGGGGGGGGGTTCTGAAAATAATACCCTAAGCCCAAGCACTACTGGATTGTGCTTTCCTGAGTGGTTGGGAAACTAAACTGGGTTTGCAAAACAGCGCCCGCCCTTTTGCTTTGGCTCAAACCCAGAACTGCGCCCAAACAGCGCCGTGGCCTCGGTTTTTTTTCAGGCAAGCCTTTCCCGGTAGTGCGCAACAGCGAATTTCAACTGCGTCACCTGCCTTTTCAAGACATTATGAGCCGCAGTCGAAGGGTGCAAACCTCGCAAAATTCTGAGGCATTGTTTCACGTAATCCTCATCCATGAAGTTGGCATCCCACCCCAAGCTTCGCCTAGACGGTCGCGCCGTGGCATCCAGCAGCAAATGCTGCACAAAGTGAAACTTAGGCCTCAATTTGAACAATAGTGCATTTTGCTCTTGAGCTTTATTTGCCAAAGACAAGTACATGCGAAGAAAGGATGACCCTAGTGCATCGACTGCCTGCACCTCGGGCTCTGTCATAAAAACATTTGATCGCAAGATAGTTGCATTGAGCTGCTCTGCCACCCACATGCAGGCACTTAGGCCCTCAAAAGGAAAGGGGGATGGTTTCTGGGCAAGCTTCTGGGAGAGAAACCTAAGAACAGCAGTCGCATCACTGGCAGAACATAAAAGTTCGGGGCAAGCATCATTCTTCCAAATCAGATTGCTTTTCTTGACGTACTTGAGGTGCATGTGGAGCCCCTCACGTTTCAAGAAGGCGCGGAGCTCCCGATTGAAGGTGGCAAACCGCGCGTCCAGGTTCGACCCCTCAAAGTACTGTCGGTTCTTCAAGAGTATTTTCAAACATGACCCTGTCAAATCCCTGCAAACTCCCAAATTGAAGCAATGCATCCAATCAAGGGATACCATCCTCATGCTGAATCCGTGCAGCTGGCATAGCGCTGGCTCAGCAATCCAGGGAGGTTCTTCCAGCTCTGAATCCTGCCACCCCCCAGAGATGTTGGTGTAGACCATACTGAAATCTTTTCTGCCCATCGTAGCTGGGCACCGGAAACAAACCTTCAGGGGACAAAGGCAGACAAACATCTTTTTTGGGGCAAAGGGTTTTGTGCTCCAAGCCTCCTCGCAGCCCGGGTGCCTTGTCAGCGACAGAGCCTGCCCCAAGAACTTGAGGTCCCCTTTGAGGCTGACGATGTGGAAGGTGTATACCTGAGTTGGGGCGTCGGAGCAAATTAATCTATAGGGTTTTTTTAAGGGCGCCACTCAAAGTGCACACGCTCCGTTTGAAAAAGAACTGCGAAAGGCTGAGTACGAATGAAATTATGTAAGGCTAAAAGGGTTTGGGGGTCCTGTCCATCTTTGTGACAAATGCCAGCAGTGGCCATCTGGTTGAAATCGTTCACAGTGGCTCTAAGGAAAGTTTGCAAGGATAGGTTCTCACTCACCCCGCGGTTGAGCGCGTAGCGGGAGACAGGAAATGAAAATACGATGTGCCTTGAAGCTTTCGAGTCTGAACGCACTAGGGACACGTCGACCATCCTTGGTTGGTTGCCCCAAGCCCCCAACACAAAAGATGAACTAGCTTGCAACAACCCCCCACCAAAAAAAAAACATGCATCACGAAAGGGTGTGTTCAGGCTGCATCCCAGCTTCCACGAAAAAAGCATCCAAGAAGTGTGGCCCTTTGTTCCTTCATCGCCCCATAGGTTTACTGGAATTGCATGACGCCACTGCTGCTCACAATCATGCAAGGGGTGGTCTGGAAAATCTTGCAAAAGTTGTTTCCAATACAAGGCCAAGCAATCAGGAGGGATGACTAGGTCAAGGAAACCAATGTCCAGCAAGGCTTTCGCGAGGGTACTGGGGTACATGATTGGCATGCTCCCTATATACATGTTGTCATCTTCATCACGCATTGGGGTTTCAATCCACGACGGCTTTGCATCCAAAGCCAGGCCCGCACGAAGAAGCCTGGAATGAAATTCTGTTTCTCGGAGAGGCCGTGAAGCGTACCCCTGTAGGTGGTCAGATCCATAGGCATCACCTTGGGCTTGTCACACTGTCTCATTTGTCAGGGGGTTTTCAAGGGGCATCAGTGACAGCAACTGGATCACAAGGGGCTTGAATACTTTTTCAAATCCCATTCTTCAAACCAATTTTGAAATGAGGGGCTGGGTTATGGTGAATTCAAGCTGCCAAGGTCGCACGCCAGCGAGATGGTTGCGCCCCCAGCGCAGGTGGCCTTGGTGAGCCTCGGCGCAAGGGCGAGGGTTAAAGAAAACTGAAAATGGTTTCGTTTCATGTTTCACCGAGTCACCTTTGGTCCAGAGAATCTTTGACCTCCTTCAGCTTGCTGTTGCAGCTTGTACCTGCCGAGAAATTGCATCCCTACACCACAAACAAATGCTGACAGTACCTTCCAACTAATGTCCTCTTCGAAGTCTTTTTCACCGTTGCTCACTTTAATGACATCCGGCTTTCAGAAGATCAAAGCCCCATACAAGCACTCCCTGAGATGCGGCTCACACCCCATTCGTGTGGCACTCACCCAAGGTTGCCAAACCCCATATATTAGCTTGCTTGCCCAGCCCTCATGGCCAGGTTCCTTCAAACGCAAACGAGCATTGCCCGAGTCCTGCAACTTGCCAACAGGTATAATCGTTCACAATATTTAGATGAAGTTGCCTTGCAATTCTTGTTCTCATCTCTTTTCAACACCCGAGGACCCAGGCTGCCCGATCACCACTAAGTTGTTCAAAATCACATTTTCTTCATCTCGTTCAGCATGCCTTTGGCTTGGCCTTTGGTCATCTTCAGAGCCGCAACCTGATGTTTTGAAACTTGGTTGAGTCATTCAGAAATAAAACAACCATATGTGTAATTTGCGATTTCAATAACCTAACAAACAGGTTCTTCCATGGTGGGGGAAACACAGGGGGTCTGTTGATGGCATAGTTTTGTCACTTGGACAACCCCAAGCAATTTCCAAACAACAGTGACCAACTCAAGGGGCCTGCAAACAAAAAACAAAGCTACAGGCAATGACCCCCCAAAATTCAAGTTGCAGTAGTCAATATGAGTAGCTTCTTCGGCAATCTCCGCGCAAGCAGGCTCCATGTCCTGAAAGGTCTTGAGCTCCTTAAACCTGGGCAGCGGGGCGATGGGGGGCTGAGGACTGTTGCCGCTCAAGCCGAGCAACCTCGAGGCAAAGGCTTTGAGGGATCGCTGGTGCTTCTTCAAGACATTGGTGAGGTCAGAGGATTTGGGCATGTCAACCAGGAACCCTGCAATGTCTTTGAGTTCTTTCTTGATCTCATTGCCTTGGCTTGGAAAATGATTGCGGAAAAAAAGGGTGCAACACTGTTATGGGGCGAAAAACATTTGAGACCCCAACTCCAACGCTGGTGTTTCTCCTTCTCCGTGTTGAAAGTCTGCTCCAGCAACGGTTTCTTGGATGTGGCCCTGCTGACCGAAGATGGAGCTGGTCGCTTCTGCCCTTGAGCTTTATTGGCCCGCGCACCTTCAGGGAAAGTCGCTACTAACTTGTTTTGAGAGTCCCTCCCAAACATATTTTAGCAGGCCTTCGTCAGCCACAATGCTTTGCAGTTGCTGGTTGTAGTTGTCATACGCCCTCAACACATCCCCGCTCAAAGGGTTCGCGCTTGCCCTTACGGGCGCCCTTTCAAGGGAAGGGGTCACGCCGCTGCCCATGATGCTGTTCAGCGCATGCGAGGCGTTCGTGCGCATGGACATGCTCTCCTGCATCCTGAGATGGTTCCATGAAATTCCACAAAGCATAATGCCTCCCCCCAAAAAAAAAGAATAAACCAAAATGGGAATACCCCTAACAGTATTTGCATATTGCACGTTGGAAAGTACACAAATAGATGTTCCAAGGAACTTGACGGAAACCCGGTCTGTCTTGGTGCATTCCTGCAAAACCCAAAAGCGGGTTTCTTCCAATACCTCAGTTGCAGCAAGGATGTCTCAAAATAAAGCGTTAGTGGATTGAAGTTTGGGGGAAACAAAGAAGTCAAAAGGTCGACTTTGAGCAAGTGAGAGACTCCAGGACAGTCCTCATCCTCAACACCGCCCCCCTTGGATATCAGCGCTTCAATTTTGCGCCTCAGCCCAATTGGACCCACCAAATGAACACAAACAAGTTTCTTTGGGGATGACACCTGCAAATAAGTGAAAGAGGCAAAGCCAAGATTTAATAGGGAGAGGGTCTGAGAGAAGTTCCAAGGGGGGTGCCGCATGTCCTTTACAGGCACCAAAGCGTACTTCTTCTTCCCTTCCAGTTCCTGGGTGCGTGTTGTCTCGATGTTGGCCTCGCAGGCCTCGATGTTCTGGCCACTCGACACAAAGTGCTGGAGCAGCTTCTGGCGATCCTCGGCAGAGAATACAAGGTGTTGGAACGGTGGGGTGGAACGTTCAAGGCTTTCAGGGCAGCCGCAAAAACTCGATTGCTAATTGCGCCCAATGGCCTTCAAGGATCCATTGGCCAACTCCGCACAGTTGGGGTACCCCGTGGCCACAGTGCCGTTGGTGACAAGCCGCATCTTAGACAAATCATCAAAGGCAACTTCAAGTTTCAAGGGGTTAAAACACATGGTTTCCACCAAATATGAACTAACTGAGTTAAGCGCCAACTTTGCATACTCCTTGCGGTGGGTCGAGGAGTTCACCAGCAACCCAGAGTCACTACTGGCTCCCTGGTTCACATTCGTCACATCGGTGTTGCTGGGTTGGGCGGGAGGCACTGACGGCGCCAAAGTGCCCACGGGCACAGTAGGGGCCACCGAGGCCGGTTGGGTATCGTTTCTCTCCATCAGCTCGGGGCTTTCAGGATCATCAGGAATCTGGGAAGGCGACATAACAAGCGTGTCCTCTGGTGTGTCCGGCTGGCGGTCAGGGAGGCTCTCAGCCACCTTTCGCTTTTTGTAAACTGTCTGCTCGGGGGTTGACTCAACAACCTCCACCCTAATTGGTGTTTTGTTTCCTGGGGTTGCTGAGCCATGGTCCTGCTTGGTCACCTTGTTGCCCAAACTGGTATCTGAAGCCCCCGACGTCTCCAAACGTTCTTGAAGAAGACCAATCAACATTTTGATCGGGTCAGCGCCAACCTGGCTGGCCGAAGGCCCCAACAACCTCAGTCCGCTGAGTGATTCACACAAGCAAAAAGAAAAGCGTACCACCTTAAGCATTTCCTACAAGGGGCCACCCTGAAAAATTGATGTTCTGTTTGGGGGGAGTGTGAAGGGTCAAGACTAGATTGGGCCAAGGTGCTCCTCCAAGTCCTTCTTGCTCACAGACTTGTCCACCGACAGCACCGAGCACACCCGCTGCATGGCAGCAACTTGATCTTGGCCGGCTTGCAAGGTGCCACATGACCTTAGTTGGCAAGGGATGAACAGTTGGTGTATCCAGGATTGTTTTTTGGGGCGCCCCCTGAATTGAAACGTTGGAAACTTGCTTGGGGTTCCCCAAAGATCATGGTTTTCTGTTTGGCTTCCCTTCAAACCAAGCAAAAATGCCTTTTGTTAGGGGTTCCAATTTTTGGGTTGCTTTTATTCCTCCGAAAAAAGGGAACCAAAAAAATGACACCCGCAATTGAAATGTTTCACAATGGGCATGGCGGTTCTCAACAATCAAGGGTTTCACAAACAACTTTCCCTACCCCAAACCCAGGTCTGTTTTTGGGGTATCATCTGATGTGAATACCAATGAAACCACTTCTCATTTAGGGCGCCACAGGCTTTGTTGGGTGTCCGTGTTGTCATCGTCGGCCGGAGCATCCTCTATGGCAGGCAGCTTATTCTTCGCGAGCAAGTTCACCTTTGCCCCGCTTCGTCTCAGCTCAGGCTTCCCCTCACCGCCAGCCTCCTCCACGGCCTTCTCCCTCTCAGCCGCCTTCTGGCTCTTAGCCGCCTTCTCGCTCTTGGCCGCCTTCTCGCTCTTAGCCGCCTTCTCGCGCTCTTTAGCCGCCTTCTCGCTCGCCTTCTCGCTCTTAGCTGCCTTCTCGCTCTTGCCAGCCTTCTCCAAGGCCTTCTTAGTGCGTGCAGCTGGTGTCAAAGGGGCCACGTTCAAGGCCTGAATCTCCTCCACAGTGGCCTCCAAAGTGGCCTGCCCATCCTCACTGCAAGACTCCTCAGAGCCGCGTTCGTCTTCCACCGCCGCCTTGCCGCTTTTGCCGCTTGAGCTCGCAGGCCTTGCTGAACCCTTCAAGCTCATGGCCTTTGCCTTGGCCTTCGGCTTTGCCTTGGCCTTTGCAGCTGACCCGCCACCACTCCCCTTCTGCTTTTTCTGAGCCGGTTCCACCGGCTCATCATCGCACTTCTCATCAGCATCCCCCGCAGCCTCCTTCGCAGCCGCCGCCTTCTTACCCTTAGCTTTCGCCTTCGGCTTAGGCTTCGCATCCACGATCTCCTCCAAGTAGCTCATCACCTCAAGCGCATCTTCCCGCTCAAGGTTTTCTTGCAGCATCAACTGCTGCAGGTCACGCTCCTCCTCTGCAGAAAGCTTCCGCTCACGACCCATCGCTCACGCCTATAGTAGGCCGCACCGTACGTCAACGCACACTTGCCGAGCCTGCACGGACATGTCACAAGTGTATGTTGCCATACGCAAGGTTCTGAGTGGGCCAATTATAGAGGCTGTCTATGTGTGATGGGCAAGGTTTTGCATGGGGCGCCTCAAACAGGTAAACATATGTGTGAAATTGATTTCCACGTTTTCCCCGTTTTTTAAGAGACATTTGCACACGTTTAAGCTGCGTTTGCACACTTTTCCACGAATTTCCACGCACAGAATTTGATGAGTTCAGCTCGCACTAGCCGGGGCACTCATCGTCGGGAGACTGTTTGAGTCCCATATTCCTCAATCAATGCCGTGTTGCAAAAAAAAGAACGCTCCACCCAAGACGATACCCCGGCCCCGCCCTTAACAAGCCAAGTTGCACCCGGAGCGCGCCACATAGGATTTCCTTGGATGGACAAGCCGAGCAAGCCACATTCCCCATCCCACCCTTGAATTGAACCTGGATGTTGAAGTGTTCCAAGGAAGCATAAACATCATATCTTTGTTTAAGGGTCTCAGCAGCTCTCAGATTTCACAACAATATATTTCGTTCTGCTTGGGGTTTCCCTACGCATGAACCTTAAACCAATAGTTGCAAGAATTCGCTGTGGATCAATTGAACCAACTTGATGGCTTCCCAGAACAATTGCAGATTGTAAAAGTATACTGGTGTTGGGGGGAGGTTTGTGTTGCACAACTCAGTTCTGGTCCATTTTCTTGGTTTGATGCTTCCCCAAAAACAGTTGTCATCAGTTTTGTTTTCCTAGCGTCTTACCTTGGTTCATTCATTGCAGCTGCTGGCTCGATGGCAGCCCCTCGGGGGCCTGGGTCTTGGCGATGGGTGTGGGTCCCGGAGACCCCGGCGGATTTGGAGGCGAAGGCAAGGCCGCGGCCTCCGATGAAGCGCAAGCAGGGCGAGATCGTCGTGGAGATTGAGGAGGAGAAGAAGGTCGAGACGGAGAAGAAGGAGACAGAGAAGAAGGAGACGGAGAAGAAGGTGAAAGCGCGCAAGTCCACGAAGGGCGATCCGAAGAGCGAGGTGGCCTACAAGGTTGATCCGGGCTTCGTCATGAAGGGCAGTGCAAGCTTCAAGGGCGAGCCGAGCGTCGTCAACAAGAAGGCGATCGACATGAAGGGCGACGCCTACGAGAGCGAGCCAAGCTTCGTCAAGAAAAAGGCGAACTTCGTCAAGGGCGACGCCTACGAGCCGAGCTTCAAGGGCGATGCCAACAAGGGCGAGCCGAGCTTCAAGGGCGATGCCAACAAGGGCAAGCCGTGCTTCAAGGGCGATGCCAAGGGCAAGCAGTGCTTCAAGGGCGATGCCTACAAGGGCGAGCCGCGCTTCAAGGGCGATGCCTTCACGGAAGACGAGCCGAGCTTCAAGGGCGATGCCTACATGGAGGGCGAGCCAAGCTTCAAGGGCGATGCCTACACGCAGGGTGAGAGCTTCAAGGGCGATGCCTACATGGAGGGCAAGCCGAGCAAGGGCGATGCCTACACGGACGAGCCGAACACCAAGGGCGAGCCAAGTGACGCGGCCTACACACGAGATTAAGGAGGCGGAGGAGGAGGAGAAGAAGGGCGGCCACGTCCGGTGCCATGACTTCGGCCGAAGTTGGGAGAGGCAGAAAGGCGGGAAGCCTCAAGCGGCGCCCGAAGCCTTCTGGTGGAACCCGTGGTGGTGGTGGTGGCCAAATGATCAGGAATGGCCATGGTGATCGAGGAGCAGCGAGCGGAAAACATGTGACAGCATAGCGCCTACCCCCTAAATTCTCAACTAGAACTCTCACCCTTTAAAAGTCAAGGGTTGCTGTTTTGATTGTTTTTCCAAGCGGTACCAGGGAGTCTTTGGTTTTCCTGTGAGTGGTTCAATAAGGGAGATGGTTTGCAGGTTGCTGAAATGTTGTTCCATCAAAACCAATTCAAGAGCTCATGGAGAGTGAAGGGAAACATTTTTTGCACAGGGGCCCCAACAGTCCATATCAAAACCAATTCAAGAGTTCATGGAGGGCAAGTGAAGGGAAACATATCAATTTGCACAGGGGCCCCAACAGTCCATATCAAACCAATTCTTGAGTTCCTGGAGGCAAGTGAAGGGAAACATATCAATTTGCACAGGGGCCCCAACGTTCCATCAAAACCAATTCAAGAGTTCATGGAGGCAAGTTGCACAGGGGCCCCAACGAATCTCCAGCAAATCAAATTTCAATAGGGCGCCCAGAACAAAGACAACTTAAGTGTGTTGTAACACATTGTAGTTTGGGGGCGGAGGTGTTTCGAAACCAACCCCAATCCCCCAACTAACCTCAGTCCGAGATTCCCATTGACCGGGTGGCCGCAAATGCTTGCATCCCAGGATGTAGCGGAGCACTTCTTTGAGGCCAGCCTCGCTCGCAGGGTTTCGGGAAGAGTGGATCCAAAGCCCCCGCCCAAAAAAGAAATCAGGGACACACTGTACGAGCCCCTCAAAAATCAGGCAAGAAGCATCATCGCATGGGTCCCCCAAATCCTCGTACTTAATGTTCTCCAAATCCAAGCCCTCCGCAAATAGCTCGAAATCGCTCTTCCCCCAATTAATTTCCACTGACAGCATTGGAGAAGGGAAGAATTCCTGACCAAGTACGTGTCCATATATGTGTTTTTGCTTTAAAGGGAAAAGATGAAACCAACACTCACATGTCTGCAACCAGGAATCTTCCAAGCTGCTGTCCCTGAAGTACCTAGCGATCTCTGCACCGAATTTCGCTGTGTACGTCCTGAGCGGGCAAGGTGTAGATTGATCAAAAAGGCAGCGCCCCTCTTCCCCCCTGCATAAGGTAAAAACAAAGGGTGCTAAGCAGTTTTTGTAGGTCGCATGATGTAAAGACATGTGACCCACAGGGAGTTGGCCAGATAGCAGCCACGACAGTTTTTAGGGTGTTAAGCCAGGGTTCGAACAACAAAAAAGTTTGCAATCGGACAAGTTTCTGCGACTCTTTGAGTGTTTTCTTCACACCAACGTGCCTACGTTGGCCTGTTTTGGGGTCGATGTAGGATCGGGCGGTTTTGGCGCCACATAGCGCCTCTCTTTCTGGTTTGCACATGTGCCCCCCTTCACGGACCAGGTTGGCCACGAAGTTCTCGTCCGGACTCCAAACCACATGCCGTTTAGGCGTTCCAGCTCCAAATCGGCCCATGTAGAAGTAGCCACGCCATACCTTGGCACGAGAGAGCCGGCGCCCAGTTCCCCTTTCAGAAAAGCATGGTGGAAAACACATAGTTGTTCCAAGGGGCACGAACCCTTTCGCAAACCCATTTCCACCGAGGAAGATCAGGAAATGCACTTTGCGCCGGCTGCTCCAAAAGCCAACGGCATTGTTTGAAACAAAGGCACAAAACAAGTAGACAGGTTCGTGCACCCAGCAAGTTTCCTGCTTTCACAAAATCATATCCTTGATGGCCTTGTGGATTGATGACTGATCGTCCAGACGTGTGTCTGGACCTCGGCAAGTCAGACCCCCAAAAAGCTTCTTAGATTGGCAGGAAAAACGATATGTGGCGACCCTGATGAACATACGAGACCCCCACATCACAGAAAACGAAGAACAGCACAGTGCAACGACTGCCACTGAATGAGGCCGAAGACGTCGAACTTCACTCAAGGCTAACCTACAAGGCAGGCAAGAGCTGTCCCTTAGCGGAATGCATTTCAAGGAGGTAAGCCCCTGGCAAGAAACCACTTGGTGTGCAGAAATCCATACTCATCGGCGAATAGGCAATGTCGAGGGCTGTTCCAAACGCTTGTTCCTAAGTTGGCTTAGAGCTGGCAACCCGAACTTCAGACACCTTACATTAGCATTGGCAAGAGTCAGCTCTCAAAGCCGCTGAAACTTGCCCAACTCCAGCAAACAATTCTAAGTATTGGCGGTCCTGCAAGAGAATTAGCACTTTTCTTGAACACTTGTCACTGAAAGTCAAACACTCTCCTCCTTGTGCCTGCTGAATGGTAGGAAGCCCAAAAGCACCCACACCAAGATCAGGGTTTTCGGTGCTCCCCACTGGAGGAGCTCGCCAACGACCATGGCGCCAGCTGGGCAAGGTCGCAAGTCAGGCCCGGGCGCTTGGGAGAAAATGGACATTCGTGAGAACTCATACCAAGGCATTGCGTCAATGCACAAACCACAAAACGTTCTATTTTGTGTTGCTTTTTGTTGGTGACCTCAAACGCTTTAAAGTGTCAGCAGCGAGGGATTCCCCGCTCTGGCCCCGAATGGTCGCGCGCAAAAGCCTAGGCAAAGCGTCGCCGCTTCCGTTCAGAAGCAGGCATCCCTGCCAAAAGTTTCGTCCTTTCCTCACTGCTGTTCCAAGCAGTTGAGGCAGAAGCATATGAGGCCCCTTCACCTCGAAGGTCTGCAATGAATTTTTTCCGGGCTTCTGAGTACTTTCCAGGTGAATAAAGTCCAGCGCCAGCATCATTCTTCTGGGTAGGCTTGTTCTTCTTGGCCCCCTTCTTCACTGATTTTTTGTTAGCTTTCTTGCCCTTTCCTTTTTTTGGCTCCGCGCCCTCCTCAACATCACTTTCGTACTCCGCCTTGCTTTTCCACCTTACAAGTGCCAGGAGCTCAGTATTTTCAAACAAGAGGCGTGTTGAGGGTTCACATAGCTGAGCCACTGTGAGCTTGGCAGCACAGGCTTGGGGATATCGGGCGCGAAAGCTTTCAAGCTTTCCAAAACCTAGGGGCAAGGGTCAGTTAAATGTCAACTTAACGCGTTGTTGAGGTCTGAACCACTGGCGGCATCGTTTTGTCCACTTGTTTCTCCTTCTTTTTCAGCACCGATAAGGCATCACCAATCTTCGAAATATTTGAGCGATCGTCTTCTTTCTGGCTAGTCTCCCTTTCAGCGAGGATCCTTGACGCGAGTCTCCTGAGGGGCAAACCAGGTTAAGAAACAAACCCGCACCCCTGCCACCCCTGCCCAAAAAAAAAAGCAAAGCCAGGGTTCTTCAGCATCTCCTTCCGGTCCACAGGTGGTGGAGTGGGCTCGTCAGCAACTGCTTCGGGAGCCAAGCAAGCCTGGCGCAGCCGCTGGTGCAGCCCCAGAAACAAAATGTGTCATTGTGTTTGTTCTTAGGTGGACATTGATTGTTCCAGAAATCCTCAAGCATCCCCTTTTCAAAATTAGACTTAGCCTACAAATAAATGGAAGGGTTGCCCAACAGAAATCTATTCGCAGGCCAAGTTGCTGGGGTGCACTCAGAATCATGAGAGCTGAGCGTTTCCAGCACTGAGATGTCATCGCAGGCATCATCGGACTCTTCACCCTTAGGGGGGCACGTAGCCCCAAAAATTGGAGATAACCCCGGCTACAAAACTAGTGGAATCGATCAAGGGGAGCCAAACAAACATGGAACTACTGTGTAAATCAAACTGGGGGCATGCTCGAGGTCATCCGTCATGAAAGCAGCAAGTTCCTCTTTGAGCGCCATCAGCACTTTGTTCTTAGAAGAAGTGGATCTCCGCATAAGTACCTTGAACTTAGTGACCTTAGAAAGCAAACCTGGAACTCACAACGTGAATCTCAAAACCCTTGCTGCATCGACAATCCGCACACACGAAAAATCAATGAGACCCCGGCAAGCTTCCTGATTGCGGCCCCATTTCGCAAACTCCACTTGTGCACTGAAGGGGCATTTATGGAAATCCCCCCAGGCAAGGCGTTGGTGGCGCAAAGAAAGTGTAAGGTGGCCTGGGAAAGAATGTGGGAACTCATGCGGGTTCTTGACGGCGGTGTTCCTCGAATTGCTGCAGCAATCACCTCAAGGCACAAGTTAAACTTGTTCTTGTTCGCACACAACTCCTGCTCTAAACCAAGGGGCCCGGTCGTTGCAAATCACATCCATTCTGGTGATGTCCCTCTTCGCCTTGAAAAGGTTTCCCGTGGAATCGTTGAGCAAGTTGAGGCCTGCCTCGGCTGGGCGTGGATATGCAAGGCGACTCAAGAAGGGCCCTTGAACAATCAAACTTGTTTCAATCATTTAACAGGCCCCGCTTGTTTTGCTATATTTTTCTGACCCTGAAACCCATCACAAACAGTCAGAATATTGAGGGCCCCTTTTTCATTTCCTCGTGGCGTAAGTCAAGTTGTTCAGGGTTTGCTCCCAGTAGAATTGAAAACATAATTTGTTTTGACAAGTTCTGGACGGGTTCTTTTTGCGTTTCCTCTGACAAATTGTTCAGGGTTCCTTTTGGAAAAACAAACATGTTTCGACAAGTCATCTTCCTTTTGGTTTTCCTGAGGCGAGTCAGTGGGTCCTTTCAAGAACCAACCGTGTCGACAAGCCACCTTCTTCAGAGTGGGTTCCTTTTGCATTTCCTCAGAAATCCCACGACATTCTGGAGAGACCTGAAGTTCGCCTGCCGAGGCCTTTTGCCCTGCCATGCTCTCTGCTCTGAGCCCGCTCGGCCCGGCAGAGCACAGTAAGGTTGGCAGCACTTGCAGAAGCTAGCTCCAGCAAACGCTACATTCAAAGCAGCAGGGCACTTGGCGTCAACACATCTTTGATGCGAAGCTTCCTCTTGACAGCCTCAGATCAAGCAACCCCACAGTCTGTCGTTTTCAGTAATCACCAAACAAACAAGTGTAGGTCGAGGCCAAGAAGCTTTCATAGGCTAGGCTCCGGGAGGAAAAAGCTCACCGCGGCCCATGGCAATTTCAGGGCTTCCCCGAAACCAAGACAAGAGTGTTGGTCACTTAAGGTGTTGTTCCCTGGCGTAAGCTCTTTAGTTGTCCACGTGTGAAATTACTAAGGTTTCAAGCTATAAACAAAAGGGCGGCCTGTTGAATGGCAAATAGTTGTCGGTCGGGCTCACAGCTAAACACAGGGCAACCAAAACTGTTTCGTGTGGACCTTTTGTTGAAATTATGTTCCTTGCTTGGGCTAGGAAATGCGAATTGCAACAATTGTAACTAAACTTATGGACTGACACACATGTTGTTCTTCTGAGCCAAATTTGAGCATACAGGCGCGGCAACGGCGCGGGCAAACAAGACTGAGATTTGATGCTTGTAGACAAATACAGGAGCTTTAAAGCTTTGCAAGGCAGAAAACATACCATCAACAAATGGATTCCTTAGACAGGCTGTGCAGCAGCAAGGCTCCAGAGCGCACAGGATATGCATATTTTAAAGGTCATTTGAAACGACCCTTAAAATAAGGGTCATTTCAAACGACCATATGCTGGTTTTTTTAAGGTACATACGGTCCTTCAGGAATACACCTCCTTTGGATTACAACGGATTCTCGTTCGGTGGAAGTCAACAGAGACCAGGTCAGCGTCATTTGAGTCTGGCAGGTGGTGGAGGAGGACCTCCGTACAACGATGATGAGGATGAGGATGACGATGAAGACGAGGACGAAGAAGACGAGGAGGAGGAAGATGACAATCGGACACGAAGGGGGCGCAGACGATTGAGGGATGATCGCGAGATCAAGAATGAGAGGTCGAGGAGATCAAGGAAAGAGGCTGAAAGGGTATCCATTCCCAATTGGCCGAAGATCCATCAACTCGATAACTGGAAGATGCAATTGCTGATGAATGTGCTGAGCGCATGCGCAGATCCAGATACCGATGCATGGACAAGATGGTTAGAACAGGCTCTCGGGTTGAACCCAGACCTCAATCTACTAAGCGATTCCGGCGGCGACAGGTTTGCTACGATTGACATCAAGATGGCCACGAGCATGCAGAACATGCTGAGACAAGCACCTGACGAAGCTAAAGATGTATACCTCGATGCTACACGACATTCAGAACTACGACATCAACAAGGAGTGATCGTGAAGGGGCGAGAACTGGTGGCGTTGGTCATGCAATCATTCAGAACATCTGATCGAACGGACCTTGTCTATCACATCGAGTACTTATTCAACCTCGACTTCCCTGGAGACAAGAACTTGGTTGTGTTCAGGAACAAGTGGTATGATTTGCTGCTAAAGATGAGGAACGAAGACAGACCCAGTCCATTGGCACTGAGAGATATCCTATACAGGAAGATCAAAGGGAGCAAGAAGATGGAGTTTGGCCTCAACGCCTACCACAGGCTTCCGGACAAACATCCTCAGAAGTCGTACGAATTCTTATTGGCATTGATCGACCACGAAATCAAGTCGGATCGGGAGGACCTGATGCTCGACATGAAGGAGAAGTCGGTCAAAACGATGATGAAGTCGGGCGGCAAAGACGCAGCCCCGGCTGCCGGAAAGTAGGAGGGCCAAAATGGCAAAGGCAAGAAGGACAAATCCAAGGGGCCTGACGCCGCTCCTGTGCTCCCGAAGGCCAAGGCAAAGGGTCGCGCTGGCAAGAACGGTAAGTCCGATGGTGCCAATGACAGGGGCAAGAGTCCGAGTGGAGCAAGGAGAATCCATGCTGGTATCACTTCAAAGCGGAGAAGGGGTGCCTGAAAGGAAATGAATGCCCATTTTCTCACAGCAAAAAGACGGAGCGCAAGCTGGAGAACATGCCCAAAGGAAAGGGGAAGGGAAAGTCCAAATCCAGATCATCCTCACCGAAGAAGGAGGATGGGGTGTGCTACGCATTCCAGAAGGGGAAATGTGAGAACGGCAGTGCTTGCAAACACAAGCACGAGCTCATCAAGAAGAACAACTCGGCTCCGGCAACGTTAGGAGACAAGGCACAAGCCAAGTCGAAGGCTGCCCAAAAGGCCGCAGCACCAGAACATCCCAAAGGAAAGGGGAAGGGAAAGTCCAAATCCAGATCATCCTCATCGAAGAAGGAGGATGGGGTGTGCTACGCATTCCAGAAGGGGAAATGTGAGAACGGCAGTGCTTGCAAATACAAGCACGAGCTCATCAAGAAGAACAACTCGGCTCCGGCAACGTTAGGAGACAAGGCACAAGCCAAGTCAAAGGCTTCCCCCAAGGCCGCAGCACCAGCGATTGTGAGAAGGGCCATCGCCATGCCTGCGATAGTCTTGAAGCAATCGGTACCTGCGGGAAAGGTCAGCTTCAGGAAAGACGTTGATCATGTCGAACCGGATGAAGCCGAAACCGTCTACCACGAACGCGATGACGACACCATGAGCGAGTCATCAAGATGGTCCGGCGAATCCGAGATCCCCGACAAGATGGTATGGTTCAAGGAAGTACTCGATGTCGACGAGAACGGGGAAATTACCTATCTTGAAGACGAGAGTAGGCAATGGGAACGAAAGGGAGAGTGGTATGGTTATGAGGGCAATGAGGATGGTTCTTATGAGTACGTGCACATTGGTGAGAAGAAGTTCAAGGACAGCGATCATCGAGAATTATCAGCCTATCAAGTCCAACGATCATTGATAAGAGCAAGGGTACTGGAAGAGGTGGTGGACGATGTGTGCAGAAAGCACTACTTTCCGGTGACCAAAGAGAACACTATCGTGTTTGAGTATGATCGGGTTGAGGACGAGATCAAGGAAGCGGTCATCGACTGGAAGAAACAGCATGGCCTGCCGAAGAATGTGTTCGCGATGTCAACATGTATCAGCAGAAGGGCGAAGTGGTTGATGGACACTGGATGTGGACATGATCTTATTGGACGAGCCAAGGCAAAGAGTCTGGGCGTTGATATTGTACAAGGAGATGATGAGATCGTGTTCCAGACGGCAAATGGATCAACATCCACATCCGACGTGGCTGAGATAGTCGTCGACGAATTAGACGAGACTGTCGAGCCACATGTGTTGGATGAGACGCCCACGGTATTGTCGATAGGGAGAAGATGCATGAAGATGGGGTATGCCTTTCACTGGATGCCTGGTAAGCTACCTTTCATGGTTACACCAAAGCAGGGATTCGTACACTTACAGGTCAAGGATGACATTCCGTACCTGGTGAGCGATGGTAAGCTTCGGAGTAATAGGCATCGCCCTACGATCGACGATCTCAAGGGACATTTCTCAGAGGTCGTGGCATTGGTCACGAACAATGAGGCAGATCAGAACTGCCGGTGAATCCGCAGAGGTTGAGGGTGAACATCATCATGGGGCAGTCGACTTCGGACCACCCGGAGGGGCCACTCCGGTGCACCCGCATCCTGTAGCCGAGGAACCACCAGAGGACGTCGGGCTAGACCCACGTCGCCATGGTGACGCCGAGGCTAACGAGGAAGAGGTAGATGAGGATGATCCAGATGCTGGAATTGAGGTTGACGTGTACGAAGGATCATCGATCAAGAGAAAAGTGGGAGTCCTCAAGAGGGACGCCGACTCCATTGCTCACTTGCTTACCCACAGATACCGAAATCCTTTCTGCGAGTCGTGTGTCAAGGCAAAGATGAGACACTTCAGATCACGAACAGGAGCCTTCAAGCAGAGGGAGGTCAAGACGTTCAGAGACCTGGTGACGTTCGATTTCGTGACGGCATCAGGAGATAATGAGGTGGAGGGCAGGTATGCGCTCATCATTCGGGACATATACACTGGATTTGTTACACTTCTGCGGTAGGAGAAAGATCAAACAGGTGTGCTCGGATGATGGCCCAGAGCTGATCAATGCCTGCGTCGAGCTGAAGCTGAACCATGACTTATCATTGCCTGGACGACCGCAGAACAACTCCCTCGCCGAAAGAACAAATCAATTCATCATTGATCAGACATCGGCTTGCCTTGTACATGCCGGTCTGCCCACGTGCTATTGGGCGCAGGCCATCACCACGCTGCGCCATCTGATGAACGTTGAAGAGGTGAATGGGTCAAGCGCTTGGTTGAGACTGCATGGCGAAGAGTTCAAAGGCGAGAAGATACCTTTTGGCGCGCTAGTGGACTTCAAGCCGAGCGAAGCACGAGGAGAAAAGAGAGAGAAGTTCGAGCCTAGGGGGGAAACTGGTATATTTGCCGGATATGTGCTGAGTACCGGGATGCATTGGGCGAACAAGTATAGGGCTTGGGCCCTCACTGCGTTTGCAGGTGCGGAGCTGAACATCAAGAAGGCAAAGGTTCCACCTCGGTTGAGAATGCCACATCAAACGGAGAGGATGATCCTCAAATCACCTCTAACATTCCCAATACAGCAGAAGTACAAAGCTGCCAACGAGACTTTGGAGGGCATTGAGATGTCTGTCGATGCAATTGGTCTAGATGCACGTGATCGCCTGATTGAGGATGAGGACTACGAGCCCGAGTTATTGCAGAGCGGCGAAAAGCGACTGCTTGACGATGAGATCGATCAGATCGCTGGTCTTCTGCTTGATGAAGGTCCGGAGTCACTAGTCGGAGATCGGGGGGATCATGTTGGTGGAGGTGAGGCTAGACCGAGCTCATCAAAAGAGAAGCTTTGAAGTCTGACCTTCCACATGTGTCAGATGGACTACCTGGGGATGGCGTAACATACGTCAACGATGATGGCAAGGAGGTTAAGATTGACAAAGCCGGAAGGCCATATCCCGCTGGGAAGGATGGCTTTAGGTTGATGAAGACGACAAGACCTCCAGAATATACTCCCGCCGAATGGGCAATGATGAGAAAGTACTATAACGAAGAAGAGAAAGCCGAGGTGAAGGGTGGTGGCAAGAAGAAGAAAGAAGAACCCAAAAGCAAAGGACCTGACATTTCTACGCCAGCCGAAGCGCAGACTCTGCAGATGCCCGGCGCCGAGAGGATTCGGGCTATGCTTCGGAACCGCTAAGGTGGAGTTGATTGGCAGTACAATTGGGGATTGCGAAAGAACGTGTCAAAGATCAAGAACCCACAGGATGGGAAGCACTTGGCCGAGCTCGATTGGGTCAGGATAGTCGTGAATCCGGTTGACGGAGTGGTTGTCCTCATGGATTCCAAGAAATCCCAAGATGTCTTGAGACAGAGTGTTCAGCTTGAGAAAGAATTTGTGTGCCTGGTGGTAATATATGCCTGGAAGTTCATATCTGAGGAGCGGGCACGACCGACTCCAAATTGGACGAAGGCGGTTGCATCAGTCATTGATCGTCAGGAAGACGAAGCTGAACGAGTATCGGGGACAGATCCTACGGATGGGACGCCGACGGATTTTACCTGGTATGAATGGGAGGAGTCTGCTGAGGTGGTTTCGGGAAAAGTACCACTTGCACTACCTGCAATAGGAGAAGAAGGCGACGCCAAGAAGTACCCATCGATGCCGTGTGTGACCTCTGAGCTAATACAGCACAGAGAAGAGGCCGAGAAAGTTGTTCGATTCTTCGACGCATTGGTGTCCAGGCCGGTTGGCCGAAAAGAGATGTTGACCAACCCTGATGCTCTGGCATCCATGAAGAAAGAATGGTCGGGATTAATCGACCAGGGCGTCTTCGACCTTGATGCTGTGCGGGAATGTGACGCTGTAGCCAAGGAGGCAAAAGCGAAAGGAGAAGAGATACACATGGCTCGCGCACATGGTATTTGCGTTGAAAAGCACTCACAATTGCCTGTTGGCGACCCCAAGAGGAAGTTCAAAGGTAGAGGCGTGTTGCTGGGGAACCAGGTGAAGAATCAAAGCTTTGAAGCTGCGATGTTTCAAGACTTGAGGAACTCTCCTGCTTCGTTCGAGGCCTCGCGTTGGGCGGATTTTTTGGGTTGTCATGATGGTTGGGATGTGCAGATGGCCGACGCTGTGCAAGCGTACATTCAGGCCACACTGCGGGGCACGCCATGTTGGATTGAACTGCCACCTGAGGCTGTGCCGAGCGAGTGTAATTGGGGTAAGTACAGGAGGCCTGTGGTTCCACTGAGGAAGGCACTGTACGGACATCCAGATGCAGGAACATTTTGGGAGCAGCATTGTGATGAGTCAGCGCGTGCCGTTGGTTTTGAACCCATCGGTGAGGAATGGCCGTCAGTGTACATTCATGAAAAGCTCCAACTTGTTCTGGTTGTGTATGTTGATGACTTCAAAATGGCAGGGCCCCAAAAGAACCTTGCCCAGGGATGGAGCATGCTGCGTACACGTCTGAAGATTGAGCCTGAGATGGGACTTGACATGTACCTTGGTTGTAATCAAAGCAAGGGGTCTGTCACCCTCGGGAATGGACACCGCGTCACAACGGTGACCTATGACATGGAACAGTTCCTACGTTCCTGTGTTGACCGCTATCCTGAGGCGGCGGGCGATGTAAGGTTGAATAAGGTTGTTACTCCTGGAATACATGAAGAAACAAAAGATCACGTATCACGGAAGAGGGCCCGTCAGTCGTGTGCAATTGGTGTAACAATCTTGTGCCCACCGACGGTTCTGCATGAAGGAGCCCGTGCGTGGACACCTTGCTCCGCATGCCGCGAGCGTACTGATGAAGTTGCTGTACGGCGCGCGGATTGCTCGCTTCGATTCGTTGCGGCAAGTGAATCGCTTGGCACGGAATGTGCACAAGTGGACTGACTCTGATGATCGGGGTTTACACCATTTCATGTGCTATGTGCATCATACGAAACATTGGCGCATGGTCGGATGGGTTGGAGATCCCATGGATGACGTGCACCTGGCCTTGTAGGCTGACGCCGATTTTGCAGGATGTGTTGAATCGTTGCGTTCCACCTCTGTTGGGCATTTGAATTTACAAGGGCCCAATACACGGTTTCCGTTGTCAGGCAGTTCGAAAAGACAGGGTTGTGTGAGTCACTCAACTCCTGAGGCCGAAATTGTTGCGGCCGATGTTGCCATGAGAGTCATGGGTTTGCCTGCTCTCACGTTGTTGCAGCGGATTCTCAAGAAGTCACCGAACTTTGTGTTCTATGACGATAACAAGACTATGATCGGGGTTGTGCGATCGGGGAGAAACCCTACAATGCGCTGGCCACCTTGAGAGAAGCCATGGCGTTTGCATTTCGTGGATGCATGAGATGTTCACGCGTGATTACATGTATTTGGCGTACGAAGTCACTGACCGGATGGCGGCTGACATCTACACCAAGGCGTTCAATGATGGGCGCAAATGGAAACATGCATGCTTACAGGTTGGTCTGCTGGACCCGAGTTTGCTGTCTGATCCGGATACCGTCAAGGCGCTCACACCTACGTGTGATCACATAAAAGGGACCCTGCAAACAGCTTCGCGGACGGTTGACGGAGTTCCCACATTTCCGTACACACACATTCCGGTCATGCCCCCGGACCTTTGGTGGCCCGGCCTGACGTCTAAAGAGGGATTGCATGAGCATGAAGGACATGATCCGGTGGTTGTTGCCAAAGGGCCCAGACTGATGCGTGTGAAACCTCCACTCGCGGTCGAGACACCGTTCGGGAGCAAGTGGCTTCGTCCCACTTGGTTTCTGAAGAATGGGTCCTGGCTTAAGGTTGAGGACGGATTTGACCCTGGGTTGCAGTGTGAACGGATTGATGGGTGGGTTGAACGCGCAGTTTGGCAATTTCATCCAGTGCCGGTTGCTGCACCGGCGCGGGACGATCTCCGCGACCACGACCAATTCATGTTGGGTCCGGTGATGCTGACATGCAGTCTGTGCTGGCTGCCTTTGTCGAAGAGTTGTCAGACGAACGTGTTGAATTAACATGTGTCAATGACCTTGCTCTGGACACGTTGCTCCGGTTGAAGCTGCTTATGCGTTGTGTGCATACCAGTCATGAGCAGTTTGTTCCTGGTCGTTGTTCTGTTCCATATCGCATTGCGGTGAAGCACAAACCACAATTATCGCCGGGCATTGAGCTCGCGCTGGTTGCCCATGATGGCAGTGTGCTTCGCGCTCCGTTGCATGTCTCGCTTCCTGGTATGAAAACTCGCACAATCGTCACCTTGTATAGCGTTGACTTGTCTCGGCCCATTGTGCTGTTGGCATGTTCCGAGCCTCGCAACTGGTTCACTACCCTCGCCCGCCACAAGGGGCCACAGGTCGTGACCATAACTTTGGTCGATGACTTAATGAGCGAGTACGGGGGGAGAATAGCTAGACATGTGCTCACTAAATCTTCCGATTTGTTGTTCTTCGCCGGGCCTTGCACGGGGGGATCATCCTGGGCACGCCTCAACAAGACTCGCGGAATTGACACCGCAGAGAACATCGAGGCCAAACAAAAGGAATTTTGGAAGTTGTTTGGACGTTTTGTGGAAATCAAACGACATGCCATGACGAAGCATGCTGCTATTCTGTTTGAGTTGCCCGGAAGTTGCGATTATTGGAAGGATGAGAGACTGCATGAGGTTGTTCATGATGGCACCAGTCATGATTTTGATGGGTGTCGCTACGGTTTGAGGCAAAGGTATGCGAAGAAACCTCTGCCAATCAAGAAACCATGGAGAGTTGCTTCCTGGAACTTTGAGCTTGGATGTTCGTTGTCTAAGAAGTGTAACGGGAACCATGAACATGGACCTTGTGCTGGTCGGGAAACTAAAGAAACCCAGGTATATACGTCATTGATTGTGAGTGTGACCCTCCGGCGTTTTCTTGCTCGAGCGAAGTGCCTTCAACAGGCGCGATTGAAACCCGCTCTCGCTTGCATAGCGCGGGGGAATCCACGGCGGCGACAGACTGCTGCGCGTGAGAAACACACCTCTTCGACTGTACCGACCCAAACCTCAGGTTACAGCTGGGTGCAGTTCGAATTCATTCAAGGGCTTTCATATATTGCTGCCTACTTTGGGTTTTCCTGGTCCTAGAGAATATCATCAAGATGACTGCCAATGCGACCGTCGTCAACACGAATGAATTCTTCTGTGTGCCTGTTGGGAAATCCAGGCAAGCAGCGATATTCTTGGGGAACCTAGTCAAGAACGCTGTTGAGGAGGGCAAAAGAATTCCCAGGAGAATGGAGACGAGCAGTAATCTGGGCACATGCATAAAATGGGTCGAGGACATTGGCGTCCCCGTCATATACGCTTACTCAGCGTATTACTCTGCGAAATGCCGCGGCATGATGAAAGGTGAAGGGCAATCCATGAGGATCGCGTTGGAGTTCCTCAGCAAGATCTTCGGGCTACTTTCTGCCGATGAATGCATGCTAGGATGGAGAGAGTTCTGCAGTAAGGGAAAGAAGATAGTGGCGGCACTGAACCAACTCTGTGGGGAGGCTTCGCTACTAGCAAAGAACCCGGAGCTGCTAAACGTCACCAAGTATTGCATCGAGGGGGCCGACATGCTGAGATCCATTGCGGATATCTGGGACCTCGCTTCAGGTGTGGCCGAGGACAATGAGGAGCCATCTTTTACAGCTGCATTTCACCAAGACACTCAGGTAGGGGCTGTGTACAAGGACTTTATCAGTGATGAGCCGACTAGGGCGTCATCATCGAGGCGGTGGAGGAGTTCGGAGGAATTCATGACAACCGCCGAGCTCGAGAGGGCCGATCGAAGAATTGCGAAATTCAGAGATCGGAATTGGGGAAAGTGTTTACGCTGAGCGTAATCAAACCTCCCAAAGTCGACTCCTACGAGCGGAGCACAAAGGCCGACTACCAGAAGAACTGGGACCTTGGGTTGGTTTACCAGAAGGAGCTGCGCATGAATCTGGCGTTTGCAATGAGGAGGGATGAGAGGGCTCATCAACACAACCTTCTGCGCTGGATGATTTGCGGGTCAGTTCCCAGTGATATCTCAGACGCATGCATTGGGGCGGTGAACTCACTTATGTGTGTATCCTTCATCTTGAGGAGGCTGCAGCCGTTGGTCGGAGAGAAGAGTGCCTCAGATCAGTCGTACAGAGTCTGCTTTAGGCCGGACAAGTCTGAATTGAAGGACCTGTACTGGGAGATCGAGGCAGCAAGGGACTTCTTGTGGTGTATCGAGATGATCTATAAGTCCACGCTGCCCGCGATGAACATCAACTCCATCAGCTTAGCGCCACATGCGGCCGACAGGGCTGCTGAGAACCAAGATCGGCGCAAATGGGTCAATTGGCTGAAGGAAGTTGAGAGAGAGGCAGAGAAGAGGCATGTGAATAACTTCGATCAGAACAACTACTGCGCCTACAATGAGAAGGACAGGGAGCTGGAAAGGTACCCTGAGGACTTCGCCGACGGCGAGGAACCAACATGGTGGGTGATGGGCTCGTCGAAGACTGAGCCACCGCAGAAGACAGAGCGACAGCGGAAATCGTCATCTCATTCTGGGCAAGGACAACAAACCTCTGGCGGGTCAAACCCACAGCAGGGAGCTTCGAGTGGATGGTCGTCTGCCAACGATCCCAACAAGATTGACAACGAGATCATAGACTCCATCTTCCGAATGAACTCTGGCGGAGATGATGACAGACGGGAGATCATCAGCGCTGCGGCTGGACACGAGATATACACCTCATGCGAGGGAGGTGTCACCCTGGGTGGCGCAACAGTCAACGTGAAGTTTGTTAAAACCCTCCTGGCCCCGTGCCTAAATTGGGAAGCAGTTCTGAGGTCCGTGTTTGTGTTGCTTACCAGGTTCCATTGATCGCCATTTGGCTCAAGACACAATTGAGGTTCAAGATCTTATGTGTAGCTGCGTTCACACGTGATCGGCATTGAGAGCGGAAAACACTTCGCTTGCGCTGCATTTGTCAGGACCACTGTTGTAACTATTATTCCTTCTCCCTTACAACATTTACACGGGTTCGGCTATAACGGCTTTGACCGTATACACCTTTCTACGTGGTTGGTATTACAGCTGGAGGGTTCGGTGCGCAGCGTCCCACGGGACGTCGCCTTGCCGTCTCTTGACAGGTTATCAGCCGTATCGACAAGCTCTACACTGGACAGAGAGACAGCTGGTTTATTGCGGGTACAGGGACAATACAGGAACAATAACCTACGCAGTACAATGGCATCTTCAGCGAGCCCAAGTACTGCAACTTTTGGGAACAGCAGCTCAGAGGGATCCAATGGATTGATGGCTCTTCCTGCGGTGATGGATATGATCGCAGATTCACAGGACGAACCTGGGAGCGGAGGTTCCGCGCTATTCAGCGACATATCCACTCCCACAAGATCATGGAAGCAGATCGATGTTCATCAGGAGTCGAAGCAAAGAGAATCCCCGCCGAGAAGATCGTCATCTTCGCCTGCGATACCACGGACGTCGCAGAAGGGCGTGAGGTCAACATCAAAAGGTGGGAGATCCAAATCACCCACGAGCGCCGAGTTTCGCACGGCAATCAAAGAGAAGAACAAGATGGAGATGGAGATCGGGGAGTATCAAAAGACACTTGATGAAATGTCGGCAGCGATGGCGAATCTTCATCAAGAAGACTATGGGAGCACCATCCGGATCCAGGAGCTGGAAAGACGATGCGAGATTGCCAGCAAGCAGTCGGGACATCTAGTGAGTCACCACCAACACCACATGGCTGAGGCATGGCGCAAGTTTGAGGAGGAAGCCCAACAGATGCGCAAGGTGGAAATGAACGCATATCAGTACGGGGAAAAGAAAGACATGGAGTCGAATGTTATAATACAACAGATGAGACAAGCTGAAGGAACTATAATGGAGCAGAAGCGGGAGATTGCAGTGATGAAATCCTACATGGCAAGCGAGAAGTCGGCCGCGCAGGAATCAGCTATACATGCAAATCAGATACACCGTGAAGCTTCGCAACAAATATCAGTTTATCAGCAACAGATCAGAGGCATCGAATCGTCTACATCTATCGAGAAGTTCAACGAGGAGGAGATGGTCCAAAGCCTAAATCACAGTTGGAGCATGCACTCGTCAAACGCCCCGAGACGTACTCTATGGAGGACTCCAGGGAACAGCTGATGGCGAGACTGAACGACGTTACAGTATTCGCGGAACAAGAATCAAAGAGAGCAGATTGCTTGCTTCGCGAGAAGGAAGAGATCGTCAAACAGTATGAATCCGACGTGTCGATGAAGGACCAGATGATTGCTATCGAGGGTGGTCATCGTCAAGATGCGATCTTGGAGTTAGCCCAGGTCAAAGAAGCAAAACAAGAAGAACGGTGCACGATGGACGAGAAGTCGAAGGAGGCCGAGTACTGGAGATTGACAGCTAAGGGAGTGTATGATGAGTACCTCGAGGAGATGCACGAACTTCAGGGACAACTGAAGGACCGGGAGGCGACACTCAAGCAAGAAGAGAGTTTTGTTCGTCAACTCGATGCTGACAATGAGGAACTACGTGCACTCAAGAAGCTGGAGACACAGGAAGCCTCTAGCAGTAAAGATGGACATCGTGAACGAGCAGTAGTGAAACGCGCTGAGGGAGGACCCCAAGCTAATTCAACTAGGGTAGACAAGAGGGTGACTGGGTTATTCCCGTCATCGTCGTCGAATCTGACCCCTAATTCGTCACTAATGCCAGGTTCGATTCTCTTTCCGTCTTTTGGTGATCCAATGATCGATGTACACCTATCCCAGATGCAAGGGGTTGTTGGGCATGTCCCACAATCCGCTACTACAACTGGTGGTGGTGATGGAGGGGGAAACAACGGTACTACACCCCCATTGGATTACGGTGGATTCTCGCCCAATGGAAATGGACAAGGGGCAGGTCGACGTCAGTTGAGCCTCACAGGTGGCGGAGGAGGACCTCCGGATGACCCACCCGATGATGAGGACGAGGATGACGACGACGAAGAGGATGAAGAAGACGAGGAAGAAGAAGAGGAAGAAGATGACAATCGGACACGGAGGAGGCGCAGAAGATCGAGGGATGATCGAGAAATCAAGAACGAAAGACCGAGGATTTCGAGGAAAGAAGCCGAGAGGGTGTCTATTCCTGCTTGGCCAAAGATCCATCAACTCGATAACTGGAAGATGCAACTGCTGATGAATGTTCTGAGCGCATGCGCAGATCCAGATACTGACACATGGACGAAATGGTTGGAACAGGCTCTTGGGTTAAACCCAGACCTGAATGTGCTGAGCGACTCCGGCGGCGACAGATTTGCTACGATAGATATCAAGATGGCCATGGGCATGCAGAACATGTTGAAACAAGCACCTGACGAAGCCAAAGACGTGTACCTCGACGCTACTCGACACTCGGAACTACGACATCAACAAGGGGTGATCGTGAAGGGACGAGAGTTGGTGGCATTGGTTATGCAATCATTCAGGACATCTGATAGAACGGATCTTGTCTACCACATCGAGCACCTATTCAACCTTGATTTTCCTGGAGACAAGAATTTGGTTATATTCAGGAACAAGTGGTATGATTTGTTGCTAAAGATGAGGAGCGAAGACAGACCCAGCAAGTTGGCTCTCAGAGATATTCTCTACAGGAAGATCAAAGGGAGCAAGAAGATGGAGTTCGGCCTCAACGCCTACCATAGACTGCCGGACAAGCATCCTCAAAAGACGTACGAATTCTTGTTGGCATTGATCGACCATCAGATCAAGGCGGATCGGGAGGACCTGATGCTTGACAGGAAGGAGAGATCGGTCAAGTCGATGATGAAGTCGGGCGGCAGAGATGCAGCCCCAGCCACTGGCAAACAGGAGAACCAGGGTGGCAAAGGCAGAAAGGGGAAACCCGGTGGACCTGATGCTGCTCCTGTACTCCCAAAGGCCAAAGCAAAGGGCCACGCTGGCAAGAACGGCAAGCCCGACGGTGCCAGCGACAGAGGCAAGAGTCCGGGCGGAGGCAAAGATAACCCATGTTGGTATCACTTCAAATCGGCGAAGGGATGCGTAAAAGGGAATGAATGCACATTTTCCCACAGCAAGAAGACGGAGCACAAGCTGGAGAACATGTCCAAAGGGAAAGGAAAAGGTAAGTCCAAATCCAGATCATCGTCACCAAAGAGGGATGATGGAGCATGCTTCGCGTTCCAGAAGGGAAAGTGCGACAGAGGGAGTGCTTGCAAGTATAGGCACGAGCTCATCAAGAACAATTCAGCTCCGGCAACGTCAAGCGACAAGGCACAGGCCAAGTCGAAAGCTGCTGCCAAGGCCGCAGCGCCAGCTATTGCAAGAAGGGCCGTCGCGATGCCTGCGATAGTCCTGAAGCAATCGGCTCCTGCGGGAAAGGTCAGCTTCAAGAAGGACGTTGACCAGGTCGAACCGGATGAAGCCGAGACTGTCTACCACGAGCATGATGACGACGCGATGAGCGAATCATCAAGATGGTCTGGCGAGTCCGAGATCCCCGAGAAAATGGTGTGGTTCAAGGAAGTACTCGATGTCGACGAGAATGGAGAGATCACCTATCTCGAAGACGAGAGAAGGCAATGGGAACGAAAAGGGGAATGGTACGGCTATGAGGACAATGAGAATGAGCCTTATGAGTACGTGTACGTCGACGAGAAGAAGTTCAAGAGCAGTGATCATCGAGAATTATCAGCCTATCAACCTGGAGTTGTATACGGACCGTAAAACTGGTCGCTGACCAAATTCTTCGGTCTGACCAAAACAGCCGTGCTGGTCCGACAAGACGGATCATTTGACCAAAAAAAAGTGGTCGAACCAACCCAGCTTAAGCCTTTCTGCGCACACGCTTAAGGCACATCGCATTTTTTCTTCGATTCGCTTGCAGATTGTGAATAGTGGTTGGTCATATGGTTTAGATTTTTGTTGAACAATTTTGATTTTTGTTCACTTGACTGGCCTAGGTGCTTGGACGTTTATTTGATTGTCGCTTTTAGTTTCTTTGTGCTGTCGTTTCTTTGTTGCGTGTTTGCCTGACTATTTGCTTGTGTTTGTCTGTCTTGTTGTTTGTTTGGTTTGATTGCTTTGGTTTGCTTTCTTGTGTTTTTTCTGCCTTGCTGTTTTTTGTTTCATTTGTTTTGGTTTGCCTTCTTGTGCTTTTTTGCGCACATGTGCCTTGTTTTGTCTCTCTGTCGACATGTTTGCTTGTGTTTTTGCATGTGTGTTTGCCAAACAACACTTTAAATTTGAATGGCTGTTCTCGACCTGAGTCGCGTTGCGATACTGCAATATGTTTTCTGGGTTTCATTGCATTGTGTTCCCCTGAAAAAACGAAGTCGCGTTGTTTGATTTGTGGTCCACCCAAGGGTCATTATATTTTGGGTCGGGCCCCTTTTGTTTTAGATGCCCCCCGCATGAATCTCAACTGGTTGGTCCGGGGATCGAAAACTTGCTGGTCGTTTCCGTGCAACTGTTTGCGCCCGTGATCGTGCGGCCAGCTTGCAGTTTCAACTCGCCCGAGCGTTCGCTCGCCCATCTTTGCCCGAGCGGTTTGGGCGTGCAATCATATGTTGATGTGGCAATCTCAGACACAACCGCACGTAAGACTCATGCCGCGCGAAGAGATGGCGGCGTCGGACGCCCTTGTGGCGAAGATGCTGGAATCATGGTTGGGCCTGGGCCCGGACATCAAGCAGGCGCCGCGTGCCAACACATTGTTTTGAGCCACACACCCAAACCCATCTGATCAGGCCGATTTAGTGGCAGGCATGGATGAAATGCCCGCGAGCTCGGACACAGACGAGACAGTCAAGGTGCCACAACCATGCATGCAGGAGTTTCCGTTTTTGTCCATATCTGATTGGCGCATTGATTGAGGAACGGATGAGCTCCATGAACAAGGCCCTTCTGGCTGCGCCGTTTGGCTGCCTTGGCTGCCCGACGCGTTTCGAAGAGAACAGCCGAGCATGCTCAGGACATTGCCGGTGCTTGAGGAGACAGGCTTCGTGTGGGCCGTCTCTGACTTCGAGAAGTGCATCCTGGCGATGTTCAAGGACTGAGGGATGTTTGATCGATTTGCCACATGTCGACCTGGGTTGTGCTGAGCACTGCATGGTTGGAAACATTGCGCCACACATTTTGGTTCAAGTGGATGATCATGAACATCATTCCGGTCACGTCATGGTGGGCCGTCGGCGGCGATGCTGGGCCTTTGTGTGTGGGTGTGGACATGCCGCCGATCTTCGCCTCGTCGCAGAACCTGGCTTTTGCGGCTCAAGCCCCTTGCCACTAAGTTTTCAAATGTTCCTTGATCATTGATGTTGTTGTCTTTTTGAAGTTAGTTTTTGAGCGCTTGGGATCTAGGCGTACTACACCACGGCTCAGCAGGGCTACGCGAGCTACATGGCCCCGGGGCACGCAGCTCAACAGGGCTACCCGACGAGCTACATGGCCCCGGCCCACGCAGCTGAACAGGGCTTCGCGACGAGCTACATGGCCCTGAACACGGCGCAGCAGGCTTCCAGCCCGTGGGTCGTGGACGAAGGTGGTGTGGTGCGAAGCGGCCCGTGCATCATGAACTCACCGGCGGACGCTTGATCATCGAAACGCGGGTCCTTGCTTTCAGATGTTTCCAGATGTTTGTTTTCAGATGTTGTTTTCCGGTGTCCAGTGTTTTCAGATTTTCAGATGTTTGTGTTCAGATGTTTTCAGTGTTTGTTTTCGGATGTTTCCAGACGATTGTTTCCAGATGCTTGTTCTCAGATGCCTAGATGATTGTTTTCAAGTGTTTGCGGATGTTCGTTAATATTCACTGATGTTTGCATTCTGAAGTCACGGGGGACCAGGTGATGTCTGCAGCGCCACCGTCGGCCACCCGCTCCTGGCCCACGCCAGCGCCTGTGCCTGCATCAATCGTCATGCATTATCGTGTGTAGCTGATGGCCGGTCGGGGATGGTTGACCTAGCTTCCAGTTTCCCTCGATCTCACTCGCTCACTCACTCACTCACTCACTCACTCACTCACTCACTCACTCACTCACTCACTCACTCACTCACTCACTCACTCACTCACTCACTCACTCACTCACTCACTCACTCACTCACTCACTCACTCACTCACCACTCACTCACTCACTCACTCACTCACTCACTCACTCACTCACTCACTCACTCACTCACTCACTCACTCACTCACTCACTCACTCACTCACTCACACATGCATAACACTTACTCCCTCGTGACCCCCTCACTCACCTCCCTCCTTCAATCATAGCGGATCCCGGACTCGCCTCACCTCACCTCTCCTTGCCTCACCTCACTCACTCTCACTCACTCACTCACTTCTCACTCACTCACTCTCACTCACTCACTCGCTCGCTCACTTGCTCGCTCACTCATTCACTCGACATCACCCACTCAACTTGCCAAGGCCACGTCCTGGCGTGACACGCCGCTTTCTTTGCCGCCGCCTTTGTCGCCGATCCTGCGCCCTGTCACCTCGGCCTCTGCTGCTACTCATGCATATTGGGCGGTTGTCGGCTTTCAGTTGTTGTTTGTGTTTTTTTGGTCAAGCGCTCTTTTCTTATCGGTGCGTCTGACTATAAGGTTTGCTCGGGGACTCCCTTGCGAAGCTCCAGTGCGTCGCACACGGCGACAGAGATGCCGAGCACGGTGAGATCGCGGACACCGGCTCGGGAGGACCGAAGCTTCTTTTACCGCATGTTTTTCCACCCTTGCTGCTGTTGCCTTTTGGTTGCCCTCCCCTGCAGGAGGAAATGCATCAGGCGCCGATCCGTGTGTTGAGGGCCACGCCGAAGTACGGGTGGCCTCCGAAGCCTCCGCAAAGCTGGGGGTAGGCGACGCGTGCTCAGAGTATAAAGGCCGCCTCATGACCGCGCATGCAGCTTGCATTGATTCATTTGTTTGCGGTTTGCGGCGCTGTCTTGGCAGGACACATGCGACCAGAGCTTGGCTAGAGCGCAGGGGCTCGTGCTCAAGTCGATGGCGCTGGGCTTACACTTGCGTGCTTGGGCCGGCGTCCGTCGTTCCGTGCGTGAGGCCCTTCACATCGTTCGGCTGAAGAAGCGTGCTCCGACATCGAAGAAGTCGAGGGCCTGGGTTCAGCCGCTCAAGGCAAGGGATGTTCGTCGCTCGCTCGCTCGCTTGTTTGCTCCCTCACTCGATCCTCGCTCCTTCACTCTCGCTCGCTCGCTCGCTCGCTCGCTCACTCACTCACTCACTCACTCACTCACTCACTCGTGCACTCACTCACTCACTCACTCACTCACTCACTCACTCACTCACTCACTCACTCACTCACTCACTCACTCACTCACTCACTCACTCACTCACTCACTCACTCACTCACTCACTCACTCACTCACTCACTCACTCACTCACTCACTCACTCACTCACTCACTCACTCACTCACTCACTCACTCTTCACTCACTCACTCACTCACTCACTCACTCACTCACTCACTCACTCACTCACTCACTCACTCACTCACTCACTCACTCACTCACTCACTTCACTCACTCACTCACTCACTCACTCACTCACTCACTCACTCACTCACTCACTCACTCACTCACTCACTCACTCACTCACTCACTCTCACTCCACTCACTCCACTCACTCCACTCACTCCACTCACTCCACTCACTCCACTCACTCCACTCACTCCACTCACTCCACTCACTCCACTCACTCCACTCACTCCACTCACTCCACTCACTCCACTCACTCCACTCACTCCACTCACTCCACTCACTCTCACTCACTCCACTCACTCCACTCACTCACTCCACTCACTCCACTCACTCCACTCACTCCACTCACTCCACTCACTCCACTCACTCCACTCACTCCACTCACTCCACTCACTCACTCCACTCACTCCACTCACTCCACTCACTCCACTCACTCCACTCACTCCACTCACTCACTCCACTCACTCCACTCACTCCACTCACTCCACTCACTCCACTCACTCCACTCACTCCACTCACTCCACTCACTCCACTCACTCTCACTCCACTCACTCCACTCACTCCACTCACTCCACTCACTCCACTCACTCCACTCACTCCACTCACTCCACTCACTCACTCACTCACTCACTCACTCACTCACTCACTCACCCACTCACTCACTCACTCACTCACTCACTCACTCACTCACTCACTCACTCACTCACTCCACTCACTCACCCACCCACTCACTCACTCAGTCACTCACTCACTCACTCACCACTCACTCACTCACTCAATCACTCACTCACTCACTCACTCACTCACTCACTCACTCACTCACTCACTCACTCACTCACTCACTCACTCACTCACTCACTCACTCACTCACTCACTCTCGCTCGCTCACTCACTCACTCACTCACTCACTCACTCACTCGATCACCCACCCACTCACTGACTCACTCACTCACTCACTTGCTTATGCGCTCACTCTCCCATTTGTCGCGCGAGCGAGTGCTGGCCGGCAGGACTTGGTTGGGCCAAAGCTGTCCAACAAGAAGTTCACGAGATCACCCAAAGGCAGGGCCGGGCTCACATGTGACCCCGTTCATTTGTTGTTGCCAGGGGGTGATGACGGAGAAACACACGCTGCTTATGATCCAATTCCTTCGACGCCAACTCCTCGTTGCTTGGGGAATGTGTTGGAGGAACTCGAGAAGAACCCACCGATGCCCTTTGATCATCGGGAACAATATCGACCCCAAATGAAAGCGAAACTCGATGCCAAGAAAAACCCAGGCTCATCGAACGGGCATGGGTCCAGACATGTCATATTTGGCTCCAGGCCCCTTGGCTGGCGAAGATGATGCAGAGGCGGGCAGTTGTGTCGCATTCAAGGAAGCAGCTGGTGGAGTTGTCGTGGCAATTGGGCTGCCGTTCGCTGAGTGAGTGGTTTTCACCATTTTGTAAGGGTTTCATTCGATCGCAAGATGCTTGGCGTTTGCATGCTTTTTTGGCATGTCAGGCGCGAAACGAGCCGGAGCAGACAGATAAGCGTGTGGGCGGGAACGACGAGGCGCCATTAGATGTTCTTTTGATTTGAACATGTTTTGCAAACCTATCTTAAGAGACATTCGCCACGCAAACTGCCAAGGGCGAGGCTGGGCCGGATGCGGACAAAGCAGAGGCTGGAGCCTGGTTTCAGATTCTGTTTTTCGTTCCTTCTGATCGCAATATGCTTGGCGTTTTCATGTTCTTTTGGCATGTCAGGTGTGCAACGCGCCGGAGCAGACAGATAAGCGTGTGGGGGGATTCGACGAGGCGCCATTAGATGTTCTTTTGATTTGAACATGATTTGCAAAGCCTATCTTAAGAGACATTCGCCACGCAAACTGCCAAGGACGAGGCTGGGCCGGATGCAGACCAAGCAGAGGCTGGGGCCTGGTTTCGTTCCTTCTGCATCATTCCCTTTTTACCAAATCCTGTATGCTTTACACTTGCGGCGCGTAAGCCAATCACCGTTTCTTGCACTCTCCATTGGTCAGTACTCACTCGCTGCGCCAGATTGGCGGAGACGCTCATGAGGAGGAAGACTCCGTTGAAAGCGTCGAGGCGACTGCTGCAAAGCCGTTTGACGCTTCTGACATCAAGTCAGGTGGATGCGGACGGCCTGGGCCCAGCTCGACCGCATGAGGGTCGCCAGAAGGTCCAGATCTTAGATGTTCTAGGCTGTCACGACACAAAGTTTGCTGCTGGAGGGTATTGCAGAAGGAGGTCCTGCCAATCTTGAGGTGATGCGCTTAGAAGCTTGAGCACATTCGCGCAGACATGGCTGAGCTGCAAAGATGGCGCTCAGGCATCTGATGGCACAGCGAAGCCCGGCGGCGACATGAAGGCTTGCTGTGTGTGCCAGCTTAGATCCGCTGATCGTCGCATCCGATTTCAGGCTGATGGCGTTGCTGAACCAGGCCCTGCACGTGTCAAGAAAGAGCGCAAGGACTGCTGCTCAAGTGTTTGATGTTGCTGGCCGGGTTTTGTGGGCATTGTCAGTGACGGATTTTTGCGAAGGCCCCAAACGGTCCTCTGTGGGACGCATACGCTGAATTTCGCAGGCGGCCTTGTTAAGTTTGACTGACTGATTGTTTTGCCCAAACCACATGTGTGTGAGCACAGAGTAGTAGCCCTTCAAATAATCCCTCTGCGTATGTGGCCCAGGAAGGCTCTGGAGCATGGCATCAAGGCTATCGTCTGGCGCTTATAGCGCCACTGCAATCATACCATGATCAAAGCAACGCGACCTTGACTTAGACTGTAGAGGCGGCGGCGAAGCTTTGGAAGCAATCTGCTGTGAGGGCGTGCCTTGTCTATCAGTGCTGTGCGATGTGACGTGCATCACCCTGGCAATATGATCTGGTGCGACCTCTCAGGACTCTCCTGGAGTCCATTTCAGATTCGGAGAAGAAGCGGAGGCGATACTAAAGGCGCCAACTTGGGTCAGCCGCTGGAGTTACATTTTGCCTGGATGTGCGTAAGAGCAAAACGTTGCCCGCCTCAGGGATTCATATTGCGCTTGCGCACACGAATGCATTGGTTTGGGATGCGCGTCACGAATGCTGGTGCCTCGCAGTGGCCCACTAGTGAGTCATCGCACGCAGTCGGTCCGCAACATTGGACACATTATTTTCAGAAGTGCATATTTGCTCTCTTGTATTTTCATTTTTGCTCCTGTGACCGTGGCAATGGGTGGCTACGTTCCTCATGGGCTCCTTCCTGATGTGAGGGCGATGCTGAAAGCTGGCTTGACGCTTGGATTCTGTCAGGTGATTGAGGAGGAACGATGCAGTCACCTACATGTACAGGTGACTGCATGCAACGGGTGTCCAAATTAGGAACTACCTTTTTGGAACCGTGTTTGAGTCAGGTCGGTCTAAAGTTGGTTGTTCTATTGTTTGGCTCAAGGCTTAATGATGTGTGAAAGCGTTGGTTCTTGTTGGGGGAGGTGTGCAAAATGATCTATTTGCGCAGGGTTCAAAATCTCTTGCACTTCCATCGTTCTTTCTTGTTTTTGTCGGAGGCCACGCGCGCTTATCGTGATCTTATTTCTCCTCACATGCGTGCCAATTGTGGAGCCCGTGTTCTCAGACGTGGACGTTGTCGAGCTTTTTAGCGGCTGCGCCCAGTTCTCATCAGAAGCCAGAGCTCGCGGGTGTGCAGTTCGTAATTTTGATTGTGATGCAGGGATTGGGATGGACATCACATCGTCGGCTGGAATGTTGCGCCTGGGCTACATATTCTGTGCTCCTGCGCGTGGTGCTTTTGGATTTTGCAACGTGAGTGCTGAGGGTGGCCTTGATCGCCCTCAGACGTCTACGGACACGTGGGATTTGCATGATGGCGCCACCTTGTAGTTTGGCAGAGTAGTTTCACTTGCACGTGTGTCTGCCTCCTTGGTAATCCTGTGTGATTCAGCTAAGGTTCAAGCTTCACATTTGGCAATATGGGGACTTCAGGAAGAGGCTTTCTTACACCATGTGGCTTGCTATCCCAAATCACTGTGCGGAAAGCCAACTTGATTGCAGCGCGCACACTTGTACTTGCACAATTTGCAGAAGCGCTTGGTGCGTTCACACTGCTGGAGCAGCCACGTCACTGTTCGGGATCGGCGATGGAACGGCTGCCCCAGTTTCAGACCTACATAAGCCGCCGAAAAACATATAAGATGACCATATGCCAGGGTGCGTTTGGGGCAGGCACGGCGAAGCCAACGTGGCTGTATGCGAACCATACAAAATTTAAATGGATGGCGTCGGTCCTCATGACAGACACGGACAAATCTCGTGTGGCCGACACACCTCCGATCATGAAGGTGACCACGGATGTTCCTTGTCAGTATGTTTGCACGTTTTTGCCGAACCTGCGCACACAATGTGTGGATGCCATCCATTGCAGTTTCAAGGACATGGGTCGATCGCGGGTTGCTGGCGTGCCAGACAGGCTCAAAGCGACGTAGATGTGCAGTGTTATGCCTGAAAAGAAACCTTTCTAACCTGAAGGATTTAACTGAGCCTCCTTCAGACCATAACCCATCTCTTTGCTGTGCGAGAAACAAAAGAAGGAGCGGTTGAAAGAATGGTTTCTCTTAGTCTGTATGTCACCTCTCAACACTTAGATTTGGATGATTCTCAGCCAGTTGATTCTCACACAAACATGTCAACTCAACCATTTCTGAGGAGGGCCTGTGTTGATCGACTGGAACTGGTTGGTTTCTCAAACAGTGATCATTTTAATTGTAAGGTTGCTTTTTGGTTGTTTTGAGAATCAGTTTTTGCAATCATGCTTGACGCTGTCGGACAAATGTATCCCAGTCAGTTGCTCGGAATGCGGACGGCTCGCGACCAAGGTCTTATCCCAGGGAGTTTGCGCGTGCTCTTCTGGACTCGTGGCAGTTCTGCTCGTGCGACAGCGTGCGCTCCTGAAGTTTGGGCGAATCATGTTGGTTTTGTGCTGCAACCTTGGCTTTCCTTTTTTGCCCAAGGATTGCGTTGGCTGCCAGTCACTGCAGCATCAGGAGCCCTTGTTTGTACGGCCGGATTCCCAGGAGGCTGTTGAGGCTGGTCGAGAGGGGCTGACCAGCAACGATCCCACCGAATTTCTTGATTGTCAGGCTTGGATGGCAGATCAGCTGCAACATCTTTTCAGCCAACCCATCGATTGGCTGGACCAGGGAGTGGCTCGGCTTAGGAAATATGGATGAGGCGCAATAAGAATCTTGATTCGAAGTTCAGCCGCTGCGAATCTCTGGGTGTCTGGCTACTCCAGGCCCAGCTGCACGAGGTGGCCTTGTACATTGTATCCACCAAGGGTGTAGCGCTACCTTACGGGTGGCCTGCAGATTTTATGTGACACATGGGCGGGGAAAACACATGCCGCCCATGGGTTGGTTGATCATGCGCGCTGATTGATCGTGGTTGGGAAGAATTGTTTGACATCTTGACAGATTTTTTAGTGTTTTTCGCAGGGCGTAAAAAAGCGTAAAAAAGCGTAAAAAAGCGTAAAAAAGCGTAAAAAAACGTAAAAAACCGTAAAACAATTCTGTTCAGATCAAATGTGTCAAACCCTACTCTTTGGTAAGAACACCAGGGCCATGACCATATAAGATGACTCACAAATCAACATTTCTCACTAACGCAGTCGCATTCTCAATGTGTGATCCGCCTTGTCGCACAATGATGTCTGTTGCCGGAGCGTGTGAAGTCTCTGGGATCCACCGCTTTTCGGACCACGCCTTCGCTATGGGGAAGCGTGCACGAGTTGAACCGAGTGAGGTTGCTTGGATCCCATATGGTGTTCTTGAAAAAACACCAAGTGATCTATGTTTGATTGTGTGTGTGTGCATGGCTACAGGCTGATTTGCAGCGACTTGACCAGCACTTGCTCAACACCTTGAACTTGACCTCAGAGCAACGCCAACGGGCATCTGAACGACTGCGCCATGGTGGCACACAGGTGTACAAACCAGCTGCACGCGCTAAGCGTGCGTGGGGTTTACGCATGTTTACGCTTTTTTTACGGTTTTTTACGCTTTTTTACGCTTTTTTACGTGCCTGAGTTCAACGTGTGATGGGAGAGGGGTGACCACAGCTCAAGCTGTATCAAACGGCCTAAGTTCACCGTGGTACTAGGAGCGGGGCGGGAGGCGTCAAAACCGACTTAAGTTCACCGTAGTAGCGGGGTGGTCAAACGGCCTAAGTTCACCGTGGTACTAGGAGCGGGGCGGGAGGCGTCAAAACCGACTTAAGTTCACCGTAGTAGCGGGATGGTCAACCGGCCTAAGTTCACCGTGGTACTAGGAGCGGGGCGGGAGGCGTCAAAACCGACTTAAGTTCACCGTAGTAGCGGGATGGTCAAACGGCCTAAGTTCACCGTGGTACTAGGAGCGAGGCGGGAGGCGTCAAAACCGACTTAAGTTCACCGTAGTAGCGGGATGGTCAAACGGCCTAAGTTCACCGTGGTACTAGGAGCGGGGCGGGAGGCGTCAAAACCGACTTAAGTTCACCGTAGTAGCGGGATGGCGGGCGGTCCGATATTTCGAATTTGAGAGCGGCGAGCTATATCGAATACCCTAAGTTCACCGTGGTAGTGAGTCTAACAGTGTCGCTTGTTTTTTTCAAGTTGGGGGTTATGGGTGTTGGTGTTGTTGGGGGTGTTGGTGGGGGCGTTGCTGCTGCCTGCGTATTGGCTTGGGTCATTTTCTTTTGAGGGGGCCTGGGCCAATTCTGTGTGGAGGGCAACCTTTGCTGGTGATGCGGGCGGTGTTGGTGATGCTGGGGGTGTTGCTGGTGATGCTGGGAGGAGGAGGGGGCGTTCATTTACTTTCTAATTTGGAGACTAAATGAACGCCTCCCACGGTTGCTGGTGATGCGGGTGGTGTTGGTGATGCTGGGGGTGTTGCTGGTGATACTGGGAGGAGGAGGGGGCGTTCATTTACTTTCTATTTTGGAGACTAAATGAACGCCTCCCACGGTTGCTGGTGATGCGGGTGGTGTTGGTGTTGCTGGGGTGTTGCTGGGGTGTTGCTGCACGGTGATTCTGGGTGTTGCTGGTGATGCTGGGAGGGAAGGGGGGGGCGCGTTCATTTAGCCTCCGATCTCGAGGCTAAAATGAACGCTCCGTACGTTGCTGGTGATGCTTGTGGTGTTGGGATGGCAGGCGGTCCGACATGTCGAATTACCTAAGTTGACCATGGTGTGAATAGTGGTGGGCGTTCTTTTGCAAAAGATGCGTTGCGGGCGCACAACGCTTTTTTGTTTGCGCAAAAACTTGACTTACATGGTTAGTGATCAGCTTGAATCAAGAGCGACAAGCCCAATCGCCCCCTGCCAAGGGCAGTCATATCTCCTGGCGCTGGCGCTGCGCCCACTTCTGCCCCGTCACCTCCATCAGACGCTGGGGCGCGGCGCGCGCCGGCGACCCCTGAGTCTTTGGATCGGGCTCCGACTCTGCGCTTGGATGACATGCTCGTGCACGCCGGTTCGTTCGAAGATGTGTCTCCGGAAGCGCGCTTGTTCCAAGCAGCTTGTCTTGAAACGTGCCACATCATGTTTGTGTTCTTGGTTTTGCGCATGTGTGTTTGGAGATGGCGATGACTTGTCAACAGCGCGCTGTGGGTTGTACCTGCCACCCCGCATCGATCCCAGGATTTGGGGCCGTCGGATGCCAGCGCAGCATCGTCAAGTACAGGATGTCACCGGGCTGCAACTTTGGAGCACGGGCTGGAGGCCCTTGCAGCTCAACATGGTGGGGCCATCGTGACTGCTGAAAGCACGTCCGTGGCCAATTTGCGCAAAGCTACAAGTCCAAACAGTGTGCCCCTCTCTACAGCAACACTGGCCGCCAATGATGCGACGCTCAAACGGCCGAACGCCAGCCAGGATCGTCTGCAGCGTTTTTTGTGTTCCGATTATGCTTGTACACGTGCTCTTGGCAGGACCCTGATCGCGACCCGTACCACATTGCGCCGCTGGCCCCAGAAGCCAAGGCGAAGTATGCCAAGTACTGGGGGCAGTTTATCAGGCGGCCTTCCTTTTCCAGCCCCGACGCTTCGCCCACCACTCCGGCTTCGTCAGTGCCGAGCGGTGTGCCTGCAACTCAGATGGATGTTGGAACTTTGCCACACACTCTGCCCAGCCACCCGCCCGCAGCAGCACCGTCAGAGGCCAATCAAGCAGTCGCAGTGGCAGCCACAACAGAGCAGACACTGCACAGCCAGCAAGCAGCTGTTAGCAGAGCAGAACCACTTGTCGCTGTTTCGCCCCTTGAAGTTCCACAGCCAGCGCCACTTGTTAGCCAACAAGCAGCCACTGCAGAGCAGTCGCCGCCGGTCACTCACCACGCCCCACCGCCCTCAGCAGATGAGCTACTTACCAGCCAACAAGCAGCCGCCGCAGGGCAGCAACGGCTGCCCGTCAGCCAGCCACTTGTCAGCCAGCAAGCGCCCGTTACAACACCCGTAGCAGGAGCAGAACAATTGCTCGCAGAACAGCTACTAGCAGCCACCCAGCAACCAACTGCAACCGCTGCAGGCGAGCAACAGCCAACAGCGTTGCAGCCGCCCCCGCCTGCAGCAGAGCAGCCACTTGCTAGCCAGCAACCAGCGGCTGATCGGCAGCCATCCCAGCCAGCGCTTGTCAGCCAGCAAGCAGCCACTATCCCACCTGCGACAAAGCAGCCGCTTGCTAGCCAATGTGCAACTGCCGCCATCTCCACACCTACACCTGTCGCTGCAGTGACCCCCACAGCCACGGAGACACGTCCCGTCGGACAGCTTGTTGGCCAGCAAGCAGCCACTGCGCCGCCTGCAGCAGAGCAGCCGCTTGCCAGCCCACAAGCAGGTTTCGTGACAGTGGCAGCAGAGCAGCAGCCGGGTTTTGTCAGCCAGCAAACAGCCGTGCCGCTAGTTTCAGCGCATCCGCCCGCGATGCAGCAACTGGTGCAGCTTGCGCCACTTGCCAGCCAGCCAGACCAACTTGCCAGCCCGCAAGAAGCCGCTGCGCCAGCTGCAGCAGAGCAGCAGGGTTTTGTCACGGCCACGCCCCTTGCAGCAGCGCTTCCTGGGACAGCTGTCGCGATGCAGCAACCTCAGCAGCTTATGCCGCTGGCCAGCCACGGAGGTCAATGCGCCAGCCCTGCGCCAGCTGTAGCAGAGCAACAGCTTGTCAGCCAGCAAGCAGCAGCCATGGCGGCAGCCACGCAGATGCCACTTGCCAGCCAACAAGCAGTTCCTGCCAGCCAACAACACACAGCAGCACCAGCCCCACAAGCCTTGCCAGAGCAGACCCAGCAAACGTTTGCCACAGCCCCGCTGCTGCAGCAGTTGCAGCTGCCAGCCCCAGCAAGTGAAGTGGCCACGCACACTCCGCGTCGCGCGGTGAAGTTTGCTGATGCAGCAGCCGCGGAGCCAGCTGGTGCAGAGCAGAGGTTGCGTGTATGCGACATCAATTCTGGGTCGCACCAGAAAGAGTACGCATCCTTGCGGCGCTTGGTGATGGGAAAGAATGGCGGAACCTACCCGGAGCTTCGGAAAGCTTGGGAGCGCCTTGCTTGCGTGCCAATGGTGTGTGTGTGTGCATGTGTGGTTGCTTGGCAACTCTTTATCCTGAGGCAGGGTGGCGACGGCCGGCTCCACGCCTTCCAGAAGTTCGTGGCTGCCCAAGGACGTGCGCGTGTTGATGAAACCACTCATAGTTTGTTTGCCCTTGAATCGCAGGAGATGCCTTGGCGGTTGAGGCGGTGTGCAAGTTCAAGCATCAGCAGGAGACCACCGACACAGATGCGGGCTGCTTGGCGTTCATGTCTTCAGTTGTTTTTGTGGTTTGCTTGCGCCTCCACGCAAGGCGCCTACATCTTGTACGGCGATTTGGCCAACAAGTTCACTGACCCGCACGAGCTGAAAGGATTTGTCGCAAAACGGCGGAGCGAGGTCAATGGCACGAGCACATGCCGGAACAGCGGCCAAGAAACCTTCTTGTGGTTCCGGCCCCAAGAGCGGTCCGTGACCACACGCCGTCTGGAAGAGCTTGCAGCCACGATCGGAGCCGATCCGTCCATGGCAATGGCCCTCATGAGCTTGACAAGCCACTCAGTGCTGCCAGGCGCATCGGCCTCGCCCGCTCCTGCGCCATCCCCGCTTCCCGGACAAAGCAGCTCACCACCAGACCCGGAAAAGCCAGCCCCAAAAAAAAAGGCGAAGAAGGAACGTTTGGCAGGGTCTGAGATGGAGCTGGTGGTGGAAGAGGCTGACAGCTTGGAGACATTCATCCCGGCGTGGGTGAAAAGCGCCACGGCGGCGCAGGGTCAGTGCGCGCAGCTCATGGCGCAGTGCTTTGACTGCATGTTTTTTGGCTGGAGTGCTTTGCATGGTGGTGAAGTGTTGTTGCCCTCAATTTGCATCATTGCCACTCAGGCTGGAAGAATTTGAAAGTCAGGGGGCGCTCATGGGCCTGATCAAAACGTCGGCAGAGGGTTTGGCCCGGCTCCGGCGCGAACTGCTTGCGCTGTCCCCCCCTACAAGGGAGGCAGTGCAACACCTGCTCAGCAAAGGCGCCCCGTACGTTGACGGGTACAAGAAGCACATCAGGACAGCCCAGACTCTCATCGCCGCAGCAAAACCTAGGCCAAAGGCCAAAGGTCGTGGCCGTAAGTCGGATGCTGGTGGCAATGTAGACTGATGTTCTGCCAGCTAGCGCGCGTGCAGACCCCGGTGCTTCCAAAGTAACACGTGCAGCTCTCTCCTTTTTTAACCGGCGCCCTTTGGTTTGACTGGGTTGCGCTGCACCAGGGTCGCAGCTTGCGGCATTTTTTGTGCGATGATCGTTCGATGGGAGGTTGCAAAGACTTGCGACTTGCGGGCTGACACTGTTGCTCGCAAGATTGGCTGCACGCATATGTTGGATCTACAGACAAGTACGATATCACGGATGTTATGTTTTGGCATTGGGTTTTCTCAGCCAGCTGCGAGCCGGGAGTGTGTCCCAGGGGAGCCCGTGGTTGAACTTCTATCAGTGAACCTTTCGAGCGTGCGGAATCAAAAAACCGTTGACAATCCAGTTGGCCATGTGCCACAGATCCTTAGCATTGCTTGGCACGTGGTGCGAACAGATGCGTGCGTGGCAAATTGCTCAGACATGGAGGGGGTTGATTTTTTGCTTTGTCATTGTAGCTTGCAATGTTGTCTGGCGCGCCCATCCCATTCAGTGATATTGCATATGACTCACAGGCACATGTTGTCTCAGACCTTGCATGCGTCGAACAATTAATTTTCCATACACCTTAGTTTTCCACGTGCGCATTGCAATGGCAGTGCCTCGATCCCGATGTGGAAGCGTTTGCGAATCCGGCGAGCCAATCACTCGCCCAAGTCATCGCCCACACGGCCAACACTGAAGGACAGCCCTCTTCTACAGTTTGCAGCCGACCAAATTGGCAGGGGCCAGGCAGCGCGAATTGTGCAGCAAGTTGCTGCTGCTTGCGTGGATGAAGCGGGGCCATCCAATGTAACACCAAGAATGCTGGCTGCAACGTGTATTTTGTGTTTTGCGGCCGGGTTGTGTCGGGCTCTCATCTTAGCCAGACTGACTCGCCAAGGTACAAGGTGGGCGGCCAAAAGGCGCGACGTTAAGTCCTGTGAGGCTGCTTTGCACTCGGCCTTGCAGAAGTCGACAGATGTGCCTTGCTTTAATGGCTAGGTGTGCGGCTTTGCATGTCATGCTCTGCCCAGGATGTCACCATCAAGTGTGGATTATCCTATGTGATCTTGCCCGTGGCGGATGTTAAGAATTTGCCACGGGGCTCCAAGGCGAAGAAGAAGGCAAGGGCGAAGAACGGGCGGGCCCGCCTGACAAAGAAGGCTGCAGACACATCTCCGCGGATCGTTTACCGCGAGTGGCCTGTGATTAACCCGCACAGCCTTCTGGTGGGCATGTGCAAGGCTGATCAGCTCAGGCTGGTGACACTGAGCTGCCACGCATAGGACGAATGTGTGTTGCGTTTATTTTTACTTGCAAGTACGTTTGCGGATCTAAGGAGTGGTGACCTAGACTGGTTGGAGTTCTGGGCTTCCGCCAAGTCGGAGCGATGGGGGCAGCGACTCGATTCCAGCACCCTGTGTGATGGACATGATCACTCATTGCGTGAACGTGCTGCGCCAAGGAATCACCCGGCGCAGGATTTGCCGGTTGACCAGCAAGCTCGCACCATGGCGGCCACGTTTCACGGAGATGAGGGGGAGTCCAAGAAGAAGAAGCCGCTGTTGGTGCTGTCGTGGTCAGGCGATCGTGGGATTGTGCGCGTGTGTGTGTGTGTGTGTGTGTGTGCTTGCCTCAATGCTGCAACTTCGGAGTTCAATATTTGTGGAGGTCTCGGGGCGCACGATGTTTCATGGAGGAGCAAGTTCCCTTTTGCGGCTCCGTGGCACGCGTTAATTGTGGCGGTCTGCGTTGAATATGTAATTTAGATTTTTTCGTAGAACAACATATAAACCAGAGAAACGAGATCAGAGCGGGACAGCGTTGTAGACCACCACGCCAGACGAGACGAGTCCAAAGCGAGAACTTGCGATTTCTGAGCCGGAGTTGCCGAAGCATTGCACTTGTGCTACATCTTGATTTTTGAGCTGGAGCTGCCAAATTGCACATGGCGTTCGACTGTGCAGAATCAATCCCTGTTTGCGTATAGATCGATACATTTTTCAATCAGTGCTGTCGAACATATGTGGTATATATGTGATTTTCTTTCAGCATGTGTCGCTCACATGCGTTTGTGCATGATGAGGCGCGTGCACGTGTGCGTGCCTATAAGGTGATGCCAGCACGCCTGTACGCTTATGACACAAAAGGTGTCAATTTGACACTTCGGGAGCTGCAACGAAACTTTGTCAGCATGGCGACGCATATGTCGCGGCCCACTGCAGCCACCCGTGGCTGGTCGTGCTTCTTTGTGGCGGGAAAAGGTGACTGGAAGTTCAAGAAGGAATGGTTACAAGAAAGTCGTAGCTATTCCCATCATGCTGCAGCCCAATCGACAGGTCTGATTTGCCGACGATGTAGCACAGGACGGCCCGGCCGTCACTTCTTGGATGTTTGGGATCTGAAATTTTGCAACGATGAAGAGCTAGCAGAGGCAGAGCAATCATGTGCCCCGGTTTTGATTTTGCAACAACACATTCACTTCAACACCCATATTGTCCCCCTAAATGTTTGTCTCAGGCTTTGGCCCCGACATTCCGCCACCCGGCTCCGGTTTCAGGTGATCTGTTGCATTTGAGCGCGTGTGGGTGATTCGCTTGCGTCCGAGGCTCCGTGCTTTGCCAGGCTGGCACCCAAGTATGGAGTACCCCGACATTCTGCACAGTGTCTGGTTGGGCACAGGGAGGGACTGCGTGGGGTCCTTGATCCTGGACACAGTTGAGATGCATGAGAGCTTTGAGTCGTTCGAATCCACCTACAACCACCGCCTGAACGAACTTGTCAGCCGCGCCCGTGCGTGGGCATCTGAACGCCGGCTTGACAGCTCGTGCCTTGAAGACTTGAGTTTCCTTGCTTAACTTGTGTCAGAGAACGCAGATGGGTCCGGCGCATTAAGCCTCATATATAAGGCTTGGAAAAACTTCACGTGGAGGCGGTCAGCATCGATTACCCATTGGGGTACAACAAAGGTTGGGCAAATCGCATCATGTTGCTTGCCTTTCAATTTTGCAAAGTGCGATTGCGTGTGTGTATCCTGGCCCTGTGTTCTTGTCAGATGCGAGGTTGAGTTTTTTAGCAGACCTGCTGGCTGCAACTTGGCGCTATTTATTGCCGTGTGTTCGCAGTGGATGCTCTGTATGATCAGCCGCTCAGGAGTCTGCTAACCCGGACTTGGCCATGCAATCGGTGTTGGCCTGGTCACTGAATGAATGGTCCACTCATTTGGACTCTTGCAAGATGTGGCTTTCGCCCGAACAGAAAGCTCGATCAGTTCAGCGCCTCTGCTGCGCGCGTACCATGGTCGAGACTGCAGGCGCTCGTCGCACGTACTGACCGTTTGATCAACCGAGGCTTGGAAAATTGTATTGCCAAGTCTACGTGTACCTGGCAAGACTGAGCTGCATCGAGTGCCGCCCAAGATACAAAGTTCGCCCAAAGCTGCACAGCTTTCTTTGTGAAACGGTGCTCCGTGACGGGCGCATCAATGCACGCTACGTTGCCTGTTGGACAGAGGAAGACAACATCGGGCAACACTGTCGATTGTCCAGAGGTGCGTTGCACGCATCCACAATCCCAAAGCGGCTTCTGCAGCGATGGCTGCTCCGACTCAACTCGGATCTGGCAGCGCGGGCAAAATAAGCAATTTTGTCTGCTCACACGCATGTGTTGAACAATTTTGCGCAATCCACATGCGCAACATCTACTTTTTTATTGGATAGCAACCTCGTGACGCCAATTTTATGTTGGCACGACGGTCCACACTGCACGGGGTGACGGGCGACTGGCGTCGAACAATTTCAAAGCGCGCGCGTGTGCTCATACATCCACCTTTTTTGCATTTTGAGGTTTAAAGGGTGCGTGATGGACCCTCGTGCGAATTCTAGCTTCCCTGTGATGTTAGCAGTTGGAATTTCAGCGGCGCTTCATTCATGAGTGTTATTGAAATTTGTTGACCCCCTTGCCTCGTCCCCCCGCCCCCGCCCCCGTAAAATAATTTTCTGCGCTGTCAATTGTTTTTTGCTGAACTGTACTGTTGGGCTGCTGGGCTGTTGGGCTGTTGGGCTCTGTACGTACTCTAGCTAAGGTTGTTGGGTTAGGCTGGGGCTGTTGGGCTGGCTGCTTGGCTGTGCCAGAATTCACACGCACACGGTCTGATCAAAATTGGCGTGGCGGTTTGGGATGGTCGGATGATATGACCAAAAAAAACTGGCCAGAAGCCAGATTTTTGATATGACCACCACTACAGGAAGTCCAACGATCATTGATAAGAGCGAAAATACTGAGAGAGGTGGTAGATGACATATACAAGAAACACTACTTCCCAGTGACCAAGGAGAGCAGCATAATGTTTGAATATGATCAGAACAAGGACGAAATCAGGGAATCGGCCGTCGACTGGAAGAAACAGCATGGTTTGCCGAAGAACGTTTTCGCCATGTCAACGTGCATCAGTAAGCGGGTGAAATGGTTGATGGACACCGGATGTGGTCATGATCTCATCGGACGAGCCAAGGCAAAGAGCCTGGGTGTCGACATCGTGAAAGATGATGACGAGATTGTGTTCCAGACCGCGAATGGTTCCACTTCCACGTCCGACGTGGCCAAGATAGTCGTGGACGAGTTGGACGAGACTGTCGAGCCGCATGTGTTGGATGAGACACCCACGGTATTGTCAGTAGGGAGGAGATGCATGAAGATGGGTTATGCATTTCACTGGATGCCTGGTAAACTACCTTTCATGGTTACACCAAAGCAGGGATTCGTGCACTTACAAGTCAAGGACGACATCCCGTACCTCGTGAGTGATGGTAAGCTTCGGAGTAACAGGCATCGCCCTACGGTAGACGACCTCAAGGAGCACTTTTCGGAAGTATTGGCAATGGTAACGAACGATGCGGCAGATCAGGATGGCGACGATGACGACGAAACCACACCCGCCGCTGTCGGTGAATCCGCAGAGGTCGAGGGCGAGCACCATCATGGTGCGTTCGACTTCGGACCACGCGGAGGAGCCGGTCCGGTACGTCTGCCTCCCGTAGCTGAGGAAATACCTGTAGACGTTGGGCCAGTCCCGCGTCGACATGGTGATGCCGAAGCTAACGAGGAAGAGGTTGATGAGGACGATCCAGATGCCGGAATTGAAGTTGATGTGTACGAGGGATCATCAATAAAGAGGAAAGTGGGAGTCCTCAAGAGGGACGCCAACTCCATTGCTCATTTGCTTACAGACAGGTACCGAAACCCTTTCTGCGAATCATGCGTCAAGGCAAAGATGAGACACTTCAGATCACGAACGGGAGCCTTCAAGAGGGAGGTAAAGATGTTCGGGGACCTGGTGACGTTCGACTTTGTGACGGCATCAGGAGATCATGAAGTGGAAGGCAGGTATGCGCTCATTATTCGGGACATATATACCGGAATTATCATGGCTTATCCAACCGCGAGAAGAGACACTGACTCCGTCGTCAGGGCCATCAAGCACTTCTGCGGGAGGAGGAAGATCAAGCAGGTATATTCGGATGATGGCCCAGAACTGATCAACGCGTGCGTGGAGCTGAAGCTGAACCACGACCTGTCGCTGCCTGGACGACCGCAGAATAATTCCCTTGCTGAAAGAACAAACCAATTCATCATTGACCAGACTTCTGCCTGTCTTGTACATGCCGGTCTACCCACGTGCTACTGGGTGCAGGCCATCACCACGCTGTGCCATCTTATGAACATTGAAGAAGTGAATGGATCGAGCGCTTGGATGAGGCTGCATGGCGAGGAGTTCAAAGGCGAGAAGACACCTTTCGGTGCGCTAGTAGACTTCAAGCCGAGTGAAGCACGAGGGGAGAAGAGGGAGAAGTTCGAACCAAGAGGGGAAACTGGTATATTTGCTGGATACGTGTTGAGCACCGGGATGCATTGGGCAAACAAGTGCCGCGCTTGGGCACTCACTGCGTTTGCGGGTGCAGAGTTGAACATCAAGAAAGCGAAGGTTCCACCTCGATTGAGAATGCCACATCAGACGGAGAGGATGATTCTCAAGTCTCCTCTGACATTCCCAATACAACAGAAGTACAAGGCTGCCAATGAGACTTTGGAAGGGATTGAGATGTCTGTCGATGCAATCGGTCTGGATGCACGCGACCGCCTGATCGAAGATGAGGACTACGAGCCCGAGTTATTGCAGAGTGACGAGAAGCGACTGCTCGACGATGAGGTCGATCAGATCGCTGGTCTGCTGCTTGACGATGGTCCGGAAGTACTTGTCGGAGGTCGGGGGGACCATGTAGAAGAGGAAGATGCTAGACCAAGCTCATCAAAAGGGAAAGGAGATGGACGTGCCAAGGGCGACGAAGAAGTTAAGAAGCCCGACCTTCCACATGTGTCAGCTGGGCTACCTGGGGATGGCATCACGTACGTCAACGATGATGGTAAGGAGGTAAAGATCGATAAGGCCGGGAGACCATATCCTGTCGGGAAAGATGGATTCAGGTTAATGAAGACGACGAGACCTCCAGAATATACTCCCGATGAATGGGCAATGATGAGAAAATACTACACCGAGGAAGAAAAGGCCGAGGTGAAGGGTGGTGGCAAGAAGAAGAAAGACGATCCCAAGAGTAAGGAATCTGAGATTTCTGCGCCGGCAGAGGCACAGACATTGCAGATGCCCGGTGGTAAGAGAATTCGAGCAATGCTTCGAAACCGCTGGGGTGGAGTTGAATGGCAGTACAATTGGGGATTGCGGAAGAACATATCAAAGATCAAGAACCCAATGGATGGGAAACATTTGGCTGAACTTGATTGGGTCAGGATTGTTGTAAATCCTGCTGACGGAGTGGTTGTTCTCATGGATTCCAAGCAATCCCAAGACGTCTTGAGACGAAATGTCCAGCTTGAGAAAGAATTTGAGTGTCTGGTGGTAATTTACGCCTGGAAGTTCAAGTCAGAGGAGCGATCAAAGTCGACTCCAAATTGGACGAAGGCAGTTGCATCAGTCATGGAGAGTCACAAAGACGAAGCTGAGACGACATCGGGGACAGATCCAACGATCGATGTGTCGACGGATCTTACCTGGTATGAATGGGAGGAGTCTGCTGAGATAGTTTCTGGGAAAGTGCCACTCGCGATGCCTGCAATAGGTGAAAACGGTGAAGCCAAGAAATACCCATCGATGCCGTGCGTGACTTCTGAGCGAATACAGCACAGAGAGAAAGCCGTAAAAGTCGTACGATTCTTCGACGCTTTAGTGTCCAGACCGGTTGGTCGGAAAGAAATGCTGACCAACCCTGATGCGTTGGCATCGATGAAGAAAGAATGGTCGGGATTAATCGACCAGGGCGTCTTCGATCTTGGCGCAGTGCGTGAATATGACGCTGTAGCCAAGGAGGCAAAAGCGAAAGGGGAAGAGATACACATGGCTCGCGCACATGGCATTTGCGTTGAAAAGCACTCACAATTGCCTGTTGGTGATCCTAAGAGGAAGTTCAAGGGTAGAGGCGTGTTGCTGGGGAACCAAGTGAAGAATCAAAGCTTTGAAGCTGCGATGTTTCAAGATTTGGGGAACTCTCCTGCTTCGTTTGAGGCCTCGCGTTGGGCGGATTTTTTGGGTTGTCATGATGGTTGGGATGTGCAGATGGCCGACGCTGTTCAAGCGTACATCCAGGCCACCTTGAGAGGCACGCCATGTTGGATTGAATTGCCACCGGAGGCTGTGCCGAGTGAATGCAAATGGGGTAAGTACAGAAGACCAGTCGTCCCATTGAGGAAGGCGCTGTACGGACACCCAGATGCGGGAACATTCTGGGAGCAGCACTGTGATGAATCGGTGCGTGCCGTTGGTTTTGAACCCATCGGTGAGGAATGGCCGTCAGTGTACATTCATGAAAAGCTCCAGCTTGTTCTGGTTGTGTGTGTCGACGACTTCAAAATGGCAGGACCGCAAAAGAACCTTGCCCAGGGATGGAGCATGTTGCGTACACGTCTGAAGATTGACCCCGAGACTGGACTTGACATGTACCTTGGTTGTAATCAAAGCAAGGGAAACGTCACTCTCGGGAACGGACACCGCGTAACAACGGTGACCTATGACATGGAACAGTTCCTACGTTCCTGTGTCGACCGCTATCTTGAGGTGGCGGGCGATGTAAAGTTGAATAAGGTTGTCACTCCTGAGTTGCATGAAGAAACAAAGAATCACGTCTCACGGAAGCCTGCCAAAGAGGGGCCGTCAGTCGTGTGCAATTGGTGTAACAATCTTGTGCCCACCGACGGTTCTGCCACAGTGCCGGACCAGCGGGGAGGGACTCCTGAGTTGGCCATGAAGGAGCCCGTGCGTGGACACCTTGCTCCGCACGCCGCTAGCGTACTAATGAAGTTGCTGTACGGTGCGCGGATTGCTCGCTTCGATTTGTTGCGGCAAGTGAATCGCCTGGCACGGAATGTGCACAGGTGGACTGACTCCGATGATCGGGGTTTGCATCATTTGATGTGCTATGTACATCATACTAAACATTGGCGCATGGTCGGTTGGGTCGGAGATCCCATGGATGATGTGCACTTGGCCTTGTATGCGGACGCTGACTTTGCAGGATGTGTCGACTCGCTACGTTCCACCTCTGGTGGACACTTGAATATACAAGGGCCTAATACTCGGTTTCCGTTGTCTGGCAGCTCAAAAAGACAGGGTTGTGTGAGTCACTCAACTCCTGAGGCCGAAATAGTTGCGGCCGATGTTGCCATGAGAGCAATGGGTATGCCTGCTCTAAAGTTGTTGCAGCGGATTCTCAAGAAGTCACCGAACTTTGTGTTCTATGACGATAACAAGGCTATGATCGGTGTCGTGCGATCGGGGAGAAACCCCACGATGCGCCACCTTGAGAGAAGCCATGGTGTTTGCATTTCGTGGATGCATGAGATGTTCACACGTGATTACATGTATTTGGCGTATGAGGTCACCGACAGAATGGCGGCTGACATCTACACCAAGGCGTTCAATGATGGACGCAAGTGGAAACATGCATGTTTGCAGATTGGTCTACTTGACCCGAGCTTGCTGTCTGACCCGGATACCCTCAAGGCGCTCACACCTACGTGTGATCCCATAAAAGGGACCATGCAGACTGCTTCGGGAACGGTTGACGGAGTTCCCACATTTCCGTACACACACATTCCGATCATGCCCCCGGACCTGTGGTGGTCCGGATTGACGTCCAAAGAGGGATTGCATGAACATGAAGGACATGATCCGGTTGTCGTTGCCAAGGGACCCAGATTGATGCGTGTGAAACCTCCACTCGCGGTTGTGACACCATTCGGGAGCAAGTGGCTTCGTTCCACTTGGTTTCTAAGGAACGGGTCATGGCTCAAAGTCGAGGACAGGGTTGACCCTGGGTTGCAGTGTGAGCGGATTGATGGATGGGTTGAACGCGCAGTTTGGCAGTTTCATCCCGTACCGGTTGCTGTACCGGCGCGGGAGCAATCTCCACGACCACGACCAATTCACGTCGGGTCCGGGGATGTTGACATGCAGTCCGTGCTGGCCGCATTCGTTGAAGAACTGTCGAACGAGCGCATTGAATTAAAGTGTGTCAATGACCTTGCTTTGGAAACTTTGATCCGGTTGAAGTTGCTTATGCGTTGTCTGCATATCAGTCATGAGCAACTTGTTCCTGGTCGTTGTTTTGTTCCGTATCGCATTGCGGTGAAGCACAAACCACAGTTAGCGCCGGGCATTGAGCTCGCGATGGTTAAACATGACGGTGGTGTGCTTCGCGCTCCAGTGCATGTCTCGCTTCCTGGTATGAGAACTCGCACAGTCGTCACTTTATACAGTGTTGACTTGGCTCGGCCCATTGTGCTGATGGCATGTTCCGAACCGCGTAACTGGTTCACTGCCCTTGCCCGCCATAACGGGCCGCAGGTCGTCACCATTACTTTGGTCGATGACTTACTGAGCGAGTACGGGGGGAGAATCGCCAGACATGTGCTTACTAAACCTTCCGATTTGTTGTTCTTCGCCGGGCCTTGCACGGGGGGATCATCATGGGCACGCCTCAACAAGACTCGCGGAGTTGACACCGCAGAGAAAATCGAGGCCAAACAGAAGGAATTTTGGAGATTGTTTGAACGGTTCGTTGAAATCAAACGGCATGCCATGACGAAACGAGCTGCAATTTTGTTTGAGTTGCCTGGGAGTTGCGATTATTGGAAGGACGAGAGACTGCATGAGGTTGTTCATGATGGCATTAGTCATGAGTTTGATGGGTGTCGCTATGGCTTGAAGCAAAGGTATGCTAAGAAACCCATGCCAATCAAGAAACCATGGAGAGTTGTTTCGTGGAACTTTGACCTTGGCAGTTCGTTGTCTAAGAAATGTAATGGAAACCATGAGCATGGACCTTGTGCTGGTCGGGAAACCAAAGAAACCCAGTTGCACACGTCGTTAATTGTGGGTGTGATCCTCCGCCGTTTTCGTGCTCGAGCAAAGTGCCTTCAACCGGCACCATTGAAACTCGCTCTTGCTTGCATTACGCGAGGGAGATCGCGGAAGCATCAGGCTACCGCGTGTGAGATCCGCACCACCCCGACTGTACCACTGAGGGACTGGGCTAGTCCCGAACCTCTGGTTTCAACGGGGAGCTGGGCTAGTCCCGAACCTCAAGTTTCGACGAGGAGTTGGGCCAGTACCTCACCTCAATCAGAAGCTGGGCTCATATTGGGACTATTCTGTGGCTTTATTTGCAACTGCCTATTTTGGGTTTTCCTGGTTCTGGAGAATATCATCAAGATGACTGCCAATGCGACCGTCGTCAATACGAATGAGTTCTTCTGCGTGCCGGTTGGGAAATCCAGGCAAGCGGCAATATTCTTGGGGAACCTCGTGAAGAACGCCATCGAGGAGGGCAAAAGAATACCCAAGAGAATGGAAATGGGCAGCGACCTGGGCATGTGCATAAAGTGGATCGAGGACATTGGCGTCCCCGCTATCTACGCCTACTCAGCGTATTACTCTGCCAAGTGCCGCGGAATGATGAAAGGAGAAGGGCAATCCATGAGGATTGCATTAGAATTTATCAGCAAAGTTTTCGGACAACTTTCTGCTGACGAATGCATGCTTGGTTGGAGGGAATTCTGTAGCAAAGGGAAGAAGATCGTGGCGGCGCTGAACCAACTTTGCGGTGAGGCATCACTACTAGCGAAGAACCCTGAACTGCTCAACGTCACCAAGTATTGCATAGAAGGGGCAGATATGTTGAGATCCATCACAGATATCTGGGATCTCGCATCAGGTGTGGCCGAGGACAATGAAGAGCGGTCGTTCAAAGCTGCATTCCACCAAGACACCCAGGTCGGGGAGGTATACAAAGAGTTCATCAGCGATGAGCCAACTAGAACCTTGTCGTCGAGAAGGTGGAGGAGCTCCGAAGAGTTTCTGACGACAGCAGAGTTTGAAAGGCACGATCGGAGAATTTCGAAATTCAGAGATCGAAACTGGGGGAAAGTATTCACGTTGAGCGTGATCAAGGCCCCCAAGCTCGACTTCTACGGTCGTGGCGCAAAGGACGACTATCAGAAGAATTGGGACCTTGGGCTGATCTACCAGAATGAGCTGCGCGCATCGATGAAGAACCTCGCATATGCACTGAGAAGAGATGAAGGAGCTAACCAGCACAATCTTTTGCGCTGGATGATCTGTGGGTCAACCCCCAGTGATATCTCTGACGCGTGCATCGGGGCAATCAACTCGCTCATGTGTGTTTCCTTCATCATGAGGAGGTTGCAGCCATTGCTCGGTGAAAGGCATGCTAGGGATCAATCGTACACAGCTTATTTCCGTCAGGACAAGAATGAGCTAAAAGAACTCTATCGAGAGGTCGAGTTCGCCAGGAACTTCCTGTGGTGCATCGACATGATCTACGAATCAAAGCTGCCTGCGATGAACATCAACTCCATCAGTTTGGCACCACACGCGGCTGACAGGGCCGCTGAGAACCAAGATCGGCGCAAGTGGGTAAGCTGGCTGAAGGAGATCGAAAAGAAAGCCGAGAAGGACAACATGATCGACTTCTACCAGAACACCTACTGCACCATTCACGAAGCCGAGAGGGAACTGGAGAGGTACCCCGAGGACTTCGCGATCGGAGAGGAGCCGACGTGGTGGGTGATGGGCTCATCGAAGACGGAACCGCCGCAGAAGACGGAGCGACAGCAGAAGTCAGCGTCGAGCTCCGGGCAAAGGAGCCAAACCTCTGGTGGGCCAGTCCCCCAGCAGGGAGCTTCAAGTGGGGGGTCGTATGCTAGCGATGCCGTCAAGATCGACAACGAGATCATCGACTCCATATTCCGCATGAACTCCGGTGGTGATGATGACAGATGGACAATCATCAACCCAACTGCTGGACTCGACACATACACCTCATTCGAAGGGGGTATTACTCTGAGCGGCGCGACTGTCAATGTGAAGTTCAACATAGACACCAACACAGGGTACCCAATTATAAATTATACAGACTGTATTTGGGCCGTGTCTCGCAGAAGGGAAGAACGCGACATATTGGGAGTGTATGCTGAGATGCCTGACTTCTTCGCTGTTGCATTTCGAGGAGAAGACCAGCGCGGAGAAGATTATTCTTTCCTATGTTGGGAAGGGGAATGCGGCATGGCTCCAGCTGTATGCTTTCATGTGTGCCCAAACAGGATGCTTGATTACTGGGCGCCTTCCGGGCGTCAAAGCCATCAACGCGTTGATCCAGGCGGAGAAGAATCCGGACAACGCACCTGGACGGTTGAACCGGATTATCAAGGGACAGAAAAGGGGCCCCATAGGTGGGGCAACGATTCGCGATATGATGATCCAGAAGAAGAGCTTCTTGGTCCTGGACTGGCCCCTGAGGGCTGTCAACGCGAAAGGGAGCACGAAGACCTTCCAAATGATGGTCAACGAACAGGGGTGGACAAATATCGAGGAGAGATCGTACTATGGGTCGAGTGAGCAAGTCTCCTCGCCCACTGATACGATGAGTATTATCTCCCGTTTACAGAAACTGGAAAAGCTCATCATCGAACGACGGAGGCGAGACATGGATGACTCACCTGTGCCGGTGCACATTTGGATGTCGCTCTATGATTGGGTGTGCATGAGAGGGTGTGGGTGGCAGGTGACCGCCAACCCCATCATTGACTCCTTGCAAAAGACGATATCCGACCTCGTCAACACGTGCAAGGGCTTGGTCGTGGTGTGCGTGAATCGTGATGTGGCTTTCCATGGAGGAAGAGGGGACTTGGGGACGATCGCCAACAAGGTGAGCGAGATCTGCAAGGCGGCAGGCGCGTTGGTGACCGAGAATGATCGCCTGTGGCGCGTTGCCCACGCGCTCACAGGTAAGAACTACAAGATCCCTGGAAGCTCGAATCTGCAACATTTCCTCCTGAAGCGATTGTTGGTGGAGAAATCCATCGACGTGGTCGCACCAAGCAACGCGTTCGTGCGTGAGCTGGAGGAGACATGCATAAACGAGCCCGACCTTCGCTTCAATATCCCGAAGAACATGGAGGAGTCGAAGGTGAAATTTGAGTACAAGCCGACCTTCACTGCTCAATCAAAGCGGAAACAAGAACGGCAGGACGAAGGACACGGCGGACAAGATGCGTTTGGGAACACCGATGTCAGCGATCAACGTCTTCGATGGTATTCGGTCACCGAGCTCAGTGGGTTGATCTGCGAACTTTGTGTGAGAGAGATGCAGGTGAACAAGTCGAAGGTGCTCGGGTCAAACTCAAAATTCAATCCCACTTCTTGCGTGAACTGTTGCACGAACTGGAATGCGGACACGAACGGTATTGTGAGATCAACCGAGGGGAGGAAGCTGTATACGCGACTTTTCGCGGAATGCGTGGTAGCAATCCCTGATCTTCAAAACCTCATGGTGGACGTCAACAACGTTCAGGCCATGACCACGATTATACGGGAACTCGCATATTCTAAGCTGAAGAAGGAGCTATCCCACGTGGGTTTCGTGAGCATGACAGTGGATCATGCAGCACAGTTCTTCAACAACGGTCACGGGAAGCAATTGTGTGCATCCCGGGATGTGATCATGTGCAAGAATTCCGAGGGAGTTGAGGAGAGGACCTCCATCTTCGTGATAGACAAGGATCTTGGCAACGCGGCCTATTCATCCTGGATCAAGAGCGTGCTCGATCAGGGGACGATGTATGACCTCCTGGGACAGACTTCGAATGAGGAATCCTTGGGGGACGTCGTCGAGATGATATTGGGATTCTTTGAGGTGATGTCGTACTTTCAGCACGAACTCCCGCTGTGGAAGGATGTGTGGAAGATCAAGAGGGAGTTCGAGCAGTCAATCGTACGACACCTCGCCGGGAACGTGAGCCACACGACGGGCCAGAACCGAAAGCGGAATAAACCTTCCGCACAACTCGGGGCGCCCACAAAAGAAGTGCTGGACATCATGAACAAGATCAAGCCCAGACATCCGCGATCCCTGATGACCGAGCCTGCCACCCAAGGATCCAAGAGAAAGGCAACAGAGGGCGAAGGTGACGGTCTTGGTCAAGCACCAGACCCGAGCCGAAGCTCTCAGCCCAACGCTGAGAAAGAAGAAAAGAAGCAGCGAGTGATTGATGGGCGGAGAGCAGCACTCGGATTCCTGGTCTCAATGGAAAAGTGCATGGGAGAGATGGGAATTTGTATGAGGTGCGCGAACCTGGCCCACGACGGCGACTGCAAGGACTATGAGGAGGCTGCTGGGAATGAGAAGGCGATGAAGAAGATCCGTGAACTACTCATCAGTGATCATGTTTCCTCGGATGAAGAAATGGGGGATACGGAGGAGCCGTCCTCATCAACATCCAAGGAACGCAAGAAAGGGGGACAAGCAGGGAAAGAAACAATTGAAATGTATAGCTATACCATCAACCTGGTGGAGATGGCTGACACGGCTGAGGGAGGAGAGCTACAATGCGGTGGCGTGGACCTCACCCACAATCCGTGCGGGGACAACAGAACGTTCAAGACGACGCTAGAGCGAGGATGTGACACCATTCCATGCTACATCCCGAAGTATGGCGACGTGAGTGACGTGCATATGCCATGGGCGTATGCGTCTAGTGTTGACCCCAGGTACTTTCCCAAAGGTGCCAACCTTGAGCAGGTGGATGTGATGCAGCTTGGCAAGAGCGTCAATTTCTGCGTTGCTCCTTTTGACGGTGCTCCACTATGCAGGATTGGCGATGATCGCTCGGTATTTGCTACGAAAGATCAAGCAAACCAGCTATCTCACAACCTATGCAGAGTCCTTCGGCACAAAATCGGCAATTGCCGAGGAAGTGTTTTCAGATGCGACGAAGGTGGATGGGTCGACATTGACGCAGTCATTGACGACCGGAACAACGACATATTCCCACCTACAACCTCGAGAGCAAAACGATACATGGGCATCATGGAAGTGATCAAGTGGCAGGAGTCCGGACATAAGAAATCGAGATTTCAGGTCCTGGCAGCAAGGTTTCCAAGCATCATGAACCCGAATGACACGAGGGCGGCCAGGGAGGAGATGACCAAGGCTGGCCTGGATCGGGATGACATCGACAGGATGTTCAACAGATGCGATGGATGGTACAGGCCTTGGTGCATCCGAGTCACAACTGGTCACAGTGATTTTGGATTCATGAGCTCATCCGCACTGGCAAATAGGTATTCCGCAAGGATGGGTGATTCTCTCGGAGGAGCATTCCATGTGACGTATGTGGAAAACCTGCCAAGCATCGTACGCTGTGGGCTAGTCCCCGGCGGAATCGATGGCGGAAACAGGCTAGCACTGCACTTCGGAGCATTTGCTCCATGGGATGAGATGAACGTAGCGACGAAGGTGACGCTACGAAACGTAAGGACGGGGGATCCGATTGCGATCATCTACATTCCCAGTGCAACCCTCGCGCGGTATGGAGCTGGAGTCGCGGCAAATGGGACATTCATGGTCTTTGACGTGATCCCGTTCTATGAGGTCAAGTCCATTTGGATTGGCAAAAGCAACGGAGGGAAAAGCCTGGAGTACGGTGACATCAAGAGAGCGTACTCGAAATGTGTGGAGAACGAGATCTGTCCTGGTTTCGTCAACTCATCCCAAGAGTCGGCTGCGATGTTCCTCCAGAACGTCGCAAAGATCAACGAGAGGATGCCTGAGACCGAGGCAGGTGCCGATAATCTGCACTACATCAAAGACATGGTCGATCGTGCATGCGAACTTTATCGGGGCAACAAGATGGAGGAGTTCGATGTGCAGACCAACGAGGTCAGGGACGAGGTCAGCAAAGTCGTCGTCCTGAATGACGAGACATGGGAAGGACTGAGGTGCCGGATATGTCCGTCATGTGCGACCGCGATCCCCACATGCTTCTGCTTGTGCCTGGAATGTGGAGCGCAACTGATCTCCACCGGGAGTTTCTACATCCACATCAATTCCGACGACGATGGGGACAACCAAAAGCCCAATGTCTCGGGTGATGCCGAAGCCAACCATGATGCGGCAGCACAGGAGGATGATGATGAGGCGGAGGAAATTCCTGAAGAAGACGACATGGACACGCAAGGGTATACATCCGGCTACGTGTCTGAGGAGGAAGATGGCGGTTGGCAGTACCGCGACACTGATCTGACATCACGGGATATCATAAATACCCAGCGGATGGCGATTTGCCTTGATGAGCCGCGCGAAGCTCAATACATGGCGGGATTCATCGCACTGCAGATGTCAAAGATGTGGGGGATGTTCGAAGGTGGTGAGGAGAGAACGATGAATGCCGGGCTCGAGGGGAGACCGGGCTGCCCTTACCACAACGACTTCAAGAAGTACCCCAACATGACTGAGCACGATCAGGAAGGGATCCTTTTACCATCAACGGTACTGAAGATTTCTCAATCCGAGAATGTTCGGACAAGGATCTTCCGGTCGGCTGAGGAGCGTGAAGAATACATTCGTATGATGGTGTGCAAGTGCGAGGGACTATATATATATTCTACAAGCTGTGGATTGCAGCAAGAATCCTCGACGTCACCAAGGACGAAATGAAGCTCCTGGTCAAGGACCGCGTGCACCCGGTGGGTGATATTATTTACAGATGCTTTTCACTGGCTTTCAACTGTAAGTATATATCGTTCGTGAGGGGTGGCCTGAACCTTGGCAAATATGGTTATTCGGTCAATGTGAGCGCCATTATTGCGGCCATCGACCCGAATAAATGCGATACACCTCTGCTGGATTGGTGCCTCCGAAAAGGGCATTGGATACCAGAGGATCATAACAAGAAGTGTGTCCGGGCGCGAGAAGCCCAAAAGAATTTGGACGAGGAGTTCCGTCGACGTACCCACAGACTGTCCATTGGAGACAGGTATGCGTAATGCAGATGCTGATTGCGGCACGATGTGGGTTAGTTCCCATCCGTTGCTTGCGTCTCATCAACATCATTGCGATGGAACGACTTTACATCATGATATGATTTCATGCGTCCAAGATGAATGGATGTGTATACGTTTACATATTCCGACGACTATGACATTCCGGATATTCATGGATGGAACTATTACCTCATGGATGATTTCCTTTTCATTATATATATATATATATATATATTATTCATGGTATCTGGAATGGCTATGATTTGCATTGATTGCTCACCGATATTTCTTTGCCGGTGATATGCAGATTGCTTACGAGCAGGCGCTTCTGTCGAACTTCTATGGCCAACCCATTTCTGTGGATGACGGCTGCGCGATGCGCAAATGCGGCAGCTGGGATGTTCAATGGTTGCAAAATGACGTGACGATAGTGTATATATTACACCTGCATATGGGAATGTGCTACGATTTGCGGATGCATGTTTCATTTTCAATCGAACCCGGCATGTTTCACAATGAATGAACGGTGTAGCGATAGCGAGTGAAAGAGTGCACGACACAGTTTCGTAGCTGAAGCCGTGGCCAGTCGAGCGTTTTGTGGTGTTTGGACCGCATGATGAACAATGCGACCCAAATGGGGGATGTTAAAACCCTCCTGGCCCCGTGCCTAAATTGGGAAGCAGTTCTGAGGTCCGTGTTTGTGTTGCTTACCAGGTTCCATTGATCGCCATTTGGCTCAAGACACAATTGAGGTTCAAGATCTTATGTGTAGCTGCGTTCACACGTGATCGGCGTTGAGAGCGGAAAACACTTCGCTTGCGCTGCATTTGTCAGGACCACTGTTGTAACTATTATTCCTTCTCCCTTACAACATTTACACGGGTTCGGCTATAACGGCTTTGACCGTATACACCTTTCTACGTGGTTGGTATTACAGCTGGAGGGTTCGGTGCACAGCGTCCCACGGGACGTCACCTTGCCGTCTCTTGACAAAGTTTAACATCGACGCCAACACCGGGTACCCAATCATACAAACAGTGTTCGGACCATGTCTCGCCGAGGGGAAGGCTGCGACATATTGGAAGTGCATGCTGAGGAATATGACATCATCGCTGGTACACTTCGAAGAGAAGTCTAGTGCTGAAAAGATCATCCTTTCATACGTTAACAAGAGCAACACTGCATGGCTCCAACTACATGCGTTCCTATGTGCTCAGACGGGGTGCTTGATCACAGAGCGCCTTCCGGGCGCCAAGGCCATCAATGCGTTGATACAGGCGGAAAAGAACCCTGACAACGCGCCTGCGTGGTTGAGCCGGATCATCAAAGAACAGAGAAGGCGTCAAATCGATGGGGCAACAATCCGTGACATGATGATTCAGAAGAAGAGCCTCCTGGTTCTGGATTGGCCCCTGCTCATGAGGGCCGTCAATTCGAAGGGGAGCACGAAGACTTTCCAAATGATGGTCAACGAGCAGGGATGGACGAACATCGAGGAGAGATCGTGTTACAGGTCGAGCGAGCCAGTCTCATCGAACCCGGACACGGTGAACATCATCTCCCGATTGCAACAACTGGAAAAGCTTATCGGCGAACGACGGAAGCGCGATATGGATGCTTCACCTGTATCGGTGCACATCTGGATGTCGCTCTACGACTGGATGCGCATGAGAGGTTGCGGGTGGCAGGTGACCACCAGGCCCATCATTGACTCCCTGTCGAAGGCGATATCGGACCTCGTCAACGTATGCAAGGGCATGGTCGTTGTGTGCGTGAACCGCGATGTAGCTTTCCATGGTGGAAGAGGGGATCTGGGAACGATTGCCAACAAAGTGAGCGAGATCTGCAAGGCGGCAGGTGCGTTGGTGACCGAGAATGACCGCATGTGGCGCGTTGCTCATGCGCTTGCGGCCAAGAACTACAAGATCCCCGGGAGCTCGAATCTGCAATACTACCTCCTGAAGCGGTTGTTGGTGGAGAAGTCCATTGACGCGCTTGCGCCGAGCCTAGTGTTCGTCAACGACCTGGAGGAGATTTGCATCAATGAGCCTGACCTTCAATTCAATGTCCCCAAGAACATGGAGGAATCGAAGGTGAGATTCGAGTACAAGCCGACGTTCACCGCTCAGTCAAGAAGGAAGCAGGAGCGCCAGAACGAAGGTCATAGTGGACAAGATGCATTTGGGAACGTTGATGCCAATGATCAGCGTCTTCGATGGTATACGGTCTCTGAGCTCAGCGATTTTATCTGCGAGCTACGCAGAAATGAAATGCAGAGGAACAAGTCGAAGGTGCTCGGGTCCGATACGACATTCAACCCAACTGTGTGCGTGAACTGTTGCACGCACTGGAATGCAAGCACGAACGGTGTCACGAGGTCAACAAACGGGAGAAAACTCTACACGCGACTTTTCGCGGAGTGCAATGTCGCGATCCCAGGCCTCCAACATCTCATGGTGGACGTCAACAATGTTCAGGCCATGATTACGATTATACGGGAACTTGCATATTTCAAATTGAAGAAGGAGCTGTCCCACGTGGGGTTCGTGAGCATGACGGTGGATCAGGCGGCACAGTTTTGCGGTTACGGACATGGAAAGCAATTGTGCGCGACCAGAGATGTGGTCATGTGCAGGAATTCCGAAGGGGTTGAGGAGAAGACCTCCATCTACGTGATAGACAGGGATCTTGGCAACGTGGCCTATTCGTTATGGATCAAGAGCGTGCTTGATCAGGGGACGATGTATGACCTCCTGGGACAAACTACCAATGAAGAGTCTTTGGGGATGTCGTTGAGATGGTGTTGGGATTCTTCGAAGTGATGTCATACTTCCAACACGAACTTCCATTGTGGAGAGATGTATGGAAGATCAAGAGGGAGTTCGAGCAATCCATCGTGCGGCACCTCGCGGGGAACGTGAGCCACACGACGGGACAAAACCGGAAGCGGAACAAGCCTTCTGCTCAGCTCGGGACACCCACAAAAGAGGTGTTGGACATCATGAACACGATCAAGCCCAAGCATCCGTACTCCCTGGTGATTGAGCAGGCCAACCAAGGATCCAAGAGGAAGGCATCAGAGGGTGGAGACGATGATCGCGGCCCAGAGCCAGATCAGAGTCGAAGCTCTCAGCCCAAAGAAGAGAAGGAGGAGAAGAAGCAGCGCGTGATTGATGGGCGAAAAGCTGCACTTAAGTTCTTGGACTCAATGGAGAAGCGCGTGGAGGACAAGGGAATTTTTGCGAAGTGCGCAAACGCAGCCCGCGACGGCGACTGCAAGAAGGTAGATGAGGCTGCTGGAAATAAGGAGGCGATGAGGAAGATTCGTGAACTTCTCAGCAGCGATCATGTGTCCTCGGATGAGGAAATGGGGGATGCAAAGGAGCCCTCATCATCGACGTCCAGGGAACACAAGAAAGGGGAGCAAATGGGGAAAGAGACAATAGAGATGTGTAGCTATACCATCAATTTGGTGGAAATGACTGACACGGCTGAGGGAGGCGAACTACAATGCGGAGGTGTGGACCTTACCTTCAACCCGTGCGGAGATCACAGGACCTTCAAGACAACGTTGGAGCGAGGATGTGATACCATTCCATGCTACATCCCAAGGTTTGGTGACGTGAGTAGCGTCGACTTATCCTGGGCTTGCGCTTCAATGACTGATCCCAAATTCTTCCCCAAGGGCGCCATTTTGGAGCAGATTGATGTACAACAGCTTGGCAAGAGCATCAACTTCTGCATTTACCCCTTCAATGACGCTCCATTTTGCAAAGTTGGTGATGAGTATTCTGTGTTCGGAGCGAAAGAGCAAGCTAATCAGCTATCTCACGACCTTTGCAGAATCCTTCGACACAAGATCGGCAATTGCCGAGGAAGTGCTTTCAAGTGTGATGAAGGTGGGTGGGTCGATATAGACGCAATCATCGACGACCGTCAGGTGAACATATTTTCACCGAAGACTTCGAAAGCGAGACGCTACATGGGCATCATGGAGGTGATCAAGTGGCAGGAATCTGGATACAAGAAATCGAGATTTCAAATCCTAGCAGCGAGGTTTCCGAGCATCATGAACCCGAATGACGCCAGGGCCGCCAGACAGGAGTTGGCCTACATGGGTGTCGATCAGGATGAGATCGACGCGGTATTCGGCAGATGCGATGGATGGTACAGACCCTGGTGTATTCGGGCCACAACTGGTCACAGCGACTTTGGATTCATGAGCTCATCCGCACTGGCGAATAGGTATTCCGCAAGGATGGGTGACTCCCTTCAAGGAGCATTCCATGTGACGTATGTGGAAAACCTGCCAAGCATCGTACGTTGCGGGCTAGTCCCCGGCGGAATCGGTGGCGGGAACAGATTGGCATTGCACTTCGGGGCATTCGCTCCATGGGACAAGATGAACTTGGCGACGAAGACAACGCTACGCAACCTGCGGGTCGGGGGTCCGATCGCAATCATCTACATTCCCAGCGCAACTCTCGCACGGTATGGAGCTGGAGTTGCGTTCAACGGGACGTTTATGGTCTTCGATGTGATCCCGTTCTATGAAGTCAAGTCCATTTGGATCGGCAAGAGCAACGAAGGGAGATGCCTAGAAATCGAGGACGTCAAGCGGGCGTACTCGAAATGCGTCGAGAATGAGATCTGCCCTGGTTTCGTTGGTTCATCCCAAGAGTCGGCCTTGATGTTCCTTCAGAACGTTGCAAAGGTCATCGAGGGATCGCCGGAAACAGAGGCGGGCGCCGACAATCTGCTACGTTCAAGAGATGGTGGATCGTGCCTGCACGCTGTTTCGGGGCGGCCAACATGAAGAGTTGGAAGCTCTGACCAACGAGATCAGAGATGAGATCAGCAAAACCATCAGTCTTGTGTGCAACTGCAATTCCTACGTGCTTCTGTGTATGCCTGGAGTGTGAAGCGCAACTGATCTCTACTGGGAGATTCTGCGTCAACATCAGCTCCGACGACGATGATGATGAACATAAACCCAACGTGTCCGGAGATGCCAGGCGAGCACAGGAGGAAGCGAACGACAATGCGGCAGCACAGGAAAAGGATGGTGGAATGGATGATGATCCCGAGGATCCCGATATGGGCACACAAGGGTACACATCCGGCAACGTGTCCGAAGAAGAGGACAATGATTGGGATTTTACCGCGACAATGACATGGCCGCGCGAGATATCATCAACTCCCAAAGGATGGCAATCTGCATGGATGAGCCGCGTGAGGCTCAATACATGGCAGGGTTCATTGCGCTGCAAATGTCAAGGTTGTGGGGGATGTTTGAGGCTGGTGAGAAGAGAACAATCGACGCCGCGCTCAAAGGAGCTCTCGCGTGTCCATACCACAATGACTTGGGACGCTACCCCAACATCACTGATTTTGATCGGGATGGTATCGTATTACCATCAAATGTACATAAAATTTCTCAATCTCAGAATGTTCGGACAAGGACCTTCAGGACGGTCGAGGAGCGCACCCAATACATTCGTTATTTGGCGCTCAAATGCGAGGGGCTGTTTGTCTTCTACAAATTGTGGATTGCAGCAAGGATCCTCGACATCACCAAGGAAGAAATGAAGCTATTGGTCAGCGAACGCAGGCATCCAGTGGGGGACATCGTTTACAGGTGCTTCTCTCTGGCATTCAACTGCAAATACATATCTTTCGCAAGGACCGGGCTGAACCTTGGTAGACATGGATATGTGGTCAATGTGAGCGCTATTATTGCGGCCGCAGACCCGGGCAAATGTGACGGACCTCTACTCGATTGGTGCATCCGGAAGGGACATTGGCTTGCGGACGAGCGCTACAAGAAGTATGCCCGAGCACGAGAGGCCCAACACAACTTGGACGAGGAATTCCGTCGACGTATCACAAAGATGGCCATTGTGGACCGAGCTGTGTGATGCAGAAGTGGATCAACATTGCATTTACGGCATGGTGCGGGCTAGACCCCATCCATTGCCAGCAATATGTTGACTCTACTATGAGGTGGATCATCGTTGCCTTTTGCGGCATGGTGCGGGCCAGACCCCATCCATCGCCAGCAACATATTGATTTCACTACGATGGAATGAACTACGGAATGATGATTCATTCGTCCAAGGACCATGTTTATGTATGTATTTACATATTCCGACGACTATGGCATTCCGGATATTCATGAATGGGAACTATTACCTCATGGATGATTTCATTTCCTTATATTTTCATGGTATCTGGGATGGCTATTTTTGCATACATATTGCTCGCCATTTTCATTGCCGGTCATATACGGATGGCTTGTGATCATGCACTGCTATGGATTTCTGCGGCCAACCCATTTCTATGGATGACAGCTGCGCGATGCGCAAATGCGGCAGCTGGGATCTCCGATGGCTGTGTTGCGGTACGAGGTATAATACCTCATGCTGCGATCTGCGGATGCACGTTTTGGTTTAATCGAACCCGGCTGAGTTTCACAATGAATGAACGGCGTTGCAGTAGTGAGTGAAAGAGTGTTCGACACAGTTTCGTAATCGGAGCCGTGGCCATTGGGACGTGTTGTGATGTTTGGACCGCATGATGAACAGTGCGACCCAAATGAGGATGTTAAAACCCTCCTGGCCCCGTGCCTAAATTGGGAAGCCGTTCTGAGGTCCATGTTCTTGTTGATTGGAACGTCCCTTTGGTTGCCACATTTGGCTCAAGTTGCAAGTAGGGCTCAAGGTCTTACATGAACTACGTTCGCCTGTGATCGATCACTGAGAGAGAAAACAGGTTCATTCGCGCGGCTGATATAGAGTGTGCATTTGTGGTTATTGGACTTTACCCCTTGCAACAGTTTGCACTGGTTTGGCTATAACGGTTTGGCCGTATACCCTTTCTACGTGGTTGAGCACACACAGCTGGAGGCTCGGTGGACAGCGTCCCACGGGACGTCACCTTGCCATCTCTTGACATTTGAGGATCCCTAGCCGCCAAAAGGGGCGGTGCTCTTTCCAGGGCTTGGTCAGAGGGAACAAGCCACTCAGCAACTGGCGCCGGATAGTCTTTGTGCTGGCCAAATAGACAGTGAGTGGAAAAGGGCACCAATTGAAAACTGAAAGCACGAATGACAAGCTGCAAATTCTGCGCGCCTGCGTGAAGTTTGATGGGGTGCAATCAGGCCCATGTGTTCTGTGTTACAGCAAATCTCGACTCCCGACTCATCCGAAGTAAGTGACGAAGCAAGCGCATCTCGCATATTTGGAATACAAACAACGACTCAACGACCCTGACCCTCGTATTTTTCATGTGTCATTCTGACACCCCCCTAAGACGGGCCTCCCTGATTTTGAAAAATTAACGAGGAATTGACACAAAAGCTTATTAAGGCTTAGTAAGGCGTGCCTCGACCCCAGTTGCATGTAACAAGCGACTGCTGCCAAAAAACACGATTTTGTCACCTGCGCTGTTTGTCATGAGTTTGCACACTGCAATCTAAATGCCATTTTCGTAAGATGGCAATGGGCACGGCTTCGTCGAACATTCAGACATAGCATCAGCATGGAGCATGACTTTCAAACATGTGTGCAACAAAACAAGTGTGGCCTTTGAAAGGCAGCGTCCCTCCAGGAGAGACAATTCTTCTCGAGTCAATCCATTCCTCATGTCAAAGTAGGCGAAGCAAACTTTGAAGCCTTCTGCTTCTTATGTTGTTCAACTTCAGCCTGAGCTTGGCGTATTTCTTGAGGCTTGCCACCAAGGCTTTTGATGATCCAGGCAGGAGGGGTCACAGGGCCAAACTGCTTCTGGTAGGGGTTCAAGTTGGTCGGGCTCTCAGTCTCAACCATAAACGTATTGACGAATCCTTTGGCGGTGGGGTCACGGGAGTGACTTCATCACAACCAACGTCACTGGATAGTTCGTTGGTCTTCGGGCTGCAAGGACTCCATGACAGAGTTGAGGCAATAGAGCTCCACGGCGAGTTAGCATTGCCAGCAGCACTTCGCGCGCCAGCAGCGGCATCGGGCGTCGCCGGTGATGGCTCAGGAGTCGTCTGAGTCGTCTGCATGATTGGCACGAAGAACAAAATGCAAATCTACACACTCTTAGCTTGACTTGAGCTCAACAGTATATGTCCCATCAAGCCAGCAGCAAGCGCTCTGCAGCAAGACTGACTTGTGTCACATCAAGACCTGCCTACTACAGAAGCCAGGTTGAGATTGGGTTGCAAAACTGCAAAAGCATAGCAAGACGCTGGTGTTCTCAGTTTCCACCAGATTCTGCAACTCGTAACTCCGCAAAGAAACGCGCATGGCCAACAGGGGCTGCAATTGATGACGCTGACGCTGCGGCGGCTGACGCCCATTGCCTCAGCTCCGCCTTCCTCTCGGCTTGTTGTCAAGCGTTGCTCTGACAAACTGTTTGTATTTGTAACTTGTGAGAAGTTAAGAAAGAATCCTGGTGATTCCCACTGAAAAGAGCCAATGACATGGACATCACCTGCGCTTCCCGCATCGCAGACTGTGCTTTGCACATGTCCAAACATCATTGGCTAAAGCTTGCGCAAAAGGCTGCAGGGTCCGGACCGAATCCAGTCATAGCACAGAAAACCCAACGTAGATGGAAAAACGGAGGAATTGACAACCAAAACTTACAAGCACTCGCAGCATGAACAGCGAACAGCCCTCCTTCAACACATGTTCGCTCTGTCTATCTTGTCTGCGAAGGCCCGGACCCCGAAGCACGTCCACCACCTAAAAGCCCCAGCTACTTCAGCATGCCTTCTCGCCCTTCTTGCCCTGGCCTTCTTTTTTGCGGACAAGGGATTTGCGGAAAGCTTCAAGGGCAGCCTGGATCCCGACACGAGGAGTGCCCTGAGCCTGAGCCTGAGAAGCCTGCGGGGCGCCAGCAGCGGCCACTCTCGCTTCCGCGTTCTTCACTGCCTTCTGCAAGGCAATGTCCCGCGCTGACTTCTCTTGCGGCATTGCTGCAGCAGAGTCTGCGCCCGAGGAGTTCATAACGGTGAGGGGGATGCTGGTAGGCAACTTCGCAAGGCGCGTCAATCGCACCTTGCACTTGTGACTCCTCTTCTTGCGCTTGATTCGACTTGGCAAGCTCTGCCTCTGCGTGCCGCCGTGAGCGGGTACCTGGGGAATCGAGGTCTGAGTCATCTTCACCAGCAGCCAGCTTCCTCTTATTCTTGGACTCCTTGGCTTCGTGCTGGGCTTTCTTGCGGGCGGCTGCGTGAACCAGTGAACGGGCAGTTTTCTCGGCACGCTCCTTCTGCTTAGCCAACTCTTGCTCGAGTTTGCCCATCAGGCCAGGGATCGGGGCAAGAGTACGCATGCTTGCTTTGCACCAGCCTGGCCGGGCCAAACTAGGTTTCTTTGGAAACTAATCTGAAAAAGTCACCAGTCTGAAGCCCCCGTGCAGTTCGGAAGCCGTTACGAGCCCGAGCCATTTAACAATGTCATCTGCCAATCGCCGGAAAAATAAAGGCAAAACAAATCAAACTGCAATGAAGTAAATAGCCACTGAATGCAGCGAGGGCGCAAACATTGCCGCCGCCGGACACAACCTCTGATGCCTTCTCGGACATCTCCTCGGGGGAGCCGGCCATGAGGGACACACTCAACGGGCTGCCACCTGGCGCAACCCGAGCAATGAACTCCAGATCGTGGGTCTCGTGTTGAAAGTTGCACTCGGTCACCTTTGGCCCGGTCTTTGCTGACCATGCCGCCACCACCACGTCCGCGTTCAAAGCGTCAGACCGCCCCTGCACGTAGAAGTCAAGGCCGAACACCGTGGCAAAGTGAGAGGATCCCTTTGAGTTGGCAGTCGTGATGGTGCCAGCGAAAGGCAACCGAAGCTTCTCTTTCACAGAAACCTGAACCGTCAGCAAGTCCTTCTTGTTTGTCACATTGACGATCACGTTGTCATCGCAGCGCTGGAGCGTTTGATGCGTGTCCCACTGCATGACTTCCATCTTACGCTCCACCACCTTGACAAGCACGGCGTCCAAGCGAGAACGCCCAAGAGCGACTGCTTCGGGAGATGACTCCAGCGCACCAGCCCCAGCCCCGCCAGCGCCGGCATCGGCATCTGGGTCAGACTCCTTGTAGGCAGGAACATCTAAAAGGCTGGCTGCGGCCCGACCTGGAACGTCGTCCCTACCAGGTTGTAACCAGGCAGTACTGAACATTGCAAGGCTGTCAGTCATGTTCCGGCACCAGGAGTCCCAAGCAAGGCGCAGTTGGTGTACTGGTGTCAGTTGAGCAGGCGGGCCTCAGCCAGTCATATGATAATTGGTGATAGTTCCTACTCCCACCCAACCAAAACTAGAACCCAACACCGCCATGACATGAACAATGAAGGCTGGGTGGCTTTGGTTGGTGGTTGAAAAGCGCCAGCGTCAGCGTTGCAATGTCAGCATGTCAAGAGTCCAGAGTCCAGAGAGAACACGGGCCCACACACCCCTTTGCTGTCAAACGGAGGTTGGCACCAGCGTGGAAACTGTAGCGAATGGGAACTTAATGTGAAACGTTAGCCTGTCGCTGTGCGGCTTTGTACTTGCAACATGAGGCTCCATCCTACCGCGTGTTATTGTCGCTCGGCGCCCAGCTAGCGTCATAAGATTCCCTAAGATCTCTCGACCTGTCTGCAAGTCCACAAAGCCAAACTCCAATGTCTGCTCTGCCAATGTCCAACGGCGCCGCCGCCCGCCCACCCGCCCTCTGTAACCAGCCAAAGTTGCAGCTGCCAGACCTGCCGCGCGACAGGTTGTCCATGTTGCCCATAACTCCTTCAAACGGCCCGCGGGGCAAGCCCGCATCCAACTCAGAAAGCCCCCACTCGAAATTTAGTTCAACGTGTTCAAGTCTTAGTCTTAGTTTAGGCAAACACAGTGGACAGCGGGATGCAAAAACAAGGCAGCTAAGAGGCGCTCCTGACTCGTTCAACACAAGTTCCAGCGCAGCCTCAAAGTCATCATTGGTCGCGTGACCAGCGTCAATACAGGCTTGAACTTGCTCAGGGGCTGGCACAGCGCACGTGCCAGCACTCAATGCGTCTCTGGCTCTCTGGCTTGCAGCAAGGCCCACAGCTGGTTCCCCTCGCGTTGCAACTCCTGGGAAAGCTTTTCGTGCTGCTCGTCCAGCTCATCCAGCGCTGGCACGGCTGACTGCGCTTCATTGACTGCCCTTTGCAACACGTGTGCTACAGACAAGCCCTCGTTATCACCATAAGTCGCAAACTCTGGGCCTGTTGCCTCAGCTTCCTCCATCAGCAGATTTAAACCATGCTGCAAAACGGCATCGGAACCATCAGCCTTGTGTCCATCCGGACCATCCGGCTCACGCAGAGGCTGCTTCTGCGGAAGTCGTTCGTCGCCATCTGCGTCTGCACCTCTCAGACCTAGCGCGCGCCCCCTTGCCCTTGGACATCTTGATCAGCTTTGACTGTTCGCGAATGCGGCGATCCTTGCTCGCCAACATCTCCTGCAAAATGCTGACTTGCTGGTTTGCAGCGCGCAGCCTTGACTCCATTAACCTCACCTTGTCCGGGTTGCAAGGAAAAGCAAGATAGCGCGCAGCGTCAGCGTTGGAATGGGCTGAATCCCTTGATGATGTTGCTGACGCAACCGACGCTGTATCTGTCGTATCTGCATCAATGATGGAGCCATTGGTCAACTTCCTGCGGGGCAAGGCACGAGAGGATGGAGAAGCATCGTCCGAGCAACTGGCAGACACAGCGTTGTGAACAAACATGCCATCTCCGGTTTCTACCCCATCTGTGCGCCGGCATCATTTTTTCAGCGCGCCTACGAGCGATTTCTTGACCGCGCCCCAATCTGCAGGCTGTATGATGACGTTGTGACAGTCCTCCAACATGCAAACCACAATGTCTAGATCGTACCACGCGGAATGCAGGTGACACTGGAATAACCCTCCCATCACATTCATGAATTCATCAAATCTGAGCTTGCTCCCTGATCGAAGCTCCCTAGATGTCTGCGCGGCCCAGTGCGCCACAACTGCTACATCCGACCTGGTAATCACAAGCGAGCGGTTGCTGAGAAGCAACACCGACTGACTGATGACATTGCGCAGGACAGCTGGCACAGGCATGGCGACACGCGCGGTTCAACCTCAAACATGCCCTGGGTCTCTGTTAATCTGGAGGGCGTTGCAGGTTTCAAGGCATGCGTTGTGGCTGTGATCCGGCTGTGGTGGTTTTAACCTCATACGTTGGTCACAGCGTACCCGCGCGAGCCAGAAAAGGGCTACTTGGCATTCAGATTTGAACTCACAGACCACCTGCTCGGCAGAATCCAGCTCCTCAAAGCGCACGGGGCAAAGGCGTTGGCATTGTCGGTGTTCCTTTTGCTTGCAACAAGCTGGCCTTTGGCACCAGCATTTTGTTGGAAACTGGAATTCGTAGAAAACAAATCCACAACTAAGCCGAAATTCGAAGAACACATGTTTGCGCATAGGAGTTCTCTGCATTCCTTGTGCTGGCAACAGGCTGTCTTTTGGCACCAGCGTTTCTTGGAAAACCGGAAATCGCAGAAAACACATCTGCAATTAAACCAGACTTCGAAGAATGCATATTTGCACTAGGGCTGCTCGGTATTCCTTTTGCTTGCAACAAGCTGTCCTTTGGCACCAGCATTTTTTTGGACACTGGAATTCGCAGAAAACACATGCAGCTATCATATGCACAACTAAGCCGGAGTTCGAAGCAAACATGTTTGCGCTAGGATCCTTTCGCTTGCAACCCCTTCCTTTGGCACAAGCTTTTTTGTTGGAAACTGGAATTCGCGGAAAACGTATGCACAAAATCGAAGAAAACATGTTTGCGCCTAGGGGTTCTGGTAGCAATTGTGACAATCTGATCCGTGCGT
>CAUJNA010003570.1:490277-517381 GCA_963377175.1 Effrenium voratum
CGAAACCTTGAAGCATGTTTGCAGGGGTACCCCAAAACCATGGTTGTCCTCTGCTAGAATAGACCAATTAGTTGTAGTGTTGGATCCCCATTTAGGAAAACCCCACTTGCGCTGGCTCTTTGAAACTTATTGTAATTTGCGAGGACGACGTACAGCTCCATCAAGTTTGACTGAATTGATCATCATCGTTTATCCCATTTCTATGAGTGCTTGTTCTCCCAACGAAGAGGACACCTTGCTGACAACATTCATGATAGCTTTGAGAGATGATGACCGAGGCTCTCATGGCCAGCAGAGAAACGGAGCATCTTGCAGTGTGCCCTGTTGCTCCCTCGGCGCCTTCAAATGATGAAATGGCGCGGAGAAGCATGACTCTTGCCTTTGGGCGTCGAACATCTCGGCAAACGTGGAAGTGACGGAAACAGTGGGGCTTGAATCACTCCACTTCCGCGTGGACACATTGTCGTCAACTGCCCGCTGAATACCCCCTCTCCGTTCGCATCGTCAGCTTCGAGAGGCCACGATGGCTCCGTCATTGAGTGGAGTTGCCCAGCCGCAAATGAGATGCAATCAATGCAGGAGAGATATGCTACCCGAAGCTTTAGGATGGTTGCGTGCGCTTCCTTGCGGGGCTTGCGCGTGCAATGTTCTGCAGCCAAAGTGGTTCGTTGTGTAGTTCTCAGTGTGTCGCGTGAGGCCAGTCGAAATCCAGCGGTCCATGGTCCATTTTGGAGGCATGGGGTCACAAACGCAGAGTTTTGACAGGGCTTTGTGGTGCTCGAACGTGTGTGGTTTAGTTGTTCGAACTACTCAGGAGTTCCTGGAGCAAAAGATTGATGGAGCCGCTGGTCACGCCAATTCTTCATGCGCTTCGATCCTGCTGCGAAACAGGGAATGCCATGCACTGCACACTTACCCAAGTGGTTTGTTTTACTTCCCGGCAGCATGGGAGTCAAACAAAGTAGGGCCTGTAAGCACGCTTATACAGCCATGATCATCTTGGGGGAGCAGCCCAAGAATCGCGGGGACGGGAGATGTGCTGGCATCAGGTCGGTGTGGCTGCTTTGTTGCTCCAAAGCAATAAAAGGGTCCGACTTTGGATGGGGAGAATGGGGAACGCCTTCAAAAATCGTTGAGGGACAGAACGTCCTGCGCACGACGTCCGCTCTGTAGTTTGAAGCCCTGCCTGTTTGGTGGTTGTCTGGAAGGGAAACCCAGGATGAGGTGAACCCAGGCGTGTCAGGGTGTCTCTTTCAGCGAAACATCATCAATAGGCGTTTTCCGCTAATCTGTTTTGCTTGTTGGCTCTAGCAAAAGTTTGAATGAGCTGCTATGCCGACACGTGCATGACTTGTGATTCTATAGCAGAACCATGATTGCTGGTTGTCCGTGAACGAAATCAACATGCATGTGGCTGTTTTTCTTTGGGATTCCCCATTGTGTTCTACCTACAGCTTGCTTGTGTGTCAATCATGGTTTCGCAAGACGTAGTCACGGGAATTTTGGAAAAGAGCGCCCACACAGCACATATTCCAAACACATAACAGACATGAAGAGGTCGCGCCCCATTTGGCTGGCTTCTGTTCTTCTATACTGATTTCCGTTTCTGTGAATCTTTGGTTATGGAATGCCAAAGCGGGTCGCAGTCAGTCGAGATCCCCATGTTGGTTTTCAACATCACTGTGGGGTGATGCGTGAAATTGCAATATAGAGAATCCTGCGGATTCTGCGGGTTGATTCTCTGTCGAGCATGGGCCGCCGCTTGCAATGGCTCCTGCTGCCCGTGGCTCTCGCTGAGGCCTCAAGGGCATGCCGTGAGCGACCAACCCCCGTAACCTTCCAAATGCCCGTGTAAAAAGGAGGTATTTGCTACGAAATCCCAGGTTGTTTCCAAGTTCCCCCCAAACGCAGCAATAATTAGGAGTAGGAGTTACTAATTGCACGGGTGTTCGGGTAAAAGGAGGCGTGCTGCGAAGCGTCGAAGCGTCGAAGCGCCGAAGCGTCGAAGCGTCGAAGCGTCGAAGCGCCGAAGCGTCGACGCTTCGATGCGTCGAGGCTGAGGCACCGAAGCGTCGAGGCGTCGAAGCGCCGAAGCGTCGAAGCGCCGAAGCGTCGAAGCGTCGAAAAGCCTGTGACCGAACACAGAGCCTGGCCTGCTCTTTGGCTGCGCGCTCAGACAAATTGTGAAGGGCTGGCTTTTCATAATTTAAAGGAGACCAAGTTGTCTCTGTTGCACTTTCGACGCTTGGCGGGCTGGGGCTCATCGCCAGGCGCCCTTTCCTCCTTTGCTGCCTTGCGCACCAAACCCTGGCCATCCAACTCCCCGCACACCTCTTTGATCGTCTCCGTTTTGGCAAGATCCTGTCACGAGCCAGGCGCAAGTTACCGGAAACAGAGGCCTTCCTAGCTAAGCAACAATCGTGCGTCCTTGGTCTTCTTGCTGTCCCGGTACTTCAGCCTGATGGCTTGCGCACTAAAGGTGCCGGACATGTCCGTAAGGACCCTGTACTTCATGCAGTCGCGGCCTTGCAAGCCTAAGCCCCGGCAAACCCGTGACCTGCACAAACAAAACTAAGGTTTGGTGTTTGATTGCAGGAGAGGCGCCTTCGCCAGCAACGTAGAGGTTGCCTTGGGGCTCAGCTGCCTTGGAGCCAGTTGCAGCGTCGGCTAGGACCTTGGCGCCGCTACGCTGCATCCATTGCAGGTAGCAAAAGTGGAGGCGGATTTGCCTTCTCCAGTTGCGCAGGGCAAAGCAGAACTCATAGATGGAGGGGCTGGTTCTGGTCGGCCTGAGCTGGCCCCCAACGTAGCTATGAAGAAATTGCGCTTTCCTCATTGCGATTTGGCTGGCCCGCAAAAGGTCTGAGTGTCGAAAGTCCAGCTTGGCCTCCGTGTATTGGTCAAGTTCGTTGTGGTCTGCTTTGAGCTCCTCACAAGCTTTCTTGCAGCATTCCTACAGGTGCCGTCGAGGACGTGCTTGTGATTATCCCGTGGTAGAAGTGGTCAAACATCCATGCGTGAAGCTGTTCAACCAACGCGAGGGCGCTCTTGACAGGAGCAGAGTCGTCGTGCTGTAGCTCCTTGGGAGCAACTGAGAACCAAATTCGCTTTTGGAAGCCGTGGGCCGCAGGCTTGACGATGGCGTCAATGACTTCCTGCAAGCAAAAAAGCGGGTTATTACATGTGTCTTTAGGGCTGGGGGTTTAGCTATGACTACATTCTGTCCTGTTGGCCTGATATCTTGCACAGCGCGACATAGGGATGGTCTGCGCACTCCTGGGTGCGTGTCGGTGCCAGCTGTGATCGCGTCGTCCGTTTCGCTCCGGGTGAGCCGTGCTCGGGGAGGTAATGCACACCAGGCCGCTTTGAAGAGACAGGGGTATCATAGACAGTGGCAATGGCCGTGCTGTATACCTTCAAGGCTTTGCGGATGCCAGCCAATGTAGCATCCGAAATGACGATTTTCCTTTGGGCAATGTAGCCAGGCTTTCCCGCTGCATCCTGCGGCTCCGCCTTCTCGAGGAAGTGGTCCGTCATTTCAATGTTGTGAGACTTGCGGGCAGACACCGCTGCGCCCAACATCACAGAGGGGTTGGGAGACACACCTCGGTGGGTGCTGTCGGGCGGGTGCAGCAGCCTTGTGGCATGGTGCTCACAGAAGCCGATGTTGGCGTCGCAAGCCAGGTTCAATGATTCGGGGCACAGGCCGTCATGGAGAGCGATGGCCTGCGTTGCTCGCACCCAAGGAAGTGGGCCGCACATCCTGAGATCGAAGTCGCGTGGCAAGCTCTCTGTGGGAGAGTGTCTGGGCATCAGACCATGCTTCTTGAAGCCACCCATGGATAGTCGCAACAGTTTCCTGACTGGTGCTCATGCCATCGAAAAGGCTTGGCGGAAACATGCGATGGTTGATTTCTTCCTCCGTTGTCAAGCCAGACAAGGAGCGAAGAGCTTCTGCCACGAAGTCAGGCTTTTTCGCCCTCTCCTGCTCTTTGCTGGAAACAGCATCGGAGAACTCAAAACGGAAAAAAAGATCCACCAGCTTTGGCCCTGGTGACTCGCTTGGCCCGCTGTTCTGTGTTGGGGCTATAGCATTTGGACTCTCAGATGTCTTCTCCTGCCACGGGAGCTGCATTGAGGGACTTGTGGCACAAAATCCACAAATACAAACAACAGACATGGGTGGGAAACAACAGGCATGGGCAACGGCGACAAGGTCCTAGCCTTAGTTCTTGAGAAATGGTTACGTGAGCAACCGCAAACGCGTATGCGACAGCAACCGGCCGAGAAACCTCTGCGCGTTGCGTTGGCCGCGGTGGGGAAGACTCTGCGCGCATAGCTTCTCCTAAGGCATCCGCATAGTCTTGCGCTTCGTCGGCTGCTTGCTCGGGCACCAAGTAAGGGTCCTCAGCTGTCACCAGGTCGTCCTGGACACGTGCGCGCGCTCACATGCGCACGCGCTACTTGACAGGGCAGCCCAGGCATGCAACGTTCTTTGAAAGATTTTTTGGCATGGTCCTGATAAGCTGCTGGGGCATCCATCTTGGGCTGTGCACCGAGACACCGAGTCCGTCGGGGGGCCGTGCGACGCACTGTCACTCCGCGTTCACTCCAGACAAACATTGCACCAAGAGAAATTTGAGCATAAATGCAATGCAACGGACAACATGGTTCTGCTGACGTGGCTTGCGTTTATTGGGCATCAAGCGATCTTGCCGGCATTTTTTCACCAATGGCCACTGTGATGAGATGGATCCTGTTAAAGAGCTGGACGTCCCCGTGAAGACTGCGTCAGGTGGCAGTTTCTTTTTGTTGTAGTTGTGTCCCATTACAAGTTACGTATTGGAAGTAGGGGTGCCCGCCCCTTTTTGTTTGTTCGAAGAAGACATCGTCGTTGCGGCTTCTTTACTTCCTTGACTTCTTATTCGACATTTTGGTTGGTGTTCAAGCGACATGTTCATGACGGTATTTTGTCATGTTGATGACGCCGAAGCTGCCGTTGGGTTCAGCGCAGTTGCCCCACAGATTAGGGGAATTTGCCCGGATGCTAAACAAGCTGCTAAAGGTCCTGCCCCGCACACGCAGACTGAGCGGTACAAAAACAAACAAAACAGGGCTTTGGGCCTAATTCTCCTAAAAGGCTGTTCGTCCGCTTCCATTGTTGGAAAGAGGATATGTTCCATGGTCCTTGCTTGTTTTTTCAAAGGAAGAGGGAATCTGGCTGGGCACTGACCCATGTTCATCGCTTCATATGCATTGGGGATTGGACCTTTTCATGCTTGTAGGCAATCTGAAGCTCCAAAAGTGTCAAACCCCAGAGAACTATTCTGCGGTATTTGGTGATGCCATCCCAATGATGTGTCACTCTGCGTTTATGAAGCTTCTATTTCACTCCCCTGACTAAGATGGAGGCCAACAAGCTGCCATGAGGAGGAATCTTCTTGGTTTCTTCGTCCCGTCACGGGCGGGCCTGCCAGGAGGGAACTCAATGCTTTGATGGCGGTATCAAGGTGGATCCTGAGGCGGAGAGCAAACGTGTGTGAAGATCTGGTCTCCTCCAAAAGTATGTTACATTTAATTAGAAAACTCGGCTCAATATGGACCAGAATCTGTGTACCCCGGTGGGCCAAGATATGAAGGGAAATCAATGTCAGGTGCTCCCTCATGAAGAGTCAGTTGATGACTGGTCTTTGTGAAAGTTGGGTTCTGAAATGAGGATCAGAATCGTATGGCGTCAAGCTGAAAAAACGAACTGCCCTGTGCTCAACACGTCCCGACTTGGTGTCTCAAAATAGGGTTTCCTTTTAACCCCACCGAAAAGGGGTTCCCAAAAAAAGAGATAAACCCACATGTGTGTCAAAATATTAGACTGCCCGAATATGGCAGTCTTGCAGTTGATTTCCCTTTCGACCAACTTACGAAAGGGTACCCTCAACGCTACACGGCCCCTTTGGGAGAAGACGGGAACAAGTTCGTTCCACACAACTGTGGGAGCAAAGCTGGCGAAGCGCTTCGCCCCGCCTCGCGAGCCTGGTAAAAAATCAAAAGTTGGTTCTTGTGACGGGCCCAGAGTCCAATGTCCTCAGCGCAACTTGCCTTTTTTTCAATCACTGACTAGTGCATCCGGCCATAAACAAAACCTGACAATTGGAGGATAGTACGGGTGAGTCGCAGCCACAAACGGGTGCGGATATCCGTCCTTGCATGTCTTTACATACGGTTTGGGATAGACCCTTTCCACACTCCTTTTATTGAGTTTGTGCGTTGCTTGACCCAAGATGGAGCTCGTAGAAGTTTGTGGTAGCATCCCTGGGACCCTTCAGGACTCTGCGTGGCGTTTCCTGGCAACCAATGGCACAAGTTGACAGGGGAAGCAATGGAAGCCCATGATGAAGATTGGTTGCTTCAGAAAGGTGTTTCCCTTGTTTCCAGTGGGTGAATCATTCTACCCAGCTACCAAAGTGCTACTCTAAGTGTTCCAACTCTGCATATGTCCCAACATGTTATTATAGTATGATATATAAGTCAAGAGGTACTTGGGTGCGTTGAACACAGTTTCACATTCGGGCCATTAGGCTCGAGACCAGATGGAAGCCTCTAGGCAGCGCTGAAAAGGTGCGGTTTCACTTCATTCGATTCATGCCATGTCACGACCCTTGCACTGGCATTTCTACTTGGTAGCGGAGCCCATGGGCATGATCCGTGGGCTTTTGACCTTTGGACTACTTGCTTTTCTCCTAGCAGGTTTTGTGGGAGCTCTATGGCAACCACACGCAGCCCTGAACTCGGCTGGGCAGATGGACAGGACTGCCAGCCACCTTGTCATTGACCCTGGTATCACCACCTTCACGAACTTTGAGTTTCACTACGGCACCCTTGTGAGCCTGCGGAAGCCCCTCTATGTCAGGATTGCACCTCTCCAGAACTTCAGCATGCGGTCCGAGTACGGCCACGTTCCGGAGAACGAGGGCTTTCTAGGCTACTCGGACGTAACGATCACGGACTCCGAGCACGTGCGCTTCAGTGCGGAAGGCACGATCATGAACGCTGAGAATGGCGTAATGCTGTCGGAGCCCTTCCCGGTGCAATCTCCGGAGATGAACTTCACTTGGCTGAGTTTCAGCCGCAGGCACAGCGTGATCACGGATATGCGGGGTTTGCATGCGCCGGTCAACGGCCTGATGTTGGTCTGCTTCATCGCGGTCGCCACCCTCGGCACGATCATGTGCTGCTGCATGCATCAGCAGCGACCGCACGGGCACCGCCCGGACTGGCATCAGCGTGCAGCTGTAGGAGATGCAGGCCCACCCTATGTTGGCACCGCAACGCTCAAGGTGCCACCGGCTTGGAGCATTGAGAGGAACGTCAACTACTCTCTGAGGTCTTGGCTGTCAGACCTCGTGCTCTGGGCAAGCGCCACGGACCTTGCGGTTCAGAGGCAAGGACCGGTGGCAGCGCTGCAGATCACCGGGAGTGCCAAGGAGATCATTCGAGATTCCGCCCGCGCACCTGCGCGACGGCGTGCACGACAACGTCGGGAACCACACGCCGGGGCTCATGATCCTGGTGCAGACTCTGGTGCAGCGGTATGGGCCACTCGAAGTGGAGCAATCCACGAAGGCTTTGTCGGAGTACCTCAACCTCTTCCGTTTGCACGGCGAGAGCATCGACTCGTTCTTGGTCCGATACGAGGTACTTCGGCACCGAGCTGCTCAGCAGGGCAATCTGGGAATGAATGCCACTGGAGCAGCGTGGCTACTGCTGAGAGCATGCCGCATCGGGCACGAGCAGCTGGAACGGCTCCTGGCGGCCAACAATGGTCAGTTGCCACAAGATGAAGGTCAGCTCACGCAGCTTCTGGAGCGACTTCGAAATCTTGGGCAGGAGGACTTGATCACGGACCACGGCAGGGAGCCACTGGGAACCCCGGAGCTTACTACTTCCCAACCTTTGGTGGGGCTGGAGGTGAAGAACCCGGACCCTTTCATGGAACAGCTCCCAACTTTGATGTGGATCCGTGGATGCAGTACCTCAACCAACGGCAGCAACCACAACAACAGCCTCATCAGCCTCAAGCACAACCAGCATTTGGAGGTGGATGTCACGGATGTGGAGGAGCGATGCCAGGGCAGGACCCTGATTTCTGCGGAGTGTGCGGATGCTACTTCGGAGAGGACGAGGAATTCAGCTCCGGCACGGACACTGAGGCCGATGTGGATGAGAATTTCATGAATCAGTGCTACCAGTCGGTCGACATCGAGGGCACGTCTCGATCAGACGCGATGGCAGTTGCCAACGAGATCTACTACGACTACAAGATGGCCAAGCAACGCTGGAGACGGTTCTCGGGCAAGCCGCCTCGCAAATATCGCAAGTACAATGTGCGACGTGGTCAAGGTCCTCACCGACTGCAGAGAAGCTCATACCGCAACTCGTATGCTTCGTTTCTTCCACCATCCGCATTTGCAGGAGGAAAAGGAGGTGGAAAAGGGAAAGGGAAAGGTGGAGCCCGCAAGAACCCTCGAGGCAAGGACGGTCAGGTCCTCACCTGTGCCAAGTGCGGCAGCGACTCGCACTTGCGGCGTGAGTGTCCTCAAGGCGGAGGCAAAGGAGGCTGGCGTCCTCCTGGTGATCATCAGGCCTCATCGGCACCACCAGCACAGGCGATGCACTACGAGGGCAGGCCCGGTGTTTCCTTTGTCACGCTCCCTTCTTCCTCAACGCCGAGCGGGGCAGATTCGAAGGCATCCATCAGCCATGGATACTGGACCGCGGGATCGGTGTCGGGAGCTGTGACTGCGACCAGCAACTTTGCCGATTTGGCTTCGTTCAAGTCGTTGATGCCCGAGCTGGAGAATCTGCGCAGTGTGTCACAGGCCAACAGCGAGGTGTCTTCGGCAGCGGGAAGTCGTCGGCGAGCTCAAGATCCGAATGAGGAGTCGCTTGAGCCACTGAGGTCAAGCCCGCAAAGAAAGACATCAGACACGGGCACGCCGCCGGCACCGACGTGGGCACCTGCTGTGAACATTCCCCAGATCGGGATCACGTCAATGATTCCGGGAGCACAGCAACCGAGATTTCCTCCTCCTCAAGGACCACCAACGCTGCTACGGACTGACGAGAATATGCAGTTGGCTACGAGATCTTCGGCGCGACCGAATGATGACGACGAGCAGGCTGAAGACCAACGCCGGCAAGCAACTGTGTCAGGACTCACCACGATCCTGCTCGGCATCCAGTCGAATGCGGCCAATAACCAACGTACTGGTTCCGGCACCATGTTTCCATGGTGGGAAGTCGATGAGCAGAGAGATGGTGAGGCGCTTGGAAGTGCCTCTCACATGAAGACAAGGTTCCCCGACGGCAGAGTCGGGCTGCTTAGCGATCCCGGAGCCCATGACAATCTGATTGGAGCCGAGACCTTGCAAAAGCTCACCAATCAGGTTGGCCCGCACAGCGAGAGACCGCTGACGCGGCCACTATCAGTAGAAGGAGTTGGAAAAGGGTCTCAGCAGGCGGCAACGGCAGCAAAGGTTCCCCTCTACCTGACGGATGAGGGAGGATCGCAGATACACGGCAACTTCACGGCACCGGTTGTCCCCAATTCGGCACTACCACCACTGTTGGGTTTGAAGAGCCTCATGAACAAGGCGGCGATCATGGATACAGGCACGAAACGCCTGATACTTCCCGGGCCCGGCGGAGTTGTTATGCAAGCGTCTCCAGGTACAATTGTGCTGCCGCTCACGCTGTCTGAGAGCGGCCACCTGATCCTGGAGGTGGACACATGGATGCAGTTTGCTGAGCACCGAGGCGATCCTGGACCCGAAGCATCGCTCAACTTCCCCATAGAGTGTCGGAAGCTGCAGGAGGTGGCAACCGGGAGTGCTGTCGCCGGAGCGCGAGCCGCGGTGGAGGAGCGCCCGCCCTCGCGTTTCGGCGAACGCATCACCCTGGTGAATGAGAGGAGGAGTGGATCTCGCTCGCGCAGTGCGGAGCGGGAGCCGGCAACGGAGGAGTGATCGGCCGCCGATTCGCGGCCGAGGTGCATGCAGAATTCAACATCGCAAGGCGAGCCTGCAATGAAGCTTCAGAGGCCACCCGCTCCAAGTCACGGGAGCTACGTGGGCAGAGGAGCTGAGGTCCTGGCTTGGATTTTGTGCGACCGTTTAGGTCATCGACAGCAAGCACTACACGATTTGGGAGTCAGAACTATGCATCATTACCACGATCTGCACTCTCATGGACACGGATGTGCTATGCAGGACGCGCTCAAGAATCAGAAGCCCGAACTCTTGTGGGTTCACTTGGCGGGACCAGCTGCAGGTTCAGGAAATAAGAGAGACAACGCCAGAACCGAGCTGATGGCCAAGTTGATTCATCAACAGCTCAACGAGGAGCGCTACTGCGTGCTGGAGGCCAACGTTCGCAGCCAAGCATGGCACCTCAAGGCAATCAGTTCAGCCATGGAGCGAATGCATGCCACCACGCATGTGTATTGCAACTACCAAAGCAGGCACTCTTTGCTTCGGAAACCCTGTGATGCCGCGACCAAGCTCTACTGCAACTTTCCCATCCCAGAGGCGGATCAATGTCACTGTGGCATGGATATCAAGCATTACCACCTCAAGCAGTTGAGTGGAGCTGAACATGAGGAGACCGAGCGGCAGGTCATCAACGGCATTATTAACGACTGCGCCCGGTATCTAAAGCAACGAGGAGTGCTTACCACAACGACCCCTGTCAGACCAAGAGGGCAGGATGAGCAACCTGAGTCAACTATGCAACCCAAGGTGAAGATCCAATCTCTGCTACAGCAGCGGGAGAGCTCTACGGCACCGGCGAAGTTGGTAAGGTTCGACGTCGGCAAGGACGATCAGAACAAGCCCGGTACCTTCCAGAGCTACCCGACTGAGAACGCTGTCAGGCAGAAGCTAAAGAAGAAAGCCGGACATGTGGCAATCCCAAAGCGGAAGCTGGCTGAGGAGCATCATGATGACTGCGGTGATGATCTCTCTTGCCTGGACATCAAGGAGGGCAAGATCAGTGAGCTCTATTTTCTGGGAGTGAGAATGGATTCCGGGAAGCGGAGTACGGCACGAGCGCCTATGTCAGGGAGGATGAGAAACTTCTGGCATTCGTCTACGGCAACGGACGATGGCTGCGAGGCAGCGACGGTTTCTCTTCCGGGAGCTCGTGAAGATTTTCACGGAACGATGAACTACCTCATGCACAACCACCACTTGAACGGAGGCATCGATGTGGTTGAACTGTTTGGAGGTGAAGCTCGTACCACCCAGCTTCTGGTGCGAAGGTTTGGAGCTCGCGGAGGTATGAACTTTGACATTCTTGTCAACTACGACTTGCTTGACCCAGCAGCTGAACAACGACTATGGCGATACCTCATGCAGCGCAAGCCCAAGTTCATCATCATGGCGCCGCCCTGCGGCGGATTTGGCGCATGGAGCCGTTTGAACCGCATCATCAACGCTGACACCTGGAAGAAGACACGAGAAGTCGGTGTCAAGCTCGGAAATCTCTGCGCGGAGATAGCCAAGTTCCAGGTGATGAACGGTAATCACTACATCGCGGAACAACCCCAAGGAAGTGAACTCTTCGGTCTCAGGCAGTGGGAGGAGCTCTTTCACGGATTCCCCGCTTACGGAGTGATAGTGGATCAGTGCATGCTGGGCCTCAAACGACCACTACCACCACGACTGCCGGTGAAGAAGCCGACGGAGTTCATCAGCTCCAGCGAGATAGCATTACGACCCCTGAAGGGACATTTATGTGACGGAAGACACGAGCATGCTCAAATTGGAGTCTGGTCAGATGTGCCAAGATGGAGCATGCCGAGCAAGCAGGCCCAGATTTGGCCCTGGAAGCTTTGTGGTGTCTTGGCGACCGGTATTCACGAAGCTCTGCGAGCACGAACTGAGCTGAGCTCTTACGTCACCTATGATTGTCCTGGATGTCGGGGGCATCATCGTAAAGATCACCCTCAGCACACAAGGACCGGAGACTGTCGTTTTCCTGACGAAGAACCGGCTGATTGGCATTGTCCGGGATGTCGGAAGAACAAGCCGAGAGCTGACTCTCTACACACGCTTGAACCCGGATGCAGGTGGGCGCTGGCCAGGACGATGAGCACCGGACTTGGACGACGTCGCACAGGACATCATCCACGTGATCCGCGTGTTCCGGCAGCCAGTGATCCCACTGCAAGCCTACGCACTGGACCTATGTCGGCTGCGAAAGCGGCCGGAAGAAGAGCGACAACTCGCAATCTGAATGAGGAGTTGACCGCTCCGATTCGAGAAGAAGCAATTGAGCGTGAACTACTGGACGCGCTCGATCCTGCAGAGCGAATTGAGTATAAGAGGCAATCAGAGCCTCCTCCTTCCCGGGCAACCCCAAGAACCACCAGCACTGGACCGCCACTGCCTTCGGCGGCAAACGATGATGACCTGGAGAAAGCGCTAGCTCGTGAAGAAGATGCCGGGCATGTCGGAGGCAGCGGCTCTTCCTCTTCTAGACCACCGCCACGCAGGAGTCACTCTGGCGGAGATGCACGAGCCGGAACGCCCAGAAAACATCGTGTTGATGCTGCAACGCAGGCGGAGGATAAAGCTCTTGCTGGAGCACCGCCACCTGACGGAGGCGACGACGGCGACGGTGATGGAGATCCGGACGAAGGAGACGGAGATGATCCGGGAGAATGGGGCCGCTTTGACCTGGGTTCCGCTTTGCAGATGCTGCGGTCACCACGTGATGGTCAAGTGCGACGTGCTCTGCGAAAACTGCACATCAGATGGTATCATGTTGGAGCGCAAAGAATGCGCAGTTTGCTTCAGGCTGCAGGTGTCGAACGGAGCAATATGGTGCAGGATGTGATTGACACTTGCAAGACATGTCGCGCTTGGACGAGGCCTGGTCCCAGATCAATGACCAGCACGCATGTGCGGACGCTTTTCAATCAGGAAGTCCAGGCGGACCTACTGTTCTATCGGAGTCATGTGGTGCTTCACCCACTTGACATGTGCGCACGCTGGACGGTGGCGACGCCCCTCGCTTCACGGAGCACAGATGAGATATTGCAAGCCTTTCAGACTCGATGGTTTGGCGTCTTTGGTGTTCCTGAAACTGTCGTGTGCGATCAAGAAGGTGGCATCGCTGGAGACTATGCCGCAGCATGGTTCGAGAGACGAGGAGTGAAGCTCAAGCTGAAGGCTCCTGGACAACATGCTCAATCTGTCGAGCGACATCATGAGATACCCCGACAGCAACTGCACAGAATGGAATCTCAAGCAACCGAAGACGGGCTTAGAGTCAACTTTGCGGAGATGCTGTCGGAAGCGGTCTATGCCAAGAATGTTCTGCTTTGTGTGGGCAATCACTCACCTTTTGAAGCAGTCCTCGGCAGAACTCCACCGCTTCTGAATGTTATTCCCGAAGAAGCTGAAGGACTAGCAGAAGACAGAGATGCCTTTCGCTTGCGGCACATTGCAATTGAGGCGATGATACAAGCTACAGCACAGTCCAAGGCAATGCGAGCACAGCGGCACAACACTCGGCCAGCAGGCGAGCTTACTGATCTGAAGGCTGGCGATTTGGTCGAGTTCTGGCGAAGTCCAAGCAGTAAGGACATTGCAGCCTGGAGCGGACCAGCGACGGTGGTCGATGTAACGTCTTTGTGCGACGGTATCTTGCGCATCAGGTGGCAGGGACGCAATCTCCTCTGCAGATGCCAAGACGTTCGGCGAGCTCTGGTGTATCTGTCACTTATGACTTCCCGCAGGTCAAGTCGAGACCCTTTGACTTTGCTGATCATGGCGGTCGAAGATCACTGCGGCTATTCTCTACGCTTGGGCTGGCTTTATCGCCAAGGACGCTGGTTGCAATGCGAAGGCAATCGTCATCATGCTGAGACACTTCTGGCGGCCTTGCACGTGGCTTCAAATGTCTTCATGCTGCAGGGCACCTACGGTATCAGGTACGGCACCGGCATTCAGGCTTTGCCCGGAGTGAACTGTGACGAAACTTTCCTAGTCTGGTGGAGGCAAGGAAGGCTGCATGAATGGTATCACAGTTTTGCGAAGGGAACGGAGCATGTCAACGTGCCGAGACTGGTAGGATGCAGTGCTGAAGGAATTAGCATCATGCAATTTCTGCTGACAGATGATCTCAGTTTTCGTGGCGGCAACTTTCCGGTGGACGATGATTTGCCGACATCAGCGTCAGCGCAATCTTCCGGGCCGGAATTTCAGCACGGCAGCCACAGACGGTCACGAGTGAAGATGCTTTTGGACGGTCATGTTGATGATTCATCCGCCACAGTGGCAACCGGAAGTGCGCAGCAGTTTGATATTGGCACGCCAGACGTACAGTCAGCAGAGTCTTCAGCAGCGCAAACAGACACCGAGGAACATCAATATGCTTTTGATGACGATGACTTTGAGGAAGCAGATGATTCTTGGGAGCTGTCCGGCATCCGCAGACGCAGCAAGGACCTCGAGTGGGCTTTTGTCTGTAAACCGCCGGAAGCAGGTCAGAGTTCAACAGGCATGGAGCAGAATTTCATTGACGAAAAGGAAGTTCTGTCGGATCTGCCGGAGTTTGTTATTCCGAGCGAGCTTCAGCACTATGTCATGGTGAACTCAAGAAGGGTAACAATTCCCAAGCACAGTGAACTGGTACATCGACCCGACTTCAGCGGTTCCAAAGCAGCAGTATTTCCTGTCATAGAGCGCAGCAACAACGTTCTGACGCGGGAAGAAGCCCTTTCGGAAGCTGGCAAGTGCAAGGAATCGATGGTAGCAGAATTGTGCAGATGGGACAAACACAAGGCCTGGTTGCGACGTGAACGAAGCAGCTGCACGAATCCTCTCACCTCGAAGTGGGTTCTCAAGTGGAAGGACATTGGTGGAGAGCGTAAGATCAAAGCTCGACTCGTTGCTCAAGGTTTCAAGGATCAGCAATCCACAGACAACTTTGCAGGAGCAACGAGCAGGTGGGGACAACGCCTTGTCTCCATATTTGCAGTGCAGTTTGGTTGGCCGCTTCTGTCAGCAGACATCAGCGAGGCGTTCTTGAGAGGGCTGACTTTTGAGGAGTTGTTTCAGAGTGGTCACAGCTCAGAGATGAGGTCAGTGCAGCTGATTTTGCCCCAAGGCAGCGAGGAGCTACTTCGCACAATCCCAGGGATGGAAGATTTCAATCCCGACACGGAGTGCCTCGAGCTGCTGAAGCCAGGTTTCGGCCTCAAGGATGCGCCAAGGCTATGGAGCCTTGCTTTGACTCGTGTTCTTAGCAAGGTTGGTTTGCAACCAGTCACCACGGACAGACAGCTGTTCGCAAAGCACAGCAACGACGCACGGTTGCAGGTGCTCATGAGCGTGCATGTTGACGATCTCAAGATCACCGGCATTGAGAGTGAAATACAAGCAGTGATGGAGGTTTTGAACCAGGAGTTCGATCAGCTCAAGGTCGAACGTGACAACTTCACTCACCTCGGACTGCGCCACAGTCTCAATGCGGACGGATCAAGGGAGATCTCGCAGGTTCATTATGTGGGCGAGCTTAAGACAATTGACGAGCAGGAAGTCAAATTCTTGAGCCCGGAGCAGCAGGTTCCTCAGCAAACCGGAGGGTCATTTCGATCTTTGTTGGGAGGACTTGCGTGGATAGTGCAGACACGCCCTGATGTGGCGATCTATATCTCAGCTTTGCAGAGGCACTTGCAAGATCCACGGGCAGTGGATGTTCTGAATGCAAACCGAGTTCTGCGATACTTGAAACTGCATCCCTTGTCAATGAAGATAAGACGCGTGAATGCCCCATGGCAGTTGATTGTGGTGTCAGACAGTGCCTATAAGTCAGACACGCAGGACTGCTTGGCGATGCGCAGTGGTGCAATTTTCTTGGCAGACAAGACAGGCTTGCGACAAGGCATCAACAACGTGCAGCTTGTCGATTTTGTCAGCAAGAAGCAGACACGGGTGTGTCGGAGCACATTTGTGGCAGAGCTTGTTAGCCTCCTTGATCTTGTGGGACATGGTATCAACATCAGCTTGGCGATGACTGAAATCTTGACAGGCATCAAGGGCGTAACTGAACTTGCAAAGCTTCACGAGCGCGGTGAACATGCCGTAAAGATGACTGCCGTCATCGATGCCAAGTCGGTTCTTGAATCAGTGAAAGTAAAGGAGGTGAAGGTTCCGACCGACCAAGCAGTTTACATACATGTGCTTCGCTTGAAAGAACTTTGCAGAACACAGCTGAGCAGCTTGGTTTGGATAGATACGCGAGATATGATCGCTGACGGACTTAACAAAGGTTCGGTCGAGAGGGGCCCGCTTCAGCAGCTTCTGAGGGATGCTCAGTGGCGGGTGGACAATCCCTTGGTGCGACATCAAGAGGGCGCGTCAAAGACGCAGAATGAACAACCTGAGTCAAGAGGTACTTGGGTGCGTTGAACACAGTTTCACATTCGGGCCATTAGGCTCGAGACCAGATGGAAGCCTCTAGGCAGCGCTGAAAAGGTGCGGTTTCACTTCATTCGATTCATGCCATGTCACGACCCTCGCACTGGCATTTCTACTATATATATATATATACAGAGATGTTCGCCTTCCATGTCAAACCTGCTTTCCATTGACGGGTTAGCGCCTGTGCCCCCATGAGAAATGGGACTATATGGCTGGATGCATTCGGCTCCGCGTTGCCAGAGCCTCAGCGCCTTCGCCTGGCAAGAGTTGGCGCAGGGCCACAACTACTACCGGCGCGGGACTCGGAAGATGGCGCGGGACGTCGGGGCAGTGTCCCATTTGCTCTCCGCAAGAACCAGGATTCAAATACAATCCAAGCCAGCAATTAAGTAAGGTCTTGCTGGTTCAGAGATTTGTCTGGAAAGAGGGAATGAACCCCAAGCCAACTATCCTGTGCGATTTCCTTTGAGGAATCTCCAGGTTCAATCCCAACACCCTGGTGATTTGAGTTGACCCTCGGAGAACCCCTCCCCCGCTTTTGAGGCCTAGGGGTTTGTTCACAACAAAGGTGGCAGGTAATACCCCTCTTCACTATTGTCATGGGAATCTGCTACAGGAAAAATTATACAGGAAGTCAGCCGGGCCAGACAAGTGAGCCAGATTCGCAATAGGACGCGTTCCCCACCAGATCAAAAGAAACTGCTTTTGTTGGTGGGTAATGTTCAGGTGGGAGATGGATGAGCGCGGTCCATCTCAATCCACTGAGCCATTCAACTGAGGGAGTCTTTTGCCCAGCTTTTTCGTTCTCTGAGCAGCGCCGAAATCGATTCCTATGCCTATTGGCATTGATAGTCGGTTCTACTACCTGGCTTACTTGGAATTGCAACAAGGCCTAATCTTTCACCATGTGGGTAGAGTCCAAAGTAAATTGGTTTTGCACGCTGCTCAATTGGCTTAGTCGATTGTCAAATCGCCGTTTTGTGTGTCAAAACATGGCAAAAATGGGAAATTGAGCAGGAAGTCGTTTGAGATCTGTTTCTTCCGGAGGCCAATTGTTTCTTTGGCCAGGCCATCAACTCTGTCTGACAAGGCTTGAGTTGTACGCCACCGCTGAGAGTGTGCTTTTTGGACAGATCAGACAACAATGCTCATCACGGAAAGGATTCGCTCCTGCTTTTGCCATGGTAGACATGTGACAGCTGCTTGTAGTCCTTCGAAAGGAACAAGTCCAAGCCTGCCTTCGCCTTTTGGAGTTTTAGCTTACGGGCTTAGACGTGTTCGCCAGCGTGAGGTTTGCCCGCCCCCCAATGTTCCCCGCTCCCGCACCCTAAAAGGTGTAGAAATATAAACCCTAGAACAGGTCATCGAACCCTAAGCCGTGTTGGTAGGCCCAACATAAACCCTAAAAGGTGTTTGGAGGCCAACATAACCCTAAACAGTGTTGATGGGGACAGCGCAAACCCAAAACAGTGTTTTGCTGGTGGGCCCAGCATAAACCCTAAAAGGTCGGAACACAAAACCCCTAAACCGTGGTGGGGCCATCTTTCCTTTTAGGTTTGCTTTAACCCTCAAAAGGGTACCCTGAAAAATCACTCACCCAGGTGCTTGCATGACGTGACCTCCTACACGACGATGCTGACCGCCTTGTACTTCGGTACTGCCGATCCACCGGTGAGCGTCCTTGTCAAGGAACGGGCGAGGAACATTTGGGTTGCGCCCAATGGGAATCGCTTGTCCTGTTGGTTTCCTTTTAAACCTACCTGAACAAGGCACCCTGCAACAAAACACACACTCATTTGGCTCCGAACCAAGAATCGAACGTTTTCTAGCTGTCCTTTGAGCAACCCATGCCTTCCAGTTCCAACGTCCAACTCATTTTGCTGCAGCATTTTTCTGGCCTCGTGTCTCATGGCTATGGATTTTCCTGGTTTGCTCATCCCTTTGGCCTTCCTTCCAAAAATTGGTGGCTTGGATGAGGATGTGGTCGAGCCAGGGGTAAGGGCTCGTCTATGATGCAGGTCCTGCGCTCAGGGATTCTTTACGTCAGGTTGGTAAATTACAGCTATCAGTTTGGCCAGTGCTAGCCGACCAACATGTATTTATCCTTACAGTCTTACAGGTGCTGAGTCAATCAATGAATTCCATGTCTGTCTTGAACTAGGCTTGATACAGACAATATCCAAGGCTCCGAGTGCCAGGATCAAGCGACCTGCTTGCTTCGGTTTCATAGGGATCACTTCGCCCGGCATCCTTTTGTGCCATTTGGACATCGAGCCTTCTTGGGGAAAAAATGGGAAAAATGGGTCTTCCTTGGGGTTTTGGCGGGAAAAAGGGAAGCCAACGGGACAACATGGACATTTCCCTCGGAAGGTTTTTTTCGTCGGGGGAGAAATCTCGAGGACGCGGCGGCCCTGGGGGCGGTGTGGTTGAACCCCAAGGTCCAGGACCACTTCCTCCTCTACACCCATGGTGCTGAGGTGATGAGCGTCCACGCCATAGGCGGGGTTGAAAAGTGGTTGAAAGGTCTGGTTGGAAAATAGGATGGTTTTCGACTGGCGGTTTGGAGGTTTTGGCCAGGTGAGACAATTCTAAGAGCCTTCCTCAACTCACGTTTCATCAATTCCACAGCGTTTGCACAAATCCAGCATGTACGCATTATGTTCTTTTCCTATTCTGGTTTGCCGCTTTACCAGTATTCTGATGTTGACTTCCTTGCGGAGAAAGCAGAACACATCATGACTTACAAGGGACATGGATTGCGGTTTACGCCTGACATTTCCGCCACCTCTCGTACCTAGCTCAACATTGAACGGCAAAGTTGCTAGCTTGCACGAGCGCAGTGCTGTGATCTTTGTAGCCAATCAAGCATCACTCTCCTGAGTCAAAGCATGTGGTGAGTACGAAAAGCTGAATTGGGTCGTCCATGTCCATCTCACACAAGTTGTTTTTCCATCAAGGGTAAACACGTTGGCTTCCCAGAAAACTCCTCAGGCATGGAACATGGCATGGCTATTTACGTATGCGCGGCAGAAACAAATGTACAATAAACTTCAGTTCACTATCGGAAGCAAGCGCTGCATGGTTGCCCTTGTACTGGACACAAGCACCGGACATGTTGTGGGGCGGGGCAGAACGAGCCAACATGTTGCATGTGACAATCATGTGGCTTGCGTGTTTGTTTCTTCGGCTTGCTTTGTTTCGGTGTGTCGTTTGGCCTGTTTCGGTTGGCTTTGGTTGTTTCATCGGATCTTCGATCATTCCCACAGTCACAGTCGCAGTTTGCTTTATTTGACCCAATGAGAAATGGTCACGACCGCTTGATTCTGTTGATTTGGGCGGCGTTCGCGATTGCAACGCCTGCTTTTACTTTGTTTTGCTTGGTGGGGTCGCACGGGAGGTTCGGTCAACATGTCCAGTAGTTCTGCCCTGCAGGCTCCTTTTGGATGGACACGCGGGACTCTCCAAATGTTTAATCGTATGTTGGAAAAAAATCGCAGGTTCCGTTTGAGATCTAAACGAGAGCGCCGTCCTTCTGCCCCCCCCGGAACAAAATCCACTGGAAACCTTAGGCACCAACCTCACGGCGGATCACTTCCCCCACGCGGACCACTGCGGCCCTTTGCCTTGTTCAGTGGTGGAGGCCAGTCAATGGATTTTCGGGCCCGGGAGGGAATTCCTTGCCCACTTTGAATGTCCAGAACCAGGGGTCCCGGTGATCGGGTTCTGTACGTGTTCCAGCTGGTCCCAAAATTGCCAACATTTTTTGTTGCGCCTGGTTCACTGGGCAACTGGGCTCGGGCAAAAGGCCGTGACACGCCAAGCGCAGGCCAAATTTCAGGACTCACTACATGATTTCCTGAAGAATCAGATTCTACCTTCGAATGTAAATACCATGTTTCTGTCGCGCAGGCGATGGCATATGGCGTTCGGTGCGAGCCTTGTGCCTTTGCCATACCTTCATCTGGCACCCTGTTTCATGCACGTTGTTAGGAACTGGGGAAAGGCCGTTCGTCTAGCAAATGGACGGTACAACAAGTGGGGGGTGGCATCCCCCCAGTACACACCCTGGCAGTTCACTTCAGTTTTTTGCAGACGAGTTGACGCGCACGCTGCTCTCGTTGCAGTGTGCCTTGCTGTCGTTGTTTTTTGTTTCTTGTTCCTTTGTCCATGTTTTTCTGTTGCTCCTTCTCTTTCTCTTTGTCCTTCCCTTTCTCTTTGGTTGTTCTCCTCCTGTTTCACTTTGTCTTTCTCTTTGCTGCTCCCTTTCCTTCCTTTGTCCCTGTACAGACCCCTAAGCCAACACGGTGGAAGCTTTCGGCAGGTGGCTGAAGCTGACGCAGACTGCGCGTCCGCGTCCGGCTGCCAGGACTGGAGGGTCCTGGGTCAACGCTTCGAAACATGTTACGTTGTTTGCCGTTTTTACCCTTTGCTAACATCATGGTGGAACAGGTTTATATCTTGGTCAAAGGTTGAACGTTGACCCGCACATGGATGTTGTCTAATTATAATTTTCGAGACAATACTCAAATCCAGAGCCACCCCCACTCAATGCCAATTGAGTGAGGACTACAAGGCCCAAATCCAACTATTGGGCCCCTATACCCGTTGATCGATCCCGATACCCCTTGCATTGGCTCATGGATTGAGTCTTCCAAACTGCGAGGGCGAAGCAGGCTCACTTGATTCGTGGCGCCGTTGCCCAACGGCAATCTTTTTTTTGGGATTCCCTTTCAAATCAACCAACAAACAAAGGGTGCCTTTTTACCATGGAATTCCGTTGGGCTTCCCAGAAGATGTTCGCTGTCATTGTGGCACTTTGTTTGATGGATTCCAGGTTACCACTATACGAAACCAACCGTTGTTCTTTTGGTTTGAAAGTGTGGCTCCTTTGGTTGACTACAATCCTTGGGCTCAAAATCCAGGCTTAAACAAGCACAAGTTTCTCGAAAAAAAGAGCTACAACTTCAACGCAATATTCACCCCAAAACCTTCCGAAACGTTCTCCGAAGAATCTACCCAAACCGAAGGGGCTTATGGGGCTTGGGGTCCCCAGGCCCAGTTCGCCCCATGGGATCGAAGGCGGAGGTGGCCCGCTGGATGGGAGTTCTGGCAGAGAAGCAGGCGCGCGATCGGTTCGAACCCTGCAAGTCCAAGCCCAGCGCTTCCAAGTTTACTTGGCTTCCAGGTATCTGTGCCTTTGTTGATATTGGTCGATTACCAAAATTGGAAGCTGGGCTGGGTTGGTAACGTAAAACCTGGAGGTATTCCCGACCTGCACGGGTGGCTCTCCCTCGCACTGTCTTTGACTCCAATGGGTCCTTGGGGTAGATTCAACCAAAATGGCGGGATTTGTGGCTATCTACTTTCACTCTGTAATGTGACGGGCAACATGTCGGCCCGTTTCAATTATTTAGGTCCTTATCCTAGGCCAACGAACCGAGGCTAATTGCAGTCATGCTTTTGTGTTGAGAAATGGGCAATCTGATATTTCGGTGGCACCAAGAGCAACACTCAAGTTTCCGATTGTCGGCAACACCCTCATGGCGGACATTCAGGGCTCCTGGCAACGACCTGCTTCCGGGTATTTGGTTTGGTCTTTACTCTGGAACCCCAAGAAACCCATCGTTCTTAAAGAAATCTCCCCTCAAGGAAGCCCTTTTTTGGGTTCCATACGAATTTGCAAGGGAGTAAGTAAGCAACATTGTGGTTTGCCTTTTAATGTCTCTTTAACATGGACCAAAAAGCGTAGCCTCAAAAAAGGAGAAGCCACCCATTTGGTCTTTCAGTAATCAAACAGTTTCACGCAGGCCACCGTTGAGGCTGTGGAGCAGGATGTGGAGCCGGCCTTCTGCACAATGGCGACCCTCGCATCCCAGGAGGACAGCCCCAGGAGCGGGGTCCCCGTCGACCTGTCCGGTTTCTCACAAACTTTTAGGGGTACCCACAAAATGCTGGGTGTTCCTTTTGGTGTCCCTTTAAAACCAACTGCAAACAAACAAGGACCTTCAAAAAGACAAGCCACCCGTATTTTTGTTTAAGGGTACCCATATTTGGTTGGTTTTCACGCCTAAATGGGGTTGCCATTGACCCTGCTGAGGGCAACAGCAACCCATTTCTCTCACACTAAAGGAGTCCCCTTTGGAATGGCAAAAAGTTGTCAGCAGGATGGCCCACACTCGTAGCATAGAAAGTGACATAGAAAGCGTGATCTCCCACAGGGATGGCGGGTTGACTGACTCCAGCCCTGAAGGCCCAGTTCCGATCCGATGGCCAACGCACGGGAAGCTCACTCCCGAGTTGGACTTCATACCTTACTGCTGGATGGGGGTTGCTTTGAACCCTTAGCCTTAGATGACCAAGCTGCGAAAATAAGTTGGACGGCCAAGGGTAAAACTAGACGGCGCGATTCTCCTGGGTAGCTAAGGAAATGGAGCGAACATGTCGGAATTGCGCCATCCATTTTCACCCAACTGTAGGTGTTATTTGGCGTCCCCTTGTTCAGGAACCTTTGTTGAGTCACCAACCCAGTTGTTCAGTGGAGTCTAACCAGAAATGGAATCAGCCCCGAAAGGGGACCGGGCTGAGCGAGGACGGGCAGGCTTTAAGTAAGCCCCGTGACGCAAGCTCTATTTGCAGCTCAATTTGGGCCAGTTCTCAAAATTTGTGTTGGCCGCTTTGGACTGTGGTTCTAAAACTTTGTTTCATGAGGATTGCCATAAGGCCCAGATGGACCTCAAGGGCACGGTTGGCAGAATCAAATGTCAATGGGTGTCGGGCACAGTCCACCAAATTGGATTCCGAGAATTGCTCATTTTGCTATGCATTTGAAACGGGGAACACCCTCCGAATTGGTGGACATAAATCTCGAATGTCCACCAAAAATTCGACTGAGTTGTCAACAATGTTATACTCAATACGAAGGCGCCCCTCTGAGTGTGACATCACCTCCGCTGCCAGCTTCCCAAATGCCTCGTTCTGCTTAACATGGCGGACAGGCCTCCCCAGATCGCGTCGTGGCAAAATGTGTTTGAACAACCCAGTTGGTTGCCTTGAAAGAAATCCATGCAACGCAAACAGGGTTTCTATGAATGATCGTTGCTTAAACCTGCATAAACCACCCCACCCCTGCAGGGACCAAAACCTGGGCACAAAAACCTATGGGGGCTGTTTCAAAAGAATGGGACGTGAAGTACCGTCAAAATGACTTCTGTTGAGTTGAGCATTCGGCATTTCATTGATTTTGTGGAAATGCACAAAGCCGTGGCGCCACAAATCGGGATGCAAAACACCGCTTGTGCCAACGAACAGGAAGTCTTGAACTGAGGAAAAGGCGCGTTTCCCTTTTGGCCCTATCCACCCCAGGAGTGCCCTCATGTGGCTGGAGGGCTACGCGGACGCCCAGTGTTTACTCACCAAATGCAGCGGGGGCGATAATACGATGCTGGACTATGAGGCGCTCTATGCGTGCAAGCTCCAAGGCACGGCCTCTAAGTTTGGGTTTCGGGTGTCGTCCAAGTTAGGGGTTTGGCCCATGTGGTTGCCGGTTTGTCTACAGTCCATGTGGGTTCGGGATGGTGGGGCGCCCCAACAAAAACCGGCATGTTACTTTGGGAAGCAAGTAGCTCTCATCGTAGCTCACCAAGACGCCGGTGGAGTAGCGTTTTGCTTCTAAGGATGATGTCCACAATTTGTTCATCCATCGTTCTGTTCAAAGGCGATCAACCAGAAGGGACGCTGTTGTTCGAACCCCTCCGTTTTTTTGGTTTATGGGCGAAAAATAGGTTGGGGTTGACAAAAAGCTGACCTGCAAGTGGAACGGTCCCACTCACTCTAAAACATGGAATGGAGCCACCACCACCCCCAGTTCATCCAAACACGGAACATCAGGAGACCTCGTCCCCAGAAGATGCATCAATTCGGCTGTGTTGCACATGGCAGATGGGGTTCCCTCTAAACCTGGTTGGTCCCATGTGTTTTTCCCTCGGAATCCACCACAGGGGTCCCCCTTATCTGGACAGCAAGTTGTTCAAGGATTCTTTGACACCGGTACTTTTGCAATCCAGCAATCGAAGAGCTCTGCTGGCAACTATTTGAAGATAAATCTTTGAACATCGGTTTCCCTGCGTTCGAGTCCAGAATCTACATGTATCATTTTGCTAGGGACTTCAGCCAGTGTTGCAGCCGGCTTGCCCGGCTTGCCTTCCAAAGCGGGACTCCAAAGTTGTAGGGCTCGAGTGGTATGTGTCTACTTTGTTTCGTTTGTGAGTTCTGTTCGCGTTCTGTGGGCTGCAGAAAACATCTAGGGTTTGGGCGGGGCTTCCGCAAGGATGCAAATTGGCCAGTCAAAACGTGACCTGAGACCCAAATGGTCATGGTTTGCGGCCAAACATATGACGGCATACCCGCGCAAAGAGTGATTTCCCACGACTATGGTGTTCCAGTGGCGGATTCAAGAACCTGGGAACTTTGCTTGAGGCAATGTCTTGGGCGCCACCTCGCTGTGCTTGCTGCTCTTATTCTTCTACTTCATCCTCATGGGGGCGGCTGGGATCGAGAGAAGGACCCCGTCATTTCCATGGTGAGGTACATTCACAACCCAAGCGGATTCTTTTTTGACCCCCAAGCTGTTATTCGGAATCGACAACCAAAAGGCAAGTCAAAAGGCATCAGCAGCCCCCCAAAACCCACTGAAAGGTAACATTGGGGAATGGTCCCCAGGTCGAATCCTGCGCCTCTTTAGGTTTAGTTGTTCGGGCCCAGTTCTGGTAGCATACATTTGACATTTCAATGTTGACAAGTGGAACAAACAAGAAATTGTATTGCACAGAGGGCCTAACTTCAATCATGAGTTGTTCTGTGAATTCCACCCCTTTTCCTTTGGTGTGTTCCTCCCCCATGTCCCCTCCCGAATACTCCCAGCAGAGTTTGACCGAACTTCGGTGGATCTCAAGAGCTCCGTACCGAAGATGCCCCGCAAAAACAGGGGTAGTCGGCCGCCAGGCATAAGGTTTGGGTTGGGACAATTCCCCAATAAACTCTTGCTTGGGAGGTTTTGACCGAACCTCGCCCCAGTTGCTCAATGACCCTGATTGAAACATCATTGGAATCCTCCTAATGTGCCGAATTTCCCACAATGTATGCGGGTGTCCTCTTTCGAGGCATCCACTGCTTTACTTTGGACACCCCCTATTCATGCGGTTGATCAACCCAATCAATGTGCAGGGGCGCCCAAACCCCCATTGGCCAGCTTAGAAAGTAGTCTCACTGCCTGGCGCCAGAAAGGTAATAGCGAAGGCCTGCATAAAGCTTTATTGCGTTTTCAGGCCAGGCCATTAAGGAACCAAGCGTATGTTTTGTTTCTGGTATGTTTGTTTCAGGCGTGTGTGTTTTTGAGGAAGGGTCGGTTTGGCTTTAAATAATATGATTTTTTGGCTGACATAGCAAGGGTTGGGAAGGGCTGTTTGCGGCGAAGGTTGACAGAATGGGCTCGTGAAAGACAATATAATATATGGCCTTGAAAAGGAGGGTGCGCCTTGTGATCGTCTTTAGACAAAGGACTGCATGTTCAGCAGATAGAACTGCAACTTGCCGATATGCACCTTCCCATCCAACAGCTTGGCCAACGCGCTAATTCGGCTTCCGTTTGCTAAAGATGTGAGTGTGTGTGTATGTTCCCCTTGTTGGCTTTAGGGCAAATGTTCGTAAATGTCCAATACCTTGAGCTTGCAGGAAAAGCACAAAAATCCGATGGCCCGGTTTTAGGCCCGAACACAGGTCAGGATTGTTCATTCTTTGACTACCTTGCACAAAAGCACGGGTATTCCTCAAAAACAAGCTGAAGCCAGAAACTGAAGTTGACTCCTCAAAAACGGAGCCCAAAGCCCAAGAGCCCCCCCCCCCCCCTCCCCTCGGTGTTTTCCTTCCAGAGAACACCTGGATTTGCTTGGGCTGGTTCTGTATGGCTTTTACCGTCGTAGCCATCGCGTCGCATCAAAATTGAAACTGTATCCTGGACATTTTTCGCGGATATACAAACCCCCTTAATCCCTTCACCCTAAAGCTAACCCCCCCCCAAATACTAAGTGGGTCTTTCGGGAAAACCGGTTTTAGCATTAGGTGGTCCCCGGTCCGTTAGTTTGTAGTACAGCCGTAGTAAAGAAAACGTACTCCAAGAACTCCAGCTCGAAAGTCGCAACTTTGTCGTACAACCGGGGAGAAGGGATTAGAGGGAGGGCATGTTCTTTTACCCAGAGATCCTGAAATAGGCACCAAACTCTTTGAATGGCCAGTTAAGCACTCCGACTCAGTCGAAAACTTGATCTTGCTTTGGTTCAGGACCTTTGAGCAGGTATTTGTCGGGTGTCCTTTCAGGTGAGCCCAAAGCCGATTCCGGAGGTCGATGTTTGACAACCGACCTGGTTTCAGGTGGTTATAGTATCCGGGGCTATATGAGCCACAATCAAAACCCGGGTAGATGGAGGTTAGTATAAGGGATAATCCCACCCTGAAATGGGTGCAGCCGCCTCTTCAATCCTTTACATGGTTTTGGGTACACCATGTATACCATTTTACAAAACAGGATTCGATCATGACTCGTATAAACCTTTTTTGGGCCCT
>CAUJNA010003571.1:0-205000 GCA_963377175.1 Effrenium voratum
TTGTTGTTGTTGTTGTTGTTGTTGTTGTTGTTGTTGTTGTTGTTGTTGTTGTTGTTGTTGTTGTTGTTGTTGTTGTTGTTGTTGTTGGTGGGGGGGGGGCGGTTGGGTTAGGTCTTTAGGGTTTAGGTTGTTGTTGGGTCAAAGTTTTGGGTTGTTTGGTTTAGGTTGAGGATTGTTGGGTTTAGGTTTAGTTAGTTGTTGTTGTTTTGTTGTTTTTTTGGTTGGGGGGGGGGGGGTTGGGTTTAGGTCTTTAGGGTTTAGGTTATTGTTGGGTCAAAGTTTTGGGTTGTTTGGTTTAGGTTGAGGATTGTTGGGTTTAGGTTTAGCTGGTTGTTGTTTTTTCTTTTTTGTGGGGGGCGGCGGCTGGGTTTAGGTCTTTAGGGTTTAGGTTAATGTTGACCCCGGATTAATACACCCCTGTTCATTAATCTTGGGGGTGTTCCTCAAGTAATGAATCCCCACCAATGCCGAGGACACCGTCTTTTTGAATATACAGGGGCTTATTTAATCTGGGGTCAACATTATTGTTGGTTCAGGGCTTTAGGTTTTGCCACTCGTTCAAAGCCCTCGCCGCTCGCTGCTCGGCCAGGTCCCGATGGGATCTCTGTGGTGGAGGTCCCAGAGCGGGCCATTTGGGAGCCCCAGAGCCGGTGCAAGATCGAGCGGACCATGACGCTTTGGCCATTTCGGGGTGTGTTTTTTTTGTCGGACACCCCAAAATGGTGGTTTTCCTTTTGGTTTCTGGCCATTTTGGGATGCAGTTTTCACTTCTTGTTTTTTTGGATTCGGACCCCCCAAAATGGTGGTTTTCCTCTTGGTGTTCCTTCAAAAACGTGAAGAAAAGGGGTACCCTCGGGGAAAAAAAAACAAAACAAAAAGAAAAAAGAAAAAAAAACACACACACACACACACTCAGTGCCAAGTGGCCCGCGTCGTTTAACACGTGGCAACACGGTGAGTGGGGCACCGCTTCCGTCATCAAAATCGAGTCCCAGCGGTCCCAGCCAGAAGGCCATGGTTCAAAACCAATGGGATCCCATTTTGGGGTTTTCGGTGCACCACCCATTTTAGAGCCTATTTTGGTGGGGATTGGGATGTCTGGGGGGCAACCGGGGTTTTGACCCATGGCCATAAATGGACGCATTGTTTTTTTGATTTGCGTAGACTGTTTGACTACCAGGTCTTGGTCATGGCTCACCTTTAAAAAAAAAAAGGTCCTTTGGCGTTTGCGTTAAAGAACGGCTTGCAGCGCAAGGTGGTTTTAAGCCTTTCTGGCGGTGTGGCTGAATGAAGTCGCTGAACCCTGGCTTTCTTGAAATGGTTTGCTGAATCCGTGGTTCTGACCAACCCTGGTTGTTCTGACCCATGTGTACCTCTTAGGGAGACGCAAGTGAGTTTATTGAAGCGGTGGTTGGCTTGGCTGTTCAAACCAAACCAGTTTTTTTCGCTCTGGTATGCTTGACATGGCATTCTGTTCTTACGGGGTTTTAGTGACGTGGTTCATTGCTTTCCTAGCCCGCGGGTTTCTAAAAACCGTGTCGATGGACAGTTGGGCGCCTAAGGACCAACGACATTGGCTGGGAGCCAGCCCTCCAGTTTGATGAGCAGGGCATACTCATCGGCGGAGACAGCTACCTACAGGGAGGTGCGCCAGTCGCAGACGTGCAGGGAGTGAAGCTCGTGATTGCTTTCTATTGCCAAACTTAGCTTACGAATTCAGCTTTTTGCCTTTTTGGGTTGCCTTCATTGTTCATTTCAACCATCAAACAGGTAAGAGTTAATGGGGGTCCAAATCTCATGGATTAAGTTTCGGTCCCGATGATACAAGTTCCCTGAAAGGACATAGTGACATCTTGTCAGTTTCCTTCGTTATTGGTGGGAAAGTGTAGAAGTTCTCCCATGTCCCTCACAGGTGGAACTTCGACTGGTAGTTTGACTAAACCTCACTTTTCCAGAAGCTTTGGGTCCTTTTGGTTGGTTGTTTGGGCAAGGAGCATGACCATTTTGGATGAAGCAACAACAACAAGATTGTGTGATGGCAACGGTATCAACAGAGGAGTCTTTCAGTATCTTCGGCTTCTGAAAGGAACCTTTGAAAGGCTCGCACATGCATAGAACTTCAACAAGATATCTTTCAAAAGCAGGTTCCTTCACGCATCCGGTGGGTGGGTACCCCAAAAAAGTCTTTGCCGGCATCTCTACAATTAAGCAAAAATAACATGATTCATCAAACCTAAGATGTGAAATAGTTTTGGAGGAGATTCCAGAAAACTGGTAGAAGAGGTTACAGTAGGCCCTTTTTGGGCCTACCATTTTGAGTGGGTCAAAGTGGACACCAAGGAAACGGGGTTTAGAGGTCAAACCTGGTACTCAACCAACTTAAAGGGGATTTGGAGCTCAAACCTGGGGGATGCAGAGCTAAAACCCTGGTCATTGTTCCAATGGCCTGCCCACCCCGTGCCATGGCGCCAGGTGTTCGCCAGGACTACAAGGCCTGGGCCAATCCCACGCTGCTGGGGCTCATGGCAATGGAGAGCAAGGCGCGGTTCGTTCAGTGTGTTCCCCCAGTTTTACCCCGCCGACGACGCCCCGGTTTTGACGAATGGAGGGGGGGCATCTGGAAGGCTGAAAAAAGTGGAAGAATGGCGGCGCCTGCCACGCATCTGCCTCCCTCCGCATCTGCCACGCAATTGTGTAGACAACAATTGTCAAGGAAGGTCCATCAGTCCATCAGGTCCACAGAACAAAACTACAAGCCCGATTGGGTAGTGCCTCCAGGATCTGGGACGCGGGGTCTGGGAAAAATCCTGAGAAAACACAAACAACAAGCCCCATTGAAGAGTGGTTCCAGGATCTGGGCATACAAGCCTTGGCACGGCATTTATTTCTTAACTGAGGTGCAAAGAAATATGTTGGAAGTGAATTCTTGTGTGCATTTTGATTTGAATAGAATGATTATTGTTGTTTACATTCTAGTTTGAAGTAGACTGTTCAATTGGATGATGTCCTTGTTAAGTTATATGTTCATTGGCTAGCATGTGATAAGGATATTAAGTAGCATTCATGAGGAAAGACTTGAGAGGTCCTACAATTATTGAATACATTGTGTTAACTTGTTGACTGTTGTGTAAACACATTTGTATTGGAAGAGACATTCAGTGTCAATAGTGATTTCAGTTTACAATGGTCATTTTGAATTTTAGTTAAACAGTTAAACATATAAATCATGATTGGATTTGTTTCTTATTAAATCATATTTCAAATTCATTTAATTTCAGTTCGAAATTGAGTTGAAGTTGACAAGTATATTCGGTAGAGTTCATACGGAAAGAATTCAGAGGTCCCAAAATCATGCTTTTGCTTGGCCCTACCCCCGAAAACACTGTAAGACACAGTGTTTTGTAGCATCTTCGCAAAACTCAAATAGAATCCGAATCGATTTTAAATGGGACTGACAGAGGAAATACTGTACTTGTGTCTCATCCAACTGGACATTGTATCTTAAAATGAGAGTTTAAATAGAGTTGGATTCCCAATTTTACAATTGAATTGGAGTTCAACTATATTTGGATAGGAAACAATCCAATCATAATTTTCTATTTCATATTTGAATTGCAATCATGATTATTATTTGTCAATGCAGAATTTACACAGGATTTCTGCTCCAATACAGTTGATTTACAAATCAATTGACATTTAAAGACAACTCATTCAAACGGAGTTCAACTCAAATGTCTATTCACCATTGCCAAAACACGCACACTCAGTGACGAGCTCTCAAAACAAACGGGTACCACCCAAAAGCAACAGACCCAGGTCCTTGTATTGAGATATGAACGCGAAGGCCACTTGGTCTTCTGTGTTTCCCCTGCGAAAGCTCTGCGATGGATGTCGCAAAAGTTCATTTACTTTTAGCGAATGTGGTTTGGAACATAGTTCGCACAATCTTCACAATGGATATTGCAACAGTCAATTTGTTATTCGCGAAGATGGAGTTTCCCAGAATAAAGAATTTCAGACAACCGCCATATGGCTGCGAGTCAATTTATAAGGTCCGGAACAGGGTCCGGAACCCACATGCGATCCAGACCTCCGTTCCAGACCTCCGTTCCAGACCTCCGTTCCAGACCTTGCCTAGAAACATGTTCCAGACCTTCCGTTCCAGACCTTGTTTATGTATATGTCTAGTTTAGAGTATTGATTCAGACAGTCAGGTGATTTGGTAGGTTATTGACCCCCCCAATACTACGAGTTAAAGCTGGTGTTCGAGAGAAGCTTGAGGTGCTAACGATGGGATTTGCTTGTTGAGCTTTGGTGGTTAGGGCTGCGTGGCTTGTAATCATTGGGACTTGGATGGAATTGGGCAGCGGTTCTGTTGACAGATGTGTTTAGGGTCATCCCCGCCGCTATTTGTTCGATACGATACGACGGTTCGACTCTCAGTCGTCACATGGTTGAAACGACCATGTTTACATGCTGCTTGCAAGCCACTCGCGCAACCGTTCCAGACCCCGTTCCAGACCCGTTCCAGACGTGTTCCAGACGCAGCGGAGCAATTTGCCACCAAGCCCACATGCGCACACATGCCCCATGTAAGTAGCTGCACTTCTTACGCGGCCCAAGAAGCCTTCAAGGAGGTGCCGCATGGTAAGGCCGCGCGCCCCTGGTCGCTTCATCCATCCATCTACCCATCCATCAATTCATCCATCCATCTATCCATCTTACACTAAATGAACTGTGCTTGAGGACTCCACACATGTCTTCCCAGAGGTCCGGAACAACCGACCTTACGTAACTGACTCGTTCCAGACGTCCGCGTCACCGCGGAACGTTCCACACCAGAATATTGACCCACACCCATATCACCCCTTTAAATATCACCCTGCCAAAAGGACACGCAAATGAAAGTTGCAACCAAATTTATCCCTTGGGTTTTAGTTAAACATGACCCTTTGCTTGCCAATTCAAAGGGAGTTTCCGTATGGGGCGATGTTTCGACGGGAAACACAGAGAATCCTATCTTGCTTCTACCCAAAGACAATCCACAAGCTGTGTGAGGGCCCCTTGAGCGTTTGGGTCCAGGATGCCTTGGAAACGAGCACAAACAGACATTTTGCCCCACGTCGGGATACTGAAGAGCCTCATTTGGGGTCTCCAAACCTGTTTCAATCTTAGGCGGAATATGACAAATACTAATAAAGGTATGATTTTCAGTGTGCCCAGAATGGGATGCAGTATTGGATGCTGAAGGGTGGGATGGGCCAGCCTTCCAGGTGGAAGTCTGCTACTGCGACAGTGACTGCGACAATTCCTTCAACTACTTCAAGGCCTTCGGGAACGCAGTCCTTGGGATAACTCGGTTGCCCAAAGCGCACCGACCCTTTGATCTTTGTGTAAGCCGATTCTTTCTCCAAATGATTTTGGAGGCATGATGTCAACCCCAGGCCAAAAAGGGAGGTATTTACACTGGGGAAACCCGGCTGTTGCTCATATGACCATGGATGATTTGGAGTAGGAGGGTTTCCTTTGTTTCAGCGACCAGCCTTGTGACTCGATGAGCACAGACCTGCTAGGGTGCTTTTTTCTTCCTCTTTCTTTCCAAGGGGTTTTCATGGTTGTTGTTGGGAAGCAGTTTACCTTGTTGCTTGTGCTTTAGTGAGAATGAGACATCCAACCACTGAACTGCTAACACTCAAATCTTTGCTTCCCTTCCAACGTCAACCAAGTTTTACCTCAACGACGACCAAGAAGATTGTAACATGTGGTCATATGGCAGGCCTGGGGAAGAGGATTGAGTCGAGAGAAGGGCTCTTAAGGCCACGGGCACACAGGCTCCAGAGCCCTGCAAGATATGGTTCAGCCACAATTTCCGGATTTGCCTATGGCCCAGTTGGGATGGACATAGCGGACCTCAATCTTCCGCAGAAAGGGACTCACTCGCTCAAGTTTTCATGTCTTCGTGTGGAACAAGTAGTCTTGACGGTGGCTCATTTGGTTGTGTTGTTTCTAATGGTCCCCCTCCCATTCCTCCTCATGAAGCAACCAGGCGGTTTATGAGACATGGCCCAGTAGCGGACATAAAACATGAAAGATGAATGAATGCGAGAATCAGCTGACGAAGCAGCGGCTAGCTTCAGCGATCGAACCGCATTTTGGCCATCCTTCCAAAGCACATTCTTTTGCGCAAACAAAGCTGTCCGGAGGTGGCAACTCTTGAACAACTTGCAGTGCCTGTTGCTACGGCCAGAATCTGTGACTTTCCGCCCTCATTGCTTCAGGTGTTTGGGTTACTGCCAGATGTTTAGAAGTTTGGAGTCTCCAAGAGATGCGATGTACGGAAACGAGAGAAGGCCTTGTTGCAATGGTGCTTCAATGGTGTAACGCTGGAGAATCCCACTCGTCTGGGCAAATTCTAAGGAGCTCGGCAGGGGGCAAAATGAGCTTACCAAGGATGAAGGTCCCTCACTCGGGGTTTGAGAATGGATGTAAATTGCCCAGGTTGATGTTTAGGCGGCTGGACGGAGTATTCAGTTTACTGCATTTCTACCCTGGATTAGTAACCCTCTAACCCCTGGTTGCCTAATAGGAGGTGTTCCAATTTAGAGAGCATCCTGCTGTTTTGGGGGGCCTCTCCGCCCGTTTATCTGCCAGGCTGATCAATCCGGGGTCGACCTGCTTGTTGTTTGCAGGGGGAGTTCTGTCAATGACATTTGCCATTATGATTATGATGACACACTGATGGAAAAATCCTGCATCAGGTGGTAAATGGTTTTTCCCGCATTCATTCGTAGGGGTTCATCTATCTCATTTGGTGCAGGATTTGGTCCATCCAGTATTATCACCAGTTGAAGAGGATATAGCCAAGGCTCCTGTTGGCCAACTTAGTGGGGTGTTCTACCCTCTAGTACAGTAGGTGCTAAAGAAACGCCGATGTAAACCGCGATGCCATCTTGATGGAACCAGACATCAATCTACTACCCAACCAGCCTGAATCCATATACACCAATCACACTTGCATAGACCAGTACAACTTGTATATACGGCTGACTGTCTACATAACATATTAGCAAACCGCAAGAGAAGCCGAAGCCTACACAATTTCTATATAGTCCCAAACCAAGCATTCTATTCCAGCCTACCAGTTGTCCCGGCCATAAACCTATGCAACTTCAAGAGGGTTTCTTTCCGGCCGCCTTCGGTGTTCGGGTCTCGCTTTGGCCTCCCCGGCCCGCCTGCCGCCCCGCGTGAGGTGGGGGAGATCACGTCCAGCGACTCCGCGGGCATCGCAAGGTGGACCAAAGTGCCGAACTTGGGAGGCGCCTTCGCGAGGGGAGTTGGGTCACCCAGTGCTGGTTGGTGTTCAGCCAATCTCCCATCGGCGATTCCAGGGAAGTGCACAGACCCCTGTAGAAAGACGACTTTCCTCTTGGTTAGTTGGCCTTTTTGCACTTCCATGTTAGTTGGTGAGAGGGTAGTAGGTTTTGACCTTTGGTTAGGGGGCTTACAGGGGTTAGATCCCAATACTTCCAGAGACGCAGTTTTTTCCGTCCAGCTTACCCTTCCCCGCGCGGTTCCATGGAAGCAGCCCGGAACGGAGCCCGAAAAGGCCTTCTCGCAGCTTCCATGTGAGAAAGTGTAGCAAGCAGGTTGTAACCATGGCAAGCGGGGTAAATGGGGTTAGACCCCTTTTGTGTTTCTGTGGTTTTTTGGAGAAACTAAGGGTTGTCCAGGGCAAGTACTGATCCCTTTGGCGGTGGGTTGACATGATACCCTAAGGCAATCAGGTATTTGGAGAAGGGGGGTTACCGAGTGGGTTGGGAGCCGCCAGATGCCCACCCGATCGAAACATGGGATTTGGGGGATGGGTGAAGTGTGGACTCCATGTGTATGGCAACCCATTTTCCCTTTTATGGGGAATTGCGATTTTGCGAACTCTTATTTCAACTTCTTGTTGGAGGTGGTATATGCCCTCAATACAAACCAGCGACCAACAACAAGTGTGCCAGTTCTTGTCTTTCCAGTGGAAATAAGGGTTTGTCGCTGAAAATCCAGAGTGCGCGAAACAGATCCCCCAAAAGGGGCCTTGTTAGGTGGTTCGCCTGCCTGGGTTCATTGGGGTATGGACTTTTAGAGTTGCGAGGCATTTATGACACATCCCACGAAACCCACAGTGCCCAGAACCGACCTTTTGACCTTTTGACCTTTCGTATGCTGAGGAGATAGGGGCAAACTCAGCCTTGGATCGTCCCTCGTTGGATTACCTTCTTGTCCGAGCAGAAGCTCAATGGGCTGAGCTGGACAGAGATCTAGTATATACAGCTTTCGCTCTGCCTGGGATGGTTGTACAACGAAGTAGATAGATGAATCTTCAACAGTCAACAGCTTGGTTCCCTCTAACTGCAGAGTCGCGCCGCAAGGACCCCCTCTCTTCCCGAACATTGCAAGATCAGCACTCCTTGCACACTTGCCAACAATAATAACAATACAAGGTTCACGTCCTGGCATCCTTTTGGCCAGCAGCAACCTAATAGCCACAATTAATGAGTTGAGGCATTAAGGACCGTGACTTTTGCATGTCTCTTTTTGCTGTGGCTCATGTATTGTAAACTCATGAACCTCCGAGGGCGGATATGGGGGGAAGCGGGACTGGGCAGAGGGGCAGAGGCCTTTCCCAAAAAAAAGCAAAGCAGGTGAATGTACATCATAAATGCAACCCTTGCCCACTGCTTCGAGCGGTAGGTCTCATCCAAGAGATCGAGTCGCTGCAGTATGTACCTTGGCAATGAGAGTTGAACAGTCACAGCGAAAGCTAACACGCAAGGATCCCGCAAAAAATATGGGTTTGCCTGTTTATGACCTGCGAGCTCACTCATTGGGGGGTGAACCGAGCGAAAGCCCATGATGAAGCTCCTTTACTCGGGGCCCAATTCTTATTCTTGCAATGTTTTTAAGGGTCGACCACACCCCATATAGCTGGAGCTTGCAAGTCAGTCTGAAAGCAATCTGTACGTTTTCTCCGAGCGGGGGCTCATGTCAAACTCAACCCCGGGTTTAGAATGCCAGTTAGCTGCTTTTTGGTTCTCACTCCCTGAGTTTATGCACTTGTAATGACTTGATACTTTTTGTGAAGACCATTTTAGTGGTAAATAATTCGTTTGGACACTGTTTGGCAGGAAGGGAGTGGCTGCTCTTTGATTTCATCTACAACCTTTTTCAATTCATCGAGCATCCCGACTCGAGACGAGTCGCATTTGATGCGTGTCACCTGAGGTCACAAAGCCAGGAGCGCTGACGCTGTACGCAGGCATCAGGCAGGGGTGGCTTGCTATAGGGGTTCGCTATACCCCCGCAACCTCCAAATACCAACGCTTTTTTAGTTGGTATCACGTCAACCTGTTGCCAAAAAAGGGATCGGTTTGTACCAAGGAAAACCGTTAGTTTGTTTAAACAACTACCAACAAAAATGGAGGGTAGTTGGCGCAAGGGGGTATTTCCCCCTTTTGGTGTTTTTCGACAAAGTGTTTCGTGCCACATTAAAGTGAGTCTCCTTTGTGGCGATGTTTTGGGAAATCTAGGGAACCCTATGGGAGTCCAATGCACTTAATGGGGTACACAGGTCCCTCCATATCTTGTCTTGTGGTGTATTTGTACATAATGTGGGACCTTGTTTAATGCCCTCCCCCCCAAGACCAATCAAGGCAGTGCTCTGGGTCCTCTATAAGCTCTGGCAGCTTGGATGACCTAAGTCTTGCCTTAGTCTTGGCCAATACTTCGTTTAGCATTGCCAGCACTTTTTGTTGGGTTGCCTGTACTTAGTTTAGTTTAAATTTAGTATTGCCAAGATTTACTTTCAAATTCTCAGTACTTACTTTAGTATTGCCTAGTCCAAAGTTTGTCAAGACTTACTCTCAGGTTCGCTGTACTTGCTTGAGTATTGCCTAGTCTAAATTTAGTATTGCCACGACTTACTCTCAATATCCCAGTACCTAATTACTTTAGAGCTGCCTACTGTAAATTTAGCATTGGCAAGACTTACTCTGAAATTCCCAGAACTACTTTAGCATTGGCTATTCTAAATTGAGTATTGGCAAGACGTACTCTCAGATTCGCTAGTACTTGCTTTAGCATTGCCTAGTCTATATTGACAGGACCTACTCTTAGATTCGTATTGCTTAGCTTAGTACTGTCTGGTTTCAACTTAGTATTGTCAGGACTTCTCAGATTTCCAGTACTTGGTTAGGACTGCCTCGTCTAAATTTTGTATTGCCAGATTTGACCCACCCGGGCTTCATGCTACCCAGACGCTCCCAACTTGCTTCCCGGACCCTCGGGCCTTCGCGGGCCCTGCTGGGCCCTGAGACGAACTGAATTGTTGAAAGGCCAGAATTAATATCAAATCCATACCCCATAGTGTTTAAACTCCGTTTATCCTCTACCATCCCGCCGGGCTTGTTTCTTTTCTTCTGGACAACCAAGTAGGTTATCTTCAATTTGATTGTTTGGGGACCGCTTGCAACATTGAATTTCCTGAATCTAAGCACTTGAGCCTTTGAGCTGGGAAGGATTTAGATCCACCACCCTTTAACATAAAAAGGCTAAGGCTTTCAGAATTTGATACAAGTTACTTGGTGGTTCCCAGCCATGCCCTTAGCCTTTTAGCTTTTTAGTATTTAGTGGGGATTTCCATGTAACCCACTATTAGTTGAACTTTTAGCGGGGGATCTGAGGGCCGCCCAATTATGTGCTTCCCGAATTTAGTTGTCGCTGCTGGGCCTAAGCCAGGGAGCTGAGAGGAGAACTCAGTTGCCTTATTGTGAATGTTGCTTAGATTGTTTGGAACGGGATTTTCGGGATGTTTAACTAGGTCACTAGGTCTGCCCTTTTACCCTTTTTTGGGGGAGGGTTTCCCTACTAATATAGACTACAGAAAAAAAAGGGTACCTTATTCTAGCCTCTCCACTGGAGAACCTAGTTAACTTGATATAAAAGATTAACGCCCAGTAAAGATCGTGTTTCAGCCGAGGACATTTGACGTAATTCAAGGTCCCTATTAAACCAGGTGCCATTGCAATAGTATTGTTCAGGGGATTTTCCATTGCGCGTCCCATTGCCTTCGAAAGACAATTGGTCAAACAGCAACTCACTTCCCGAGTTTCCGGACATTCGACACTACTTGGGGTTGGCATCAACTCGAGGGGAAGTGAGGCAGTGGCTTGAACATGTGAAAGCACTTTGTTTGAACTCCCCCAAGAAGCTGATTTTCCGGAAGCGACACATTCATAGGGGTAAGCAAATGGGGGTGTGAAAAGTTTCTAGACCCTCTATATGAGTGGGTTCCCTTAGGCCTTTCCTTGAACCCAAAAAAGGATCCCCTTAAGAATTTGGCAGCAATGGCCCCACCTGAACGGTCCTTCATATTTGCAGATAATTTTGGGGTTCCCCCAAAAATCCCCTCTGGGAGCGGAATCGTAAAGGACCCCGTTGGGTTTCATGTTCACCTTCATGGATTCCACAAGGAGCTTTGTTACCCACTCATTCCCCTCCCCTGGTTTCACCATCCATACTTTTTTGTTTACGGGGATGCACGACATCCCAAAAATATATCCCTGAGTTTGTGGACTTCATACTTTTTAGGGAAGGCAGTTTGAATGGTAAAACAACAAGTGCGGACTTGTTTTGCTAAATCCACTCAGTAAGTGAGCGAAACCTACTTGGGGGATCAACGAGCCACCAATGTCACACTTAGAGTCTTAGATCAAAATGGTCCAAGTTTATGACTCACCCGAGCTTAGAGGTTCCATCACAAGGGTGGGAGGGCAAGCAAGGAGGATTTGTTTGAACATGTCAACTCCTCACTTCCCGGTACTTCTCGTACCCTGAATTGTTTTCCAATTTTATTCTATTTTTCGGATATAGGAGGGATGTCCGGCCTATCCCCGGCACGCGTTTCACCTAGAGCCATGGGATCAACGAATTGCTGTGGAGCCATGGGATCGATCGATCGATGGCCCTTCAGGTCCACCTTGTCGGAGGGCATGCACCCGCCCCTCGCCTTGCCTCGAATGGGATGAAGCGAAGGGAGAGGTCTGCGGGGCTGCGGCATGCTGCGGCGCTGTCAGGGACGCCCAAAAGCCCAAGGAGACCCCGCAAGCATGTGATAACATAGGTGGCTCCAAGTTTTGAAGCGAAAAAGCCTCAAGCGTATCGAATGGGAGCAGTTCTAGGGCATCTTGGAGGAAGGCTTTTATACCACTAATCTAATTTTATCAGGCAGCAATACGCCTCTTATTGAATGGTATATAAGCTGCATACATCCAGGAGCCATATCTGATCATGCGCTTGAACTCAGGCAACTACGAAGGCATCCCAATGAACTAGCAGATATGAAAGGGCCCCAACATGGCTATATCGGTCCATACCATGAGCCTTTGAGGGTGGGTAACTCAAAACGAACCTGGAGTCTCCTCGATTTGCTGGTATGTTTGAGGGTAGAATGACTAAGAATCAGCATAGGTGTCGTTTTTGTTGGTTAGTTTGGATAGAAATAGATGGCACTGTCTTAGATTGGTTTTATTCCATTTGGCAGGGCTATCTCTTCTTTTTTTTTGCGGAAAAGGTCACCTATGTCAAGCAGGAGTTGTTTTCTTTTTGTGTTTGGTGTCTTTTGTCGGGGCCAAGAGCACAGGTACGACAGCATCCCCTGGCGCAAGAAGACCACGTTGAAGCTTGTGCCCTTCGACAACGAGTATGTCTACCAGTTGGCCGACGCTGCGCCGAGCGATCCCAAGGCCAGTCGAGCGAGAAATGTGTGTTTTGCGCGTTTTGTGGTTTTTGAACGTGCCCATGTGTGTGTGTGGGTTTGAATGGAAACCACACGTAATTTTGGAGTCCCCGAAGACACCACAAATGAGCCACAGACCTGCTATGCCCGGTGCTTCCAATTGCCGCAGGGGCACACCATCATGCAAAACCTAAAGGTACAAATACCGAAGGGTTGCCTGCTACATAGGCAACTGGACGCACCAGGATTGCAGGGGTATCAGTTTTGGATAGTCTATTTCTTGCCGATGTTCAAATGGCTGGGGTGAGTGTTCAGAGCAGCTTTCCAACGGTTCAGTGGCTTCCTTGTGAGGTGTTAAGTGGGTTCGCCTTTAAACAAATGGTTAATCCCAAAAAGGTGTCCCCTTGCTACCAGGGTCACTGAGCAACCGGGATGTTGGCATAAGGACGATTCGCTGCGGACGACTTGAAGCACGGCAATTGTTACCAAAGGGACCCGAAACACCCAACTTGCAGAGGAGGCGCTTTTTGGGGAGGTCGTGACACCTAGCTTTTGGTTTCGCGATCCGCTTCGGAAAGTCGAGGTGAACTTGGAGCAATCCCTCGGGCTGGACCGCAGCAACACCAAGGAGGGCGCCCGATTTGTAGGGGATCCACAGAATGGTTTGCGCTTTTCCTGGTGGTTTCTCTCAACGACCAACCAAAAAGCCTACCCTCAAAAAGTGACACCCATTAAATGTTTTGTGGTTGACTAAATATGAAATATATTCTTCGGGTACTACGTTCAATTTGTTGCCTGTACCTGTTTGTGGGCCAAGTTATTGCATTGTGTTCATGGTTGGTCTTTGGTGTGACCAAACAACCCCAAACCGATGCTTTGGAAACGGCAAGTCAGTGTTGAGACATGTTGTGAGAAGCTTGGTTTTATGTTGCCACTTTTTGTGAAGCAAGGGAATCCCCTTGGTGATAAGACAGTCACAGGCATGAGCCACTGCAGCACAGAAATGATAATATCGCACAGCCATGTGTGCCATGGTCAATCGATTTCTTTGCTTGGTCCTCAAGACCCCCTTTTTTCCATTTGCCTTGAACTGTCACTTGTAGCAAACGGGAAACCAACACAAAGGTCCTCTATGACAGCCTGAATCTGTTTCTGCGCAACCTTCACTCTTGTGGGGTCACTCAAAATAAACTATATATTTTAGGGTAGACTGAATATGACACAGAATCTGAGCAGAATATGTTATGGGTACCCGGATGTGGGCCAGGTCTGCTTGGCACGGATTGCGTTCTTTTGGGGCCCTTTCGTTCTGTGCATGTGCAGGTGCGGCCTTGCGAAAGAGCCAAGTTCTGGTTATGCGAAGGGTCGAATCCCACTGTGATCCAGGAGTGTTCCTCCAGCTTCAACGTGAGTTAGTCATCAGCAAAGCCTACCAGTTGTATCGCGGAAGTGGCGTGTCAAAGAAGTTGTCATTTCTGCAGGCAGGTGCAGTTTGTGTGTCACTCATTTGGCAAAGGGTGATCTTTTGGCCTTGCAAGTGAGGCTTTGGCCCCATGTTCACAATAGTCATCCCTTCAAATCAAGTGATCAAGTGATCCGTTGGGATTGCAAACTTGCGAATCACTGCACGAGTATCACATTAATCCGGCAGCCGTCGTGAAGTCGTTGGTTTCCATCCGCGGATCTCCCATCCTTTCTGGAACCGACAGGAGGGCCGCCTAGCTCTGAATGGCGCCTGCGCGAACGCGACCTTCAATGCTGAGTACTACAACGGTCCCAGCGCCTCTATTACATCATGAAACTGCTACCACTTCCAAGCGCCCCCCCAAACCCGCTCCCAGTTTCGATCTAACTGTGTGGTCCCCAAAAAGGGTTGGGGGGGGAGGTGTGTTTGCGCGGTTCCCTGAAAGGGCAATGCGAGTTGAGGAGGCCATCGGCTACGCGAGGTAAATGATAAGCATGGTCGAAAGCCACTTCTTTGGGATCTCTTGTCAAAGAAATACCTTAAGGTTCACTACCTGGTGTCTCAATCTGAGGGGACCCAAGTCGTTTGTTCCTTTCGGTCTCCCTTTTTGCCAGCCCTAGGGTACCCTCAAAGACAGGCCCACATAGGACAATAAGCATGCGCTTTACATTCGGCTGCGAGCTGCCAAGCTGAAGGAGTGAGAGGGATAGCTCTGTGTAGCCGATTGGCTCCGCTGGTGCGATGCACGGGCTCAGTTTGGTGTTGTGCCATCTTTGGGTTTCTCGAGTTGGAGACAAACCCAGAGTTGTTTCGGGCTCTCTCCGCAGGCACCACAAACTGATTCTTGCAGTTGGCACACAAGGATCCTCCAAATTTACGGGGTGGTTTCCCCACTAAATTCCCATTCAAATCACAAAACAGAGTACCTTTAAAGAAAGACACACACAAACAGACACATACACATACACATACACATACACATACACATACACAGACACTTACACTTACACTTACACTTACACTTACACATACACATACACATACACATACACATACACATACACATACACATACACATACACATACACATACACATACACATACACATACACATACACATACACATACACATACACATACACATACACATACACACACACATACACATACACATACACATACACATACACATACACATACACATACACATACACATACACATACACATACACATACACATACACATACACATACACATACACATACACATACACATACACATACACATACACATACACATACACATACACATACACATACACATACACATACACATACACATACACATACACACATACACATACACATACACATACACATACACATACACATACACATACACATACACATACACACACACACACACACACACACACACACACACACACACACACACACACATTTGGACAATTTGGAAAGTGGGGACAGCAAAAAGAAAGGATGTGCCAAAGAGGCAATGCAGGCGGGTCTCTGAAGCCTCGGAACCTTGAAATGGGGTGTGATGAGTGATGCCAAACAAATAGATCCCGCAAAACCGTGTGTGTGTGTGTGGCTGCGGGTGGGAGTTCTTTTCGTAGAAAGGCGGCGCGTCTGTCGGTTAACTTTGTGGGTCAAACAACGGTGGTAGGACACCAACATCCTTTGTTTGGGGTTGGCGAATCTGGGCTCCATACCAATAAGGGTTTTATACCTGAGCTACAAAGGGCGCCTGACAATGACCAAGTTTGTGCGGCGTTGTTCCCATGCCACTGTCCCTGCAACTTGTCCCGTAAGCAGTCTGCCTCCTCTTTGACAAATAGTTAGGTGGTTTTCCCTTGTCTACCCACCACACAGGGGGGCTTCTCCTCGGGTGCCCACTTGAATGCCTTGGATACCCACGAACAAGGCTTTTGTTCTTGCCCTTTTAGCCAATTACCTACAATGCGTGGCTTCCCTGGATCACCACCCCTAGACCTTCCAGCTTGCCTTGGCCAGACTTAGCCCTTAGCCTTTCAAGCAGAAGAACCTGTCACTTTTCGACTTGTCAACCCACCAAAACAGATGGTTTCCATGTCAATGCTTTGGTTACCAACCAAAATAGTTATTTCCTCTCCAAATGCTGGATACTTTTGGCAGGCTGGCGAGCCACGATCAACACGCGGGTAGATGACGGATAGCAAGGAGCAGTCCCAGCCATGAATAGGTGCGGATATCCGCCCTTTACATTATTTGCACTGGTGGGCGTGGGCAGACCGTGTTTAGACCCAGGATTTGAGCAGCGACCAGAACCTGTTGTGGCGTGTTTAGTGTGGCTTTTGGTACGCATTGTGCTGGCCAGGAGGTCGTGACAATTTGTTGCGTGCGTGTGTGTGCAGTGCTATGCTCACGCACTTGAGCCGATATACTTACCATGCGGAAGGTGTGTATGTGTGTGTGTGTGCGCAGAGCTGCACGGACGCAAGTATGGGGGTGTGCTTGTCATTTTGCAGGCGTGCGTGCAGTGCTACGCAGACGTACTTGGGCTGCGCGGACGCACTTGGGTGCGCTTATCGTGTGGCAGGCGTGTGTCCTGTGTGCGGTGCTACGCAGACGCACTTGGCGGGCGCACTTATCATTTGGCAGGCGATTGCGCAGGGCGGTGGGTGTGCTTGTCGTGTGGCAGGTGTGTGTGTGTGTGTGTGCGTGTGCGCGAACGCGCTTGAGTGGGTCTGCTTTGTACTAGTACTGAGATGTTCGGCTGAACCTGCAGACCCGAATCGCGTTTCGCGCTGCGGGTAATTGCACGACATCTTTTAGGCCCACATCGCCCTTTCGTCTCAGGTTTGACGCAACATGCTACTCTTCAGAAACCACCTATTTTCTGCCGGGATTGGCCCCACTTGGTGAAGAGACGGATTCCTGAACAGAATGAAGCAACTCCCTTGCAAAAGAACAGAAAACCCAACGAGTGGGACCCCAAAAGGAAGTGTCCACGGGTTTTTGGGTTCCATGTTAATCTGTGGGGGTGTGGATTGAGAGTCCCCAGGCCTTGATTTCCTTCAGCGCCCAAGGCTCTGAGGAGCTGGCGCGCGAGTACCTGGCCTACGTCTCCGGCGCCAGCAACTACCTGCCCTTCAGCGGGATCGAGAACGATGAGAGCTTCAACGCCTGGAAGGCCCTTTGGGGGCTCGCGCCAGCGCGGGTCAGGGGGCTTGCATCTTTCCCCAACAGACACCCAACGCGCCTTTTTTCCGTCCTGGGGCTCCCTTTGAAAGGATGAGGGGTTTGCTTGGTTCACTTCATGGAAATGGTGTGTGTGTGTGTGTGTTTTTTAAGGGCGCCCTTGGATCTTTATCCGATATCCCCCGCTGACACAGTGGTTTCAGGCAACCCTTTGGTGGTTGGAGCCCGATTTGGATTTGGAGTTGAAGCCCCGTTTTAGAGATCAAATAGGAAACCACCCCTAATCCCTACAACAATCAGATGGAAACTGACGGTTTCGAGTTTCGACCATTTGGTTCCCTATGGAAGAAGGTGTGTGTGTGTGTGTGTGTGTGTGTGTGTGTGTGTGTGTGTGTGTGTGTGTGTGTGTGTGTGTGTGTGTGTGTGTGTGTGTGTGTGTGTGCGTGCTTGTTTTTCGCTTTTGGAGAAGACGCGTAATGGTAAGGGGTGTGTGGTTCCTGATGGGAATCCTTTGTCCTTCAAACCACCCAAGAAAGGATATAGAGCCTCAGAAACAACACCCCCGTTTGGCATCATGCTAAACCCGGATCAAAGCAGAACCCTTGGTTGATTTTGATCGGGCGTGTCCCCGACTTTTGTGGGTCACAACCCCCCTGATTGAAGCAAGGCGCAGGCAAGGGGGGGGTTTGTGTTGTTGTTTTTTTACCAGACCTCCACCGGTGCCCTTGTTCAGTTTTTTGGAGGGTTTCCCTTTAACATTGGTGGGTTGCTCCCTTTTATATTTTTTGGGGGCGGAGGGCAAGTTGTGCGAGAATGATCAAAGTCTCCTGAAATTGTCTTTTTTGAAGGAATCCTGTTTGGGCTTGCTATGGGAAGCCACAGGGACGACCCACTTTGGGGCATGCCGGTCTTTAAGGGCTCAGCTTGTTGAAAGCCGAACCCCCAATGATTAGCGGATTGCGGATTCTGTGGTTTACCTATTGGACTATGCAAATTCTATGGGCCTTTTTTTATTCTACGCCCTTCAACATCAAGTATCAAACAAAAGAGTGCGCTTGTTCTGTTGGTTTTTGGAGGGGTTTCCCTTGAAATTCAACTACCAAAAACAGAGCGACTCATTTTGAGGAATTAAACAAGCATGAACCGTGTTGGGGACACCCCCAATTTGGGTCCTCTTTGAGACAAACCCGGGGCAAAGGGCGAATGTGGAGATGTTCCCCGTTTTGTCGCCTTTGGGTCGCGCCGCGACACCTTCGGGATCAAGGGATCGGGGTGCATGTGAGATGTCTTGCCGTTTCGAGCACCTGTTTTTCAAAATCAGGCATGCAGTCGGTCAGCAACCCCTTCAGAAATTTAGAGCTCCATTCAAGAGTTTCGATCATGGCGCATATAAACAGCGGACAACATGATCGCAGTATCGGTGTTTGATGGTCTTTTTCCGGAGTTGGAAACTTTGGGGCAGCCTCAGAGGCGCTTATCCACGACTAAAACAGAGGGTTGTTAAAACAAGTTGCGTTCCAACTGCACCCCACAAAAAAAAAAAAGTAAACATAATAAATAATAATAAAGCACAACGGGTATTTGGAGCTTCCGGGGCATCCCGACGTGTCCGTCCGTTCCTGTTGAGGCGGGCATCTTCGTGGTCTGCTACTGCGCCATGCTGGACGCGGAGGATTTGTGCGCCAGGCCCGACTACTTTATCAGCGCCGCGAGGCCCGGGATGAACTCATCCAGCTGAAACTCGTGGCGCTATGGCGCTCGCCGCGAAACGCCAAAAATCTTTGCGCCAGTCGATCAATCGGCTAGAACAATGTTGCAACGGACGAGGCACATCTTGGAATAATATAACCCCATGACTGGTCTTACTCCCTGAGTTCATGGACTGGTTTCGTTTTTACCACCTTTCTTTTTGTTTCACATGTTCTGGCCAATGGGTTCAGAGGACTTCCAATCGGGTGAGTTCATGAACTTTAAGCTGTTTAGCAACACCGGCTTTGGGGTAAAACACGGGTCTGACGTTCCTTGGCCAGTCCGCTCAGGAGTGAGAGTAGAGAGCCTTCGAATTGCTTTGGTTGCCTACTATAGTGGAAGCTGGAATATATAACTGGGCTTAGTAAGGAATACTGGAAAGAACCTCGCAACTATTACGTACAACAGAATCCAGATTTCCTAAGAACAAGCAAGCAAGGGAATCATTGCCTATTTTGTAGCCAGCTCACTGGGGGTTGGTTGAGCTCACCACGATGCAGGTCCTTTACTTGCGGATCCCTGCATTTTGCAGATACATTTGGGCCAGTTAAGCATCACCCGAATGCCAAACGGATGTAGAGAAATCTCCATGTAAAGCAGCATGTGTTTTTTTAGATGTAGAGAAATTTCCATGTAAAGCAGCATGTCGTTGGATATATCCTGTGGGGAAGCCTATTTTGCCACAAACCCAGTGCTTCCAGTTTCCGCTACAGCAATTCATCGCTACAGCAATTTATCGCGTGAACAAGCAACCAAGGAACCCATCATGTACAGCCTGGTCACCAGAGGTAAACAGAATATCATAGGAACCCAGTAGTATGTCTGGCTACTATGTTCGCTTGCCTTGGTTGACACAAGCGCAGCGTTGCTCCGAGCCTCCAGAAGACCCAAACCCAACCACCGTAGAAAGTGCCCGCTACTCCAAATACCCCCAAAGTTTTAGGGGCATATGTGGAACAACCCGTACCTATTCTAGGGCATATATTTGGGGTAGGGGGTACTCAAAGTTCTTGCCTGTTCCTATTCTAGATTCTAGCTGAAGAATGCTTCACCGAACTAAAATCAGGGTTCCCTGCGAAAGGAATCTTCAGGTCGCAAGCCGCCTTTGGTTCTCCAAATCCCCTGGAAACGGAAAGAGCAAGGATTCGACTGCTCTTTTTGACTGATTCCCCCCAGAAGCATCTTTTGGACAGAAATGGCTTTCCATACCAAGGCTCGATCATTGCCTTTATGCTTGCCTTTATGCTCGAGGGGCGAGAGCAAATTAGAACAGGTTAGGTCTTAGAGCAAGGCATTAAAGGGAATCATGCCATGTAGTGATACCCTCGATGAGTGTTGGGTATGGGGAGACACCTGAGTCCCAATAAATACCCAGCTAGTTAAAGGGTAAGGGACGATCCCCGCCCAAAATGGGCGCGGGGCCCCGCCTTGATCATTCTTTGCCTTCTCTTGGACCAATTTAATTACCCTCTGTTGCGCCCCTTTGGGCTCCAACCAACAAAAAAAGGGTGCCCTTTTTTTCCCATGGCCACTGGGCATTTAAGGGATAGACCATTTAAATACCGCGTTTTTGAGTGCTCACCGGACTTGTGAGAGGCTGATGTTCCGGGGCCCTCTGACCGGCGTCTCTTTGAATTTGCCCACGAGCTTTGTCGTGCGCATCGACCTCGAAGGCCGAGCCCCGAGCCCCGAGTCGAGTGGGTCGAGTGTCGAGTGGGTGGGTCTTACCTACACCTTCCATTTGCTTGAGTTTGTTCAAGTGTTTCCCCTTAAAAGCTATCATTACTGGAAAACATGTGTTTTCCAGGGCAAATGGAGGTATACCTGGTTTTTAGGGGAAGATGTGAGCTCGTGACGAAAACATGTGGTGTTTCTCAAAACGGGTGTTTCTCAGAATGGGTGTTTCGCAAAATGAAAACGGGTGTGTTTCAAAGGTACTCAAATGGGTGGTTTCCTTGTGCCTTTGAAACCATCCCAAAAGGGGTCTGAATCCCAATTTTGAGAATCCAGTTTCCACCGGTTTTTGCTTCTTCTGTTGTCCCCTGGGGGCAGCTTCGGTTTGGGGGTAGTGGAACCAGCTTGCGGATGTTGTTTTTTGAGCCACCCCGCAACAGGTGCCTCCAAGCCCCAGACTTCCCTGAAACATGGGCTGGCTGTTTTTTTCTTGATGTGTTCGAGTTGTGGACATGGAAGGTCCGAATCGATACCCTTGCGCCTTGAGGCTTCAGCACGAAGGTCTTTTGGGTAAGGTTGTCCTTGGATGTTCGTCCAAGTAGTAGTTGCTTAGCCACTCGAGTTGAAACCCAGTAACACCGGGTTGGTCCACTCATGGCGATTTATGAGAGGGTTGTAACCCAAGAAACCCACAGCTTACGAACTTGGTCCCTGCGCAATAATTCCCCCGCGAGAAAATGGAACTCCAAGATGCGTTGACCACGAGGATTCGAAGCTTCTCATGAGGGGCGAAGACGTACATGTGGGCATCCTCCCCGTCGCATGACGCTTGAGAAGACAGCAAACGGACACCAACGCAGATATTGGCGTGTGTTGTCTTCCATTTTTTTTTTTTTTTTTGGGGGGGGGGGGCGTTTTTGGATGCCTTTCGAGAACCAAACCCATGTTGGGTGGTGTCTTGGCTCATGTACCCACTGCTGGAGTTGAATTGGTCCATAATATAGTTTCTAGGGTCACTGAAACTGGGGCGATTCTCCCTGCTACAAACCTACCACTTTGATTTGGATGGTGGATCGGAGTATAACATCATGGACGCCCACAACTTTTCTGGAACCTGCCCCATCCTCCCAAAGCTCCCAAAGCCTTTGCAAGACACCTTGCCAAAAGGGACTTTCCCTCTAAATGCAGCATTGGTCATTTCGAATTGGTATCACAGAAGTGGGCCTTTCCCGAAACCCTGCGTTGAACCGAGCACGTCACTTGTTCTTGTAGGGGTCGGATCCGTAGCCCCCATTGCCACGAGGCTGGGGCTTCTCGGACACGGACTCCATACGGCTCATCAGTATGACCCAGACGTGCCTCGACACGGGCTCAGGGTCCCGGGGTGTTAAACGTTTTTTTTTTGGGGGGTGTTCTTCTTTTTTTCGGATTTTGCCATGTCTTTTTTGGCCATTGCAGGTCCAGTCTCCAAATTGTGGGTGATATTCAAAGGCGACACACAAGGAGCTCTGTTCATTTGTTTGATTCTCCTTTGAACGGTTTTAACAATACTCATCCCAACATATCGCTGAGCAATCTTTCATTGGAATGATGTTTGAGAGGACCAGGGGTGCCCTTTGGCGCGTTTCCTTGCGGTGGGCCTCTCCAAGATCCAAAAATCGCCGTTTTCACCGGAACCACCACGTTCGTTGCCAGACGCTACAAACCTTTTTGTTTGTTTGCCCTTCTTGGTTTCCGTTATGTTTCCTTGCAGCCGGAAAACAGCTGTCTTGAGCGGTCTAAGTCAACATTGAACAGGGAAATGCTGCCCTTGGCACTGCTCCCGGCGGGCCTTTGGGCCAGCTCCGGGACCAGACGTAGCTAAGTGTTTGATGTGTTGCCTTTTTTGTTGATTCATCATTTTACCTTTCAACTAGCAGCTAGCAAGAAGTGAAAGGTGCCTAAGTTTGGTCAACGAAGCAGGTGCGAATCAATCAAGGTCAGAAATTAACAGCTATGTGAAACGAGCTCTCACCCAAGATGATGCCAGACCTCCAGTAATGTCCTGTGTTCCTTTTGGTTTGGAGGGCTTCCCTTTAAAACCAGCGATCAGAAAGTTTGCTCTTTTCCTCCCATGGCCACTGGAGGTTTGGGTGAAGTTCGTATGGCTTTGGGCGTTTCTTGTTTCTGATGTGAATCATAGTCAATTGCCTAAGATATTGTCGCAGTTTATACATAGTTATTCTGGATGGGGGATGTGTGCGAGGGCAATATGGCCAGGCTTTTCCCACTTGGGAATCAGGATGGTCGAATTGTTCTACTTCGGACATTGTCCTTGTATTTCCCTTGAGGCAGAAGATTACGTTTCTGGGCCAAAGTTGGAGGTTTCTTTTGGGGTCTTCGAACCTATTGGATCCCAGATGCCGGCAACTCGCAATTCTCCTTTCTGCTTTTAGACGGTTCCAAGCCCTTCGTGGGATGGTCGCCTAGACAAACGGAATCACTGAGTAGAACCCACAGTTCCGATGTGTAAACAGGTACATGGATCTACTAATAAGAGGGGTATGAGTCAAAATTGGAGGACTCCCAATGGGCGTCATTCCTTTGATTTCCCTTCAAACCCACCTGAACAGCCAGTCTAAAGAACCCTTTTGTGGTTTCATGCAAACTGATCTATAAACAGGTGCCCTTCAATAAATACCATAAAATAATAACAATAAATAAATAAAAACAACAAAAACATAGACAAATAAAAATAAAGCAACAAAAATAACACGAAACCCATATAGCCCCCGCGCCTGAGCTGATTCTCAGGTGTCGGGAGAACGCCAACAACCCGCGGGGCGTGGAGGCCGCCTAAGGGCCCCCGTGGCCGGGGGGGGGGTCTTGAAGGCAATTGGGTTGGGTCCATAGGTGTCCGTTTTGGTTGTGTTGGTGGAAAAATCGATGGCGACTCCTGGTTTACCTGGTGGTTTAATCATCTACCAGGGAAACCCATCTATTTGCCCCAAAAGGACATCTATGGTTGGGTCTTTAACCTTTTACTTATTCCGGAAATGTGTTTTCCCCACCAACCAGCATTTAAAATCAGCTCATGTGTTGTTGTTTTTGTTGCTTCTACCCCTTTCATAAAGGTACACGGGGCCATACGAGCGCCAAAGCTTACCAGGAGATACGAGTGTGACCTTCCTGAGATCGTCGCGGGGAGCAGTTAAACTTTTTGCGCAGGGGTCCTTTTGCCACATTATGGGTGTGTCTGATTTTGAGGTACACTTTTTGAGGGTTGGCCTTTAAAGGGAAACCACAAGGAAAACCATCTGTTTGGCGGGTACCCTCAAAACACCACACACGCAAGTGGTTCAGTCACTTTTAGAGAAGACGAAGCCTTTGGGTGGCAAACAAACAGCAATCCACTTGGGAAGCCGGAGGCGGTCCTTGCGTCCGGGCTTCAGGCAAGATAACCTTAGAACCCATGTTATCCTTTGTAAAACTATGTTATATGTTAGGGTGGACGACATATGAACATAATCTAAACATATGTGTTTCTGTGTATCCCAGATGTGGGCCAAGAAGGTGAAATCCCATTCCATCCCCATGCTTTCCAGGGATATGGGGAGTCAACCCCTCGAATAAACAGTGGTTTGTCTTCCGGACCCATGTTTCAAGAACAGGGACATCTTAAACATCACCTAACCAAGCTTCAGGTGAGTTTCCTTGGGCGGGTTCGGCTTTTAGCTTGGACATATAGAGACCCTGAGCAAAACAGTGAGCACGTGAGTGCGTGTGTGTGTGTGTGTGTGTGTGTGTGTGTGTGTGTGTGTGTGTGTGTGTGTGTGTGTGTGTGTGTGTGTGTGTGTGTGTGTGTGTGTGTGTGTGTGTGTGTGTGTGTGTGTGTGTGTGTGTGTGTGTGTGTGTGTGTGTGTGTGTGTGTGTGTGTGTGTGTGTGTGTGTGTGTGTGTGTGTGTGTGTGTGTGTGTGTGTGTGTGTGTGTGTGTGTGTGTGTGTGTGTGTGTGTGTGTGTGTGTGTGTGTGTGTGTGTTTTGTGTGTGTGTGTGTGTGTGTGTGTGTGTGTTTTTGTGTGTGTGTGTGTGCGTGTTTTGTTGCCAGGGGGGGGTTAACCGCTTTTAAAGGGTTTGAACGGGAAACCGAGAGGAAACCAACCGTTTTGGGCCAGGTCTACCGCCTGGGGTGTCCTGGCCTCAACGCGTCCAGCTGCCGCAGGACGGAAATGACTGGGGAACGAGTGAGCAAGCCATGCACATACAAGGGACTGAGCAGTCACTAACACGATTCTCCTGTGGTCACGACTTGATTTCGTTTTCTGGTACCGCAACCTCCTCGAATCATTTAGCCCCTTATTCTATGGGTGTGGATTTGAATCAGGGATCCGAAATGGTGGACGTCATGTTCATCGCGATTTATGTCCACCAACCACTGTTGAGATGGTTGCATATTGATATTCATAGCCATTTGGCAACGGTCACTCTAAGTTTATTGTAGTACAGGAATGATGTGGGCAAGGTCACCAAATACCATCAGGCATTTGGGCCTACTCCCCAATTCCCATGTTGGGACGCAACAAATACCATGGCTTATATGCATCCAGTGGAAGTGTGTGTGTGTGTGTCTTTTGAGAGTTGGTACCCTCCCTTTTTGGAAATGGGTGGAGTTGGACGCCGAAATTGAGGCACCACTTTGGGGGTCTCCGTATTTTAACACATGCCCATTGACCACTGATTCCCTTAGGAACGAAACCAAAAAAAAGTACAGAAGGAACCTTCTCAAAAGAGGTTCTGATCGAAGGGTTGAGATCGAACCTTTCTGGAGGATAATGGGGGGGGGCCAATCACTTTCCCTATGGCGCGGTCAGGATTGTTGCCCCAGAGCAAGGATTGCACCCAGAGGAATCTGGCGGGTGCTCCTCAAATTTACAACGAGCTTAGCCACGAGGGTTCCTTGCTTAGGGAAATCTTCGGACCAATCTATGCTAATCTGCACACATGTGGCCATGGGGCATAACCTATGGCTCCATGTTGGGGTGGATGCACATCCATTTGCCACCTATTTTGAAGTTCACCAGGGGTACAGGGTTTTGACCCACAGCCATGTTTCTAGATTTGCAGTCGTTTAGGATAGCCAATTGAATGACCTCGGGTACTCTCATCGTATTGCCATTGGTGAATGGAGATGACTCACCATCCAATGTCATTTGGGCAAATTCTTGACCGTGGCTCGGATGAATTTTTCACTGGGATCCAGCCATGCCGGGTCGGGATTGAAGGAGCTCACCGATCCCTAGCATGACTTGCTTCTCACTACAGGGGAAGCAACACTGAGTACTTTGGTCTTGCTAGTTAAAAAGAGGTCATTGTGTCTTTTTTAGGGACCCTCCCCCCCCCAAAAAAAAAAAGCACAAATAACTTTTGAATTGCGTTTCGGTTTCCCTTTACAACCACTAAAACAAGGGTGCCTTCAACAACAGCCACGCCCAAGTTTTGGTGTTTCGACTCGTTTTGGCCGTTCCAGTCAAAAGGTCAAGCCACCAGCTGGTCTGAGAGGGGTTCAAATCCCGCCCATCCAAACCTCCACTTGATGTTTGGGTGGTACCCACAGGTGTCCTTTATAGGTTAGTTTGGTTAAGAATAGATGGGTTCCACTGGTTTAGATGGGGTTTATGAGCCATTTACCAGGGCTAGATGGCACTGGTTTAGATGGGGTTTATGAGCCATTGACCAGGGAAACCCATCTATATTTCCAAAAGGCCACCTATGGTGGTACCCCCTTTTGGGGTGTGTTTTAAAGCGAAACCAAAGGAGCACCCGAAGTCCATTTTGCGGGCTCCCCGAAAAAGAGAGACACCCATTTAGGGCTAGCTTGAGTTCACCTTGGCTTGAAGGGAAACGCGCTCCCTGAGTTGCGCTTCATACTAATACTTGTAAATAGGAAGTTCTTGGACCTTTTTTGGCTAATCCACTCGATGGGAGGTGAGTTTGGAGGGAAACTAGCAGCTTGAAACCACAGAAAGGTCCCCTTGCAGGCCCCAGGAGAAGGAGGACATCTCCGTGCACGTCATCTCAGCCGTGCCTCGGGCGTCGAATGGGTGGGCATGCCAGGGTCCTTCTTTTTCCCCTTAAAAGGGGTTTTAATTTTTGCATCACCGGTAGGGCACTGTGGGGTAAAGTTGACCTGCTTTCTCTTGGGGGTCATCTTAGACGGGAAATATAGAACCTTGTTTGCCGGTGCTGCCTGATCACTGATTATTTTTGAGATGGTGGCACACCTTCGAGAAGAGGTTGACCGTCCAGGCCTCAGTGAAAATTGCAAAGACATGAGTGGGCTTTCTTGACCAGGAAAGCGCGTCAGCAGGTTGGATGGGGATTGTGCCTTTAGCCTCAAGCAGCATTAAAATTGACAGGTTGGGGTTTGCGCGTGCAGACTTATACGACGAGCAAGTGGATGTCCAATTTCGCCTGAAGACAAAGTGAGCTGGGCAAATAGGCCTCAATTCCAAGGCTAGGGAATTTCAGGTATGTGCCTGCGACATCTTGGGGCAGGCAAAATGGATTTGACTGGGCTTGACTTCCTGCCCATGCTTTGCTATGCTTGGCTATGCTTTGCTTCGCTCTGCTTTGCTTGCTTTCTCGCTTGCCATCCGCATTCCAAATATTGCAAGTAAAGCTGTTCCCAACTTGCATTTTGTTTCGGAAATCAACGGTACCTTTTGCCCATTTTTGTTGTGGGAGAAATTCCGTTTGGCAGAAACGTATTGGCAAATTAATGCGATCCCGGACGATCCTCAAGGAGGCTTTCTTTTATGCTGCGTGGCTTTCAATATTATCTACTGTAGTTTAACGGAGATGAGGCCCAACAGTCGCAGGCATGTTGCGGGGCATTTGTCCCTTTGCATGCTGGCAACGTCGCATATGCGTTGGCGGATACTCGCACGAATGGATGTAGGCTCATCACCAAATTCCAATGACATCTCCGCTGATGAGGATATCACCGGCCTCTACATCACCGATATCTCCATTGGGGAGGCGGTCTGCCGGTCCGAGCCAAGCCGCGCCCTTTTGGGGTAATGTTGACCCCGGATCAATAGACCCCTGTTTATTGATATGGGGGTGTCCCTGGTTTTAGTGAGGATTTGTCACTTTTGGGGGGAACACCCCCATATGAACCAACAGGGGTTTATTAATCCGGGGTCAACATTAGGCCGTTTTGGCTGCCTAGGGTTCAACCGATTCCCACCAAAAGAATGTCCGGCAAGGAACCCGATTTAGATGATGAGTTACTCCTTTGTTGGTTATATTCGTCCGAATTCAACAAATTGTGGTTTGCACTCTTGGGCTTTTGGTGTGGGCTTTAGCAGGGTGGGTTTACGAGACGGATCGCACATGAGCAGGGAATGACCATTTTTGGACCCACTTACGAGCCCACCTACGGAGGCTTCAAATAACCAACCCAGCTGATGTGAACTCTGGATTACGGTTCCCTTTTGGGTGTGATTGCCCGCCTCGGCCAGTCGGATCTTATTGTCTGGATTCATTCATACTTTCGGAATTCATAGAAAAGCGGATTCTCCATCATTGTTAAAAAGGAGTGTATCTCTTCATCATGTATTTTTTAACATGCATTTCGTGTGTTTCCCCACCAAAGCCAAAGCATTTCGTGCCGGGGGGGCGCATGGCCACATAGTTTGTCGACCATGGATGTGTCTGCCTCATCTCTCAAACATGGAGATGTATAGTACCCATGCTAGTTCTGATCACTTTGTTGTAGAATGACCGCGTGACAACATGAACTCCTATGTCATCTCTTGTGGCTAGGGGTCAGGAACAAATGGCTGTGTCGTTTTTTAGGGGATACCAGAATGACAACCTCCGTTTCTGGGTTCCCTATTTTGAGACACACCCAAATATGTCGTGAATCGGTCATGGTGTGCCAATGGTTGTTTGAATGTTGAGGGTTCTGTGCGTCTGTGTTAGCCCCACATGTCATGCTGAGAAAACCGCTGGTTTCAATCAACCACATGTTGTGCTACTGGCGATAGACAACATGAACTGGGTGGAACTCGTCCCATGGTGGTCACACATCTGTAAGCCAATCCAATTGCCCACCGCTAAGGGGATCTCATCCGTGGGGTAAAGATACCTTACTTGCTAGAGTGGCTTGCCTGGAAGCACTGGGCCAATTCAAGAAACCCTGAACGGCAAACCAAAAGGAGGGTGGTCAAACAGAAGTGGGTTAAGCATGTTCAAAGGGGTTGGCCCCTTTCTGGCCCTTCCCCAGCGGTTCCATGTCCCTAGAAGCATAGAGTCAGTGGCCCGCCCAGTTTTTGGCATGTGACTCGCCGCAGAAAAAACCATCGCCCGCCGCGAGAGGCGTCCTCCGTGCTCACCTTCAACGGGGACATTACGGCGGAGGTGTTGGACGGCGACGCCATGACGCTGGACGAGACCTCGCTGCTGCTCAACGGGAGGAGCGATGGAGTACAGATGGCTGGTGCCTGGGAACTGCCCTGGCAAGTGGGAAAGCGGTGGGCTTGGGCGGGGTCGGAACATGTGTGTGTGTGTGTTTGTTTTTCGGAGTTGGTACCTTCTTTTTCCTTGGGTTGGTTGAAATGGAATTCAGAAGGACAATGACAATCATACCCTTAGACCATGTCTCATTGTCTGAGAAATTCTTCAGGTTGCAACTTGGCTACAGCCCGGTTGGGACTGCTTGGAAGAGTCAGTTGGACGCTTCGTTCACTTCAGTTGGAAAGTGATTCCCTGATTGGACGGAGGTTTGGTGCCCTGAAACCCCACGCCCCTGTTGGCAGAGAAGCTCCAAACAGGGTGCTGGTTTTGAGAGGTCCGTTTTGTTTTAGGGGTTGATTCCCAACAATTTTAGGGGTTGATTCCCCATTCTTTTCAACCATCGTTCCTTTCACAAACCAGCTGATTTCCCAGGGTTTTGGGTGGTTTTCTAGAAAGAAGGATCCCTGGAAAGAATGGGGAAGCTACCCTTACAATTTTTGGGGACTCCTATCTTGAAAAAAACGTATTTGTATAGCAATATATTGGGAAGCCCCGCAACAGTGGCTGGTGGACATAAATCCCAACCTAAATGTCCGCTCAAGGGTCCCCAAAGAAAATTAATTCCCATTTGGGTTGGGGCCCACAATGAAATTTCAAAGCTATACAAAAAGGAACCCCTGATTTGAGACAGAGAAAAAAGACAAGGAAAGCAAAAGGAGACCAATTCATGTTTGGGACTCCTGTGTTGGGTTGAAAAGGATTTCTAGTAAGGCCTACGTAAACATTTATAACCATCTTAGTAGAGCCGAAAGTCAATGCATTTGTGCTGCGGGCGGTCACTTCAAGCGAGCGAATAGCAGGAACTACACCACCTGGACCATCTCGGAGCAGCATACCGTCGCACAGCTCACTGGGTTTTACGGGTACGCAGACGAGCCCCAGGCAGGAAACCGTTGCGTGCGACATGAACTCTTCGGTTTTCAACAGCAACTCAGGGTTGCCAATGTAACGTGAGTTTCCATGTGGAGTGATGCTTAAAGGGCAAATATGCTTGTGGCTCAAAATTGAAGGAGCTAGGGTTACGCGGGTTTTAGTCTTTGGTTCCACTTACCAAGGTGGCCATGTTGGTACCGGTTTTTTGAGCCAGAGCCATAAAGGGAACCCTGTTTTGTTTCTACCCAAAGGCAATCAATCCGACTTCCGCAGAGAACCAAGGTTCTTGAGGCATGTGGAGTGCCCTCAAAAGTTGCCCACACTTGGGGTTCCCTAGGTGTGGGCCCACCTCTACTCGAAATACCCGGCCTTTTTGGTTGGGCATACACGGGCTTTCATTGCAAAGTCCTCTTTTGTTTGTCAGTGGTTGACATTATACCCTCTAAAAAGAGTGTATTTGCAGTAGGGTGTCGGTTTAGACGGCCAGACTCCAGACCTTTGAAAGGGGCAACCTCGTGCATTATATACTTGCCCCCCTCTCCTTTTGAGAGCCCTGAGGTCTTGGTAAGGCTGCACGGTGCTCACTTAGCACTCGGTGGCACCTCAAAACCAGTTTCGCCTTGTGTCCTGGACGCCAAGTATCAGAAAACTATGTTCAATGCAGCTTAAGCCGCAACCATGCTTGTTATTTCAACGGGAAACTGAGCATCAAATGCTGCACATGGCCTCTTTCCAGCAATTTTTGAGGCACTACTGAGGCCTGACTCCTTTGAGTTTACGGCCTTATTGAAAAAGCCGTTCTCAGCAAGCTGAGTAAGAGGGTAAAATTGGGGACCCCCCTCCTTAGGGGGGGGGAAGTAATCCATGACAACCATTGGTATAAACCTCCACACCCTGACCACCTTTAGAGGGAAGCCAACAGCAATTATTGGTTTAAAGAGCCATACCAGGCCAAACCGAGATTGGTGCAAAGAGTGTTTCGATTTTTTTCGATCCGAATTCCCACCATAGACCAGCCATGTTGCTTCTAGCTCAAGGGCTCCCTTGGTTGCCTAGGCTAAATATGTGGACGTGGCTCAAAATGGGGGGACCCCCAAAAAGGTTGGTTTCAATTCGAGTTTCTTTAAACCACAATCTAGAATGGGGTTCCCTATTTTAAGTGTTTTTTAGTTTTGTGTGTTTTTTTTCAACCAGTTCGTTTGAATGCTTTTTGTTTAATCATGTTGAAGCAGGTAAACACCATACGGGCATGTCTTAGAATAGAGGGACAACCAACAAAGGGTTTTGTTTGGTGTCTCTTTAAACCAATGCCCAAACGGGGGTTACCCTAAAAACACTCACTTGACCACCCCCAGGTGAAGCGCATGCTCTGGAACCGGGTGTCCTACACATCCCAAAACAACCAGCGCCTCGGACTCCGTTTGAACGGGGGGGGCGACGTCAGGGTGAGCTGTCAGGCTGGTGGTTTAGAGTGGTGGTGGGATTTGAAGAGTTTGGTGGTGGTGGTTTGGATTGGTGGTGGTGGGATTGGTGGTGGTGGTGGTTTAGATTGGTTGGTGGTTTAGATTGGTGGCGTCAGGACCCCTGGTTCTTGCAGAGGGTAAAAGGGACATCTCTTCAGATCACCGATCAGAACCAAGTGCAGGAAGCTGTGTATGTGTTTTGGTTTCTTGAATGTAGTTTCGTTCCTTTATCGCTCCTCTTTGTTTCTTTCTTTGTCTTTTTCCCATTCGGCTGATGGCTTTCTTTCTTTGGCAACTGGGGCTCGGAGGAATGTCTAGGGCGCAACTTTTCTGCAAAAAGGAACGGCATTGGGACGCAACTTTGATGAAACTCCTGAAGCCATGGTTATATTCAGTTTGAATCCCAGGGCTCACCTTTTGGGCCAATGTTGATTGCTGGGGTGATGTTTAACAGGGACATGGGAACTCAAGAAATGTTTGTCCGGCTTGCCTTTTGCTTGGTGTTCCATATGGGTCCGCCGGAACACTAGAGAAGTTGCGCCCTTTCACCCTGCCAGTTTACTGGGGGGATGGCGATCAACCTGGGCGTTTCGACCGTTGGGCCCGAAGGGGCTTGGAACACTCTTACTTTGGACAATTCTAAGGGTTATTCTGCTTTCCGCGAACACGGAACCCGCCACAAGGTCCCGTTCAGAGGAAAAAGTCTTCCGAGACCCTTCAGTCAGGTCCCAAGCGAGTGGACATGGAGAAGTGTTATCCATTCTTTGCATCAACCCTTCTTCTGACACCACCCATTGCTGGGTTTCTGACCGTTTTCTGTGAATGATCCGTGAACTTGCCAGTTCCCAGTCATACGGTTCTTTAGACTTTTAGTTTTTGAGAGTTTAGAGGGATCTATGACATGTGACGGTTGGGTGTCTTTGTTGAGGGTATCCTTTTGTTAGTGTTTTTAAAGGACGACCAAACGGACGCAAACCATTTTTGAGGGTCCCCTAAACAAGACACTCGCACATATCCCACTACAAGTTAGCTAGCAAGGGATTAACAAGACCCAATTTGGATGATGAAGCTCCATACAAGGAAACTAACCCTTTGTTTGGTCATATTAGCCCAACCATTGTTTGAATGGTGATATCTGAATCGCTCAGTCACCTTTCTTTTGTCAATGTTCATTGAGCTCCTTGCGGGATTTTGGGGACCAAATCCTAAGTGGCAACCCTAGAAATATCCCACCCTGTGTACCTGGAGTCTTCATTTGACTCCTCAAGAATTGATTGCCATGACCCCCTTTCTCTTTTGGCCAATGACTCACCCCCATGTTTAAAGGGTCAGAAGGAGGCTCCAAGTTGAGCTCGCATAGCCGGTACCCCAGGTAAGTTCAAGAGAAAGGTGTTCGCTTCTTCTTCTGAGCCCTCTGAGCCTGCAGAACATGTTGTGGTACCCACCAAGTACCATGCTACCTGCCGTTCGGGGAATCAGTCCTGGTTTGGAGCATTTGCCTTTAAAGGGACCCGGGTCCCAAAGGTTCCATGTGAAAAGCGTGGGAGGGTACCCCGCAGCACAGGTTCGTGGCAATGCTGGGAGCCCAGCACCCCAAATATCTGGGACCCGCAAAGGCGTCAAACGAGGCATTGGGCTGGGGTCCCGGTTCGGGCCAGTTTCCTTCTGAAGGGACCTGTTCGGCTCCATGTCACTTGGTGGGACCTGACTCCCAGGGCCTCAACAAAACATCTCGGATCAGGGTTGTGGGATCGTTTGGGGTTTGTCCAACCACTTCTGTGATACTTTTGGGAATCCCCTCTTTATGTGGGTTGTTGCTTTGGGAGGCCCTGTTTGTTGCATCACAGATTCGTGGATTCCATTTCTCACAGCCCGGCGGATAGGCTGAGCATCCCGGTGGGCTTCCCCGCGAGCTCAGTGCCGGACTTCGGCTTCGTGGATGGCAAGGGCAAGTGGCACCGCCGGAACCGGTTGCAGACCCAGGCCGGCGGCTCGCTTTTTTTTTGCGGTTGTGTCCGGGAGTGTCATGGTTGTGTCCGGGAGTGTCATTGTGTTTGGGGTTTCCTTTCGGTTTCCCTTTGAAACCTAAAAAGGGGTTAAGTCAAGCCTCAACAAAAGGCAGACCCTTTCAGTTGTCCAAAGCCCACCTTTTGACCTTTGTGTTTTTTCCATGTTTGGCTCCACTTTTAGCAAAGGTCCCAAAAGGTGAACCTTTGTTTTCTATTCCTTGTGCTTTCCTGAGCAACAGAAAGGACTCTCAGGATCTCTGCCAGGTTCTGGACCACTGCCTTGAGGTCCAAATCTTTCATTTCGCGGGGTTCCGAGCGGAACCCGATTTGGAGACCAAGCGTGTGGAATGAGCGCCTGGGTACACCTTCATCCTATTTATTGGTGGTTTGGGAGTGTTCCAGGCTGGTTTGCCATTTACCCTCCACGCGAACCAGGGGTTCAAACCCCCAAACCAATGCAAGCCACCGATTCAGGGCAACCTGATTATGACGACCCCAAGGGCGGTCACCCCTCCGATGCAGACCTTTGGACCCAGGTCAACCGATCGACACGCTTGAGCTCTAGCGCCCGAAAATAAGAAACAAAAAAGCCCGAAGCCACATTTCATGGAAAACCACATCTTCTTTTGAGTATCCCACAAGACACTTGACTCTTAGGGCCCTAGTGGGATTCGTTGTTGGGATTGTTTTCAGTGGTGCCGCAGATGTGGTCACACCAATGCCGACATTGAAGGGGGTAGAATTACCCAGTTCTAAAAATCAATCCATAGCGGGCAACACGTATTTCTACCTCGACTCTCCATGACCCTTCAAAAAAAAACAAAAATGGGTCCATGACCCCATTATTTTGGGCAATGACCCCATTTTTTAAGGTTCATGGAGACTCTAGGTACCTCCAGGCTTGCCATGAGATTGGTTCCCTCTGCTCAAGTACCTGAGCTTCCCGGGCGCCCGGACCTTGGCCAGCCGAGAAGCGAGCCGAGAGCGCCGGCTTTCTGACTCTCAGGAGGAGATCAAGGTGGACGAAGCCGCGGAGGTGAAGATCTGTTGGGGTGCCTTTGACAACGGCCGCCAACAGCGCCCTGTCCAGCTGGCAGGGGCCAAGAAATTCAACTCACTTCCCCAAAGCCGAGCCTTTCAGCTTTGTGGGGTCCCTGATTTGTTCCAAAAGGTGAACCTCTTCCTTCTGAATCCTTTGGGCAACTCAGTTTCGGGTTCGTTACTTCCCGCCATGGAATCTAATTGAGGGGCGGAAGACCACTCACTTGGAGCTCCCCCGGCCAATCATGGTATCAGCTTCCTCTTTATGGAACCCCAAACTTGTCAACCAGCAAAAGGACCTCAACGTTTTCACCTGGTAACACCCTCACTCCTCCCCAAACCAGTTCAGTGGCACTGGCACCCTGTAGATTGATTCCCTCTAAAAGTGAGCCAACAAACAGGCTTGTTGACGTCCGGTTACGTTTTCGAATTCCCAGGGTCACTCGCTGATTGCTTCTGGGAGGACTGGGTTTTCGCACACATGCATCTGAACATGTGTTTGGTCTATCAGACCCCTGCGTCCTATTTGGTTCACCTGGTGCGCTGTCCTCTGGGCGTTTGGGCCTAGGCGTCCTTCATATGGCCATGGGTCAAAATCCCGTAGCCCCAGTGAACATCCCAATCCCCACTAGAATAGACTAACATGGGTGGTGCACCTACCCCAAAATGGTACCATTGGTTTTGACCCACAGCCATATTTCCTTTGAACCATTTGCTGCCGGTCTAAGTCTGCCCATAGTCAAGGGCCCCAGAGGTGATCACCTTTGATGCCCAGGTGCCCTGACGCGATCATGTCTCTTTAGGCATGCAACTTGCTGCTTCCCCCTTGTCCTCTGGGTTTTTCTTTGGAACCAGTAAGAAAGGGTAGCCTCTAAAAAGACACACCCAGGGTTTGGGAGGGATCAAGAGGGGCCTTCAGAATGAACCGGAAAAGGATCTCTTTCAAGGACACTTGGCGAGTTTTCATGGGTTATTCGGTTCAACTCATTCCCCGATCGAACCGCTCACAGGCTATGTGAGTTTTAGCCTGGACCCTCAACCTACCCATGCAAGAAGAGAACCCCAAAAGCATTTGGGGGCAAGAACCTTTTTAAGGTCCAGGATCTCAAAAGTTTGGCGGTAAACCAAAGGGGGATGAATGGAGGGCCCTGTCCCTCGGACTCCGGAGTGGTTTTTGAGGCATGCCCTTTGCAGCTCAATTTAGAAAACACCACAAGCACCGCCCCCCTCTTTTTTATGTTCTAGGTCCAAATCCTTATTTTGACGAGCCAGACCCACATAGTGTTTTCCTGGTTCAAGATGATTAAACCCACAAGTTGGAAGCAAACAAGTTTGAAACAAAAGGCTCCCCTTTTGCGAGTTATCCAACTTCTGCGTGGTCCAAGTCCCTATGTTTTTTCCAGTCGTTAAAACATCCAAACCACCGGTGGATCCATTCATCCCAGGTACTACGGGGAGGCGGGGGTTCTGGCCTTCTCGGCTCCCACCTTCATGGCGGACGCCGGGGTCTACCTCAGCAGCCGCCTCCAGGGCTCTCTGGGCATGGCGGTGATCTCCTTCTCCCCGACGCGAGGCGCGAGCGAGCGCGCCTGGAACTCACGACTCGCTCGCTCCATTCCTTTCCAGTCCTTTGGTCGGCGATCTTTTTGGGGGACCCCCCCAAAATGGGCGGGGTTTGCCCTTTTTGTCCCAAGATGAGGCGCCCTGGGACTCGCTTGTCCATTGGTTTTCAGTTTTTTGGGTCCGTGCAGGCGTGGCTGGCTTTTAGGGGACACCCAAAAATGGACTCGCTCCAAAGTCGACCTTTCGAAGTTGCCACCCTGGTTGGTTTCATCTGGGGTTTTGCCTTCCAGGTCTGCTTAAGAAGTGCCAGTGAGATGAGTCCCAAGCAAACCCCAAAAAGTATGCAGTTTTTCTCAAGCAAATGGAAGGATTTGTTGCAGGAGCATCTTGGGACAAAACGGGGACCCACAAACCACCCATTTTTGATTCTTGTCCCCTAACAAACCGACACACACGGGACAACTGGAAGGCATGTTTCGGCCGAGAGGGACCGGTATGCTCTGCAGTGCTGCAGTCCACATGTTGTTGATTGAGGATAATAAGCAGGACCCAAGTATAATACATATGTATATATATATATATAATACATATATATATATATATATCTAATATATATATATATACATTTATATATCCATAATCAACATATTGCATTTGTTCTGACTTTCATTGGGGGCATATAGAAGAATCACGGCTCATTCCCGCGGCGAGGCACCACTTTCTACAAGGCCTACCACACTCCACTGGTCGTGCCATGACTGCGGAGGAACGCCCCGCGTCCTCAAAAAATGGACCCCCCAACAGAAGAAAGAGCTCACTAAATATTGCAAGTACCACCACATGGGATGTTGACACCACTTCTATGGCATCGCCCGCTGCGTGCGGACCCCGCACCCCCAGGTACAATGTTGAAGCCAAGTGCGTAGCCCCTCTTCCGAGGCCCAATATATTGCAAGTTCAACATTGAATCAGGGGAGGGGGGCCGCAGACGTCATGTTGCTGTGCTTCCTGTTGTGACAGGCGCCATTATTTCTTTGCTCCGCACTTGCAATATTTCGGGCTTCAACCGTATGTAAGAGGGCCTCTAAGAGCCTCCTAGCCCTAAGACCGTTCCTGTGGAACCTGCTTGCCAAATAGCTCATATATAGCTCAGTTTGCAAGACAAGCAAACAAATAAAGACGAGGAAAAACATTCAAAACGCAAACAAACAACATGTGTGTGTGTGTGTGTGTCATGACGGTTTTCCTCAAAACACCGCTGAGGTTGGCCCTTTGGTTTTCCGCCTGTTCGAAAGAAACCCTTTGACGATCGCCTGACGATTGCCTGACCATAGGCTTACCATTTTGGCGTTCCATCATTTTTCTCGCCAGAAACAAGTCTTGCCGGGGATCGGATCAGGAAACTGCCTAATACCCTCTGTTTGTAGCTGCTATATTTAGAAGAGCCAAAGGTTTCCATGGTAAATACAGATCCCTGTTGCAGAGGGTCGACATGATACCCTGAAAACGGCGGGTAGTTGGAGTAAGGGGGAGGCAATGGTTGTTGTTGGGAAACATTTTACATTTTTGCTTGTTGTGGTTTAGCGGAAATCCCCACTTAGCTGCTAACATTTAAATGTTTGCTCCCCTTCCAACGTCAACCAAGACCAGGCTGAGAGGAGTCCCTAAGCACCCAGCGGGGCATGAAACCTGGGGTGGCCTTTGTGGGGTGCCCGGAGCCACCCTTTTTGTTGCCTGAAATACGCATGGCACGCGACACGCGAAACGGCGAGGTGGAAACCAACCCCCCTAGTTTGACACACACCAAATTGGCCTCCATTTTGAAAGGTGCAGACTCCCCAATTTCGACCCAAACCCCTTAGTTTCTGAATTTCTTTGCCCTTAGGGTGCCTCAGTTCTTCAGTGGCACCCTTTTCCCCTTTTTTTTTGGTGGCTGCCCCACTAAAAATGCTCTTCCCCAAACAGGATTCCCCTTCTTTCTCCAGGGTCACTGAACAGCGGAATAGTAGGACACCATCTCTCTACTGGAGGACCCTTGTATTAAGCTCTCTACTGGAGGACCTAGCCTTAGTTTACTGAACAACTGAGGTGCGAAACGGCGAGGTGGAAACCAACCCCCCTAGTTTGACACACCCGCGGGCCTCCATTTTTTCGACCCAAGCCCCTTACTGACTTTCTTCGCCTTTAAGGTGCGACTCCTCTTCAAAGAGGTGGACTTCATGATGGAGCCTCTGCTCAGCGGGGATGACCCGCAGCCCTTGCCGGAGGAGGCCTCCATAGCCATGGAGCGCCTCGAAAAAAGACGCGAGCCGAACTCCGAACGCGGCATGGGGTCCCCCCCCCACTCCGAATTCCTGGCCTTTTGTTTGGCTGTGATGTGGGCAGTTTTGTGGTTTTAATTAAGGGAAACCAAAAGGATAACCGAACTCTGGTTTTGATGGTTCCTTAAAAAGGACACCTCCATGTCAACCCCTGACCAAAAACGTACGTAGTTACCATGAACGACCATATGTTCCCCAAATATTCCCACAAACATGTCGATTTAACAACCCGTGTTTGCTGAGTATACCCCCAAAGATGTCTTCTTCTTTTTTTAGTTGGGGCGTGTCTTTTCTTGGTGCGCCCGCCCGCAAAATGATTTCCGGTTTTCCTTTTGGTGTCCCTTGTTGCACTTTTTTGCAACACTAAACCCAGCAAAGCTGTGCATCTTCTTTGCATGTGTTCCCTTTAAAACCACCAAAATGGGGTATCAACTCTAAAAGGTACACTCAAGTAGCGGGGCGGTGTTTTTTCTCCTCGCCGAGGAATGCAACGCAGGCGACCTGCGGACAGCTCTTTACAGAGATGTGGACCAATGACGACGCGGGGTTCCCTTTCCCTCGGGGTTGCTACTTGGCGAAATGCGAAAGCCGTTGATAGAGAGAGGGACTCACTCCCTGAGTTCATGGACTTTGGTCACTTTTGGATGCTTTTTGGGGGTTGTACCATTTTACTGGCAAAAGGGATGGAGGGACAGAGGGAGATAGAGCGAGAAAGAGATGGAGAGAGAGAGAGAGAGACTGAAAACAAAGAATGAAAAACTAAACAGCAGCAACTCGTCTTCAATGATTACTTGCGTGACAATGGCCATTTCTATGCGATATTCTGCTTGACCGGTTGGTTCATTCAGAGAATTGCGAACTGATTTGATCTGTTCTTTTTGTGGTTTTCCACCCAGGGATCAGTGGACATGTGGAACTGCCTGACTAAGACATAGATATGAAAGATAACCTTTCGTTGGCCCACATTGGTACACAGACAATGCTATGTTCAGATTCTGTTGCATATTTGGTCTGCCCCAGAATAAATATAACTCATATATAGTCTTGGGATTCCAGACCGCAGTTTGATTTTTGGAGTGAGTAAACTTCAGTTCTGCATGCTGATTCTCTTGTAGCCAATCACATTCGTGCTTTAATGGTTGACCCCTGCTCCCAGGTTAGCCGCTGGGGAGGCAACCCATGCTTGCGCGACATGAGTTTGTCTCTTAGGGAACCCACAGAAATCCCTGGTCTTGAGGCCAGAATCTGTGATACCAAGGGATTCCCGTAAAAGCATTTATGGGGATCGGCGGCTTTGGTATCACTTTTTTGCTTAGGAGCATGATGTCAGCCGCGTTAGCCTCTGGCTAAAAATGAAGGCGTTTCCTGGGTTTACGTCTTACAACTTGATAACATGGCCTGCCTCCAAAGTGGAACTTGTTGTTGTTCCATCGAGCACTTCGCCATTGTGCTGTTCGGGGCTGTGTCTTTCGCATGTCATTACTTTGCGTTGCCTGTGAATTGGGGCCTGATGTCAACCCCAAAAAAGGAGGTTACCATAGAACAAAATTGCATGTTCATCCAAACAAACTCTAGAAGAAGCTGGTATTTGCAGTAGGGGGCAGTTGACTTTCGGATAGGGCTGGTCCTCAACCAATGACCAAGGAAGCATCGGGGCAATCTGTAGACTGGTAGGTCTGTCAAAAGCTCAAACCCGGTTGTCCTTTTGAGACTCCCTTCCTGGAAGAACATGCCATAGTTCGCTCCCCAAACTGAAAACGCGGTCACGGATTCATGGAGGTATGGACCAACACTTGTCCCAAAGGGGGCAACCCTGTTTCTGCCAAACCTGTTTTTGGACCCCAACACCAGGTAGAGAGCCTAAAAGCAGGCTGTGGCTGGTTGAAGAAACAACTTTTGGACCCCAACACAAGGTAGGCAGAGAGTCACAAAGCAGTGTTGGAAGAACGAAGCGAATCGCCGCGCGAACGAAGCTGGCACCGAGGCTACTACGGGCAACTCTACACAGATGTGGAGTCCACCAACGAGGCGCCGCGGCCCTCCTATCGGGAATACTTCATCATCTTCGAGCCGAAGGCGCCCGCTCGCTCGACTGGGAAAACGTTGGGTTGGGCTTGCGATTTTTAAGGCTTGGTACCCTGCTTCAAAGCGGTTTGTGCATTGTCAATTATCTCCTTTTCTCTGCAGAGGTTGACATCACACCCTCAACAAGGCGTATTTGGAGCACGGGGGGGGGGATGTTAGTGGCTTAGGGCAATTTGCTGTGAGGCCAAGAAGACTCGACACGGTTTCCAACTCAGCCAAACTGTTTCTCAACTTTTTGTGCAGGCTGATTTTTCCAATGACAAAGCGCCGCTTTTTTTGAGGCCTGAAACATCGAGACCGAAACAGGTTTGCATCCCCTCTGCCCCCTTGGGTAAGGTGGGTGGGTCATTTGGCTGATTCGGAGCCTTAGGCCGTGTCGGACTCTTGTCACTTTGTGGAATTGGACCATTCGAGTGGCAGAAGCTTAGACTTCTGTTGGCGAGTCAAGTCACGAAGTGAGTCCCCTTGTTGGTGAGTGGTTTGCTAATTTCTTGCAGAATCTCCTTCTGGTTTCCACGACCCGAACAGGCTCATAGACTCAAAACCAGGTTTTGCCACATACTCCCTGCGCCAATTACCCAGCGTTGTGAGGGTATCATGTCAACCCTCTAAGAGCTAAAAAGGAGGTGTTCACCATGGAAAACCAGGGTGTTCAAAACATACAAAAAGGTATTTGGAGTAGGGGGTGTGCCCGGGTATTTGCAGGGTGTTATTGAGGACTCCAAAGCAGAAGGGTGTCAGCCGGGTAATGCAGACAGGCCAGCTAAATGACTTTTGCTTGGAACAACTCATCTGGGAGTTTCTCCACCATTTTGACCCTCTTTTAGTTGTGGAACTCTGCAATTCCATTGCATTTTAACGAGGGTTTTGTGGTTGGGCTTGGTTCACTGACGGACTCTCTAGTTTGCCCATGCTCATGGTGTACAGCCGGGGGGGATAGCCAATTAAGGGCCCTTGGTATCTTGTTTGGGCACCTTGGCACCTTAGGCGCATCCAAAAAGCAGCAGAAATCGACGACATGTTCTTTGAAACCCAGGTGATTCATTCAAGTGCAGGGCCAAAGGGACTTGGACCCCGCGGGTGTCGGTTTTTATTATTATTGTTGTTTCCCGTCGGTGAAATCGTACGCCTCAACTAGATGCCCCAGTAGTGCCCTTTTATCAACTTTTTTGGGAGAGGGTTCCCCTACTAAAGTAGACCACAGAAAAAGGGTACCCTTATTCCAACCTCTCGACTGTAGGACCTAGTCAAAATCACAGAGCCTCGCAGGACGGTATCAAGGACGTCTGCACCTTGACCGAGGGCCCCATCACGCGCCTGGCGCCCTGCGTGTACCAGCTGCTCGGCAACAGAAGCAAGTGCTTTGGGCTCTGCTCGGCTGGGCCTTTTCAACCTTTCAAGACAAAAGTCACTGGCGCAAGACAGTTTTACACGAAGAGCCATCACTAAAACAAGGGCTGTCTATACAACCGCCATGGTTTCCATTGTCGTCATCATTGGGTCGACCATTTCAGTTCGGTTGGGTTCGGGGAGCTCTTCCCCTACCAGCTCTGTTTCGTTTTTGGTCCGCTGGACCAGAAGCGGTGCAATTCGGGCTGAGGGCTGGAACAGGAGCCCCTGAATGTTAACCCCGGAAGCAGAACCCCTGGTGGATTTCGATTGGGGGGTCCAATTCCTTTTCGTGGGGATTCAGAACAATTTTTGGGAGGGAACACCCCCCCCAAGAATGGGACGGGTTTATTAATCCTGGGTCAACATTACCGGGGGCCCTTGGACCATGAAAACGGGATATCCCTTCATGGTGTTGGGGTCCGATTCGGTGCGTCTCACAAATCGGCAGCGTTTGTTGGTTCAAAAACTGGGGGTCCCGTCCCGTTGTGCCCTTTTGGGTTTCCTTCTGCTTCCGTTTCCGGCAAACAGTTCCTCGTCCCCACCTGCTGAAGAATGGAAGTGGGGGAGGGTGACCCCCCGGAATTCTACTTCCATCTTCCCTTTGAGGAAGACTAATTACATGGGATCAAAGGCCCCGCGCCCCTCTCTCCTTGAAGGGTCGGATCAGTCTCTCAATTTTTGGGGGTTGACCATTTCATCTGCCAGCAGTTTTGTTGGCCCACTCACGAAGGCCTGGCCAAACCATTTGGCATAGGCCAAAGGACATGGAAGGTGCGTGCCTTAGGTCTCAGCTGTCATGGGCCAGCAGATGTAGCTGGCTCCTTTTAAAGGGAACCCCGGAAAGAGGGGGAGAGGTCTGAAAGGGACAATCATCAGGAACGACCATTTTAGGAGTCTTGGCTTAAAAAGGTCCCCTTAAACACGACAATTTGGGGAGTCTTAATCAAAAAGTCCCTTAACAAGTCTTAAGAGTCTTTGCTCCAGAAGGGTTTGGGAGCTTCCACAAAGCGTTATGTACTCTCCTACGAATGGATGTGTGTGTGTGTGTGTGTGTGTGCGTGCGTGTGCATGAGTATTTTTTGTCGAGGACCCTGTTTGTTTTCCTTTGAAGGGAAACTGCATATATATTATAATATATATATATATGTGTATGGTCGCCCCCCCCCCAAGATGTGTTTTGAGCAGTTCTCAAATGTTTGAAGCAGATGAAAAGCAAAACAGATTTCGTTTAGATTTGGCATTGTTTTTGTCAGATGGGTTGATCCTGGACAAGATGCTGGCAGATGTTTTGGTTTGAATATGCATTTTCATATGGTATTCGCAGCAATTTTGAGCCCGAAGAAGGATAGGCAAGCAGAAGTTTGCAGATGATTTGTGATTGAGGTGTGTTGAAATTAAAAAATAAAATATAATAATAATAATAATAATAATAATAATAATAATAATAATAATAATAATAATAATAATAATAATAAAACACAACATGTGTTATTGCACTTTTTTCTGTTTGGGAAGGTCATGGTGCTCAAAGTGCTGTACTGTCCCTAGTTTGTTGCTTTGGAAAGCCAAAAGTGCTGTACTGTCCCTAAAAAGCATTAAAAAAGAAGAAGCACAAAGACAGTTATTTCAGAGTCTTGCATGGCCAAGAGCCTGAGACCTCCAAATAATTGTTTTTTTAGGTTTTTTAGGCAGCACTTTCAAGTGGAATTCCTCTTAGAACCTACTTCAGCCCTTTCGAGCCTTTTGTGTTCTCTGTCTCAACCAGTTGTTTTTTTCTCGGATTTCAATTCCGGCAACCTATTGGGGTTGCTCGGTACATGATTGGCCCTCGTAGCTCCTTTTTCTGAGGTCTGAATCAATCATCTCTACCATGAGAAACGCTGCCAACTCGTTGGGACAAGGTTCTAGGAGAGCTTTGAGCGCACACCGGAGGAATTCCCTCCCTTTGGGGATGTGCTTTGCATTTTCGAGACACCCCTGTCTGGTTTTTGTTTTTGTTGTCCAATTCCCAGATGAGCTATCATGGATCCAAGCCATCCACAACATACCTGTGCCCGATCCAAAACACGCAATGGCGGTTTCCTCCCAAACCAGGCATCCTGTGGAGCAGAATTCATGATGAGACTTGGGGAAGCCTCCACGGTGTGTCTCACTCCCTGAGCTCCGTTTCGGACGTACCCTTTTGGGGTTGGACCAGTTTGGTGCGAAGTAAAAAATCGTTCGGACTGGTTGGCCAATCCTAGCAGGAAGCGAGGTTGTGTGTGCGTGCGGCAACTGATGCATATGTATATATATATATACACGTAATTAGGGGGGATTGTGTCACTCCAGGGACGAGTCCAACACCTGGAATTGATTCCTCATCCCGGAAAAGAAAATCGCGGGGTAGCCCAACTTCAGAAGAAACCTCACGCAGGTTGGCGCTGAACGCTCGTGTGGGGGAGATCAACATGGTAAACCCGCGGGAGGTGATCGGCATCTACACCCAGTGCGCCGGCAAGTCGGGGTATGCCACAGCGCCGTGGCTGCCGGTTGGGCTCACCCGCTTTCGCCTGGATTCTGATCCATAGTAAATGGGTGTGCTTTTTTGAGGCCACCCTTTTTGGGTTGGGGTTAAAGGGGAACCAACGGGAGGTCCCTCAAGAAAGGCAGAGCCACATATCTAGGCTATTAGTCACACATATGTGTTCGATACAGTATGCGCATGATCCAACAACTTACCCATTGGGACATGTTGATCAGACGGTCACGCCCCCCACCGATCCCAAGTTTGTTCGATTTGGTTTAGAGGGTGCCTCCCCCACCCCCCTTTCCCCCCCTCCCCGCCGCACCCAACCGCCCAACCCCCCGTGTGTTCAGAAAGGGGGGGGGGTTATCAAAGTCAGAACATGGGGCTGTTTCCAGTCAACCTACCAAGGGGGTGACTTTGATCATGGTCGGGAAATGGGACCGGAGGAACCTTTTGCTTTCCGGGAACCTTTTGCCTACCCTTGTGATTCGCACCAACCCTTGTTTGGAGGGGCACGGTCCTTTGCCCTATGACTGACCTCATCAAACAAAATGGCCTTGGGAGCCAACTTAGAAAATCAAACCCTTGAGCAGAGATTTAAATGGCGGGATACTCGCTTTAAATGAACCCAACAGGCATCCTAGCTTCCTTGGGCACCTAGCTCATCTGGCCGGCCGTGTTTTTTTGTTGAGGCTGCCCTTGTCAGGCTGTCTTGCAGGGCAGACAAAAGGCATTTTGGGGGGGTCCAACTCCTTTTTGTGACACATCCCTGGCCAACCTGGAGACGCCTCGTAGGTCTGTGGGCCTCGGTACAGCGTGCTGGAGTATGGCCCCGCCTACGCTGCAGACTCCACGCTGCCAGCGGAGGTGCATACGCGTCCAGTGGTTCAAGCCTGGGTTTTTCCAGATCCTAAATCAGACCATCATACCCCCATCCGGAAAAAAAAAAAACTGACGACTAAGATAGGAAAACAAACTTAGTGTATTTGGTGTATTTGGGGTAGCAGTTTGAGACCAACCGCGGCGGTGCGACACCGCATCCGGGGAGGTGAATAGCACCAAGATCCGGGTGGAGCTGTTGCCGCTGAACCTCGCACGCAACTTGGCTGACTCACCGGAGGAATGTCCGAGGGACCAGCTTGGCGGCTATTCTTGCTGGCTTTCAGTAGGGAATAAGGGAATGATCCCCATAAACCAGCCTTGTGGTGTCCTTTGTAGGAGCCCTGGGTTCATTCGCATTCCGATTCCCTACTGAGCACCATCAAGTGAAGCTTAACCTTTAACTGTGGACAAAGTCCTGCAACGGTTGGTAGGTGGTGTACCCCGGGGCTTCATCCATGAGTTGGTTTTGAGCTGTTTGGTGTTTTGCAAGTTCTGGATATTAAGTTGCAGTACATGTCTTGCGGACACTCGCTGGCTAACGAGCAACACACCGGCATGGTGATGACAGGTATGTGTGATTTTTCAACAAAGAAACATGTTCCGTGGGTCAGCCAACGAGCAACATAGAAACTTAGACAACAACACCAACTACAAGAAAACAAACTCGCAACACTCAAGCAAAACACAACAAACAAGGAAATACTATGCCGTGACAGTGGTCTCCTTGACACGTACTTCATATTTTGAGATCGACTAAATACCACTTGTCCAAATCCATCCTTTTGAACTTTGTGCTATGTTGGTGCACTGTTAGTCATGGCCCTAAACGATAATCACCTTTTACTTCCATGCACCACCTAAGAAACCCTGGAATGATTTGATTCCCCTGTAAATACCAACCAACACTGGTTTCCAATACTTTCAATGTGGTGCGAAATGGAATTCGCAACCATCCACAGTATGAAACATACTCAGAGCACCTGTGGAAAGACCAAGGCGAGTTGAGCTCCCGCGGTCTGGACGGACACGCCATGGAGGCGAGTTGGGTTGTTAGTAGATTCGCACGGATCTTCAACCTCGGGGATTTTTTTGGCATGTTTGTGGGGAACACTATTATTTTCCCACCAACCTGCAAATAGAGGGCTTCTTGGGCGGGGGGGAATCGTCCTCAAGTTTCGAATGCAAGCCATCCAATCTGGGGGTTCCCTCTGTGTGAGCGCAACAACACCTGTCTCTTGCACAATGTCATTCTAAGGTTCCGTGTTTTCGGAGGATACCCTTTTCAGCATGGTTTAAGGAGAAACCTAGAGGCGCCCCCACCATTTTGGGGATCCCCTTGGCACATGCCCACAATCATAACGACCAGCGTTAGACATGTGTTTGATGGGGGGCAATGGGTCGAGTTGGGCTTTCCCTTGGAAGGTGCTAGGCTTCAGGTTGTCCCAGCTGTTTTTTCCTACAGAATCCAGCCAGAGGCTTCTTTGCGGGCGTGTCATTCTCAGGTTTGGAGTCAACTCCGGAAAAGGCTTCCACCTTTCCCGCAGTCTCAGATAATATTTGAGTGTTTCTGAGGATGTAAAGTCAGAAACTGGTTTTGGTTGTTTCCCTTCAACCTAAGTTACCCAGGGGGTGGCTTTGACAAACTTGAACTCATCGGGCCTGTTTGTGATAGGGACACAATATGAATCAGCAGCAGACGATCACGTAGTCTTTGTTTGTGTACCCCAATTTGAAACCCTGGTTCTTGTAGAGGGTAAATGGGAAACTACCCCCCAACTTTCAAACCACCAACGCGAAACCACCAACTGGAGGGAAGCTGAGATGTGGCCAAGTTTGGGTATTTAGAACATCGCTGTTTGGGACTGCCCCCTGTTCCAAATTTGCACTTTTTTGGGACAAATTCGGAGAACAGCTGCTTTTCGCGGTAATTACTCCCCACCAGCTAACATGGAAGTGCACAGACCCCTGTAGAAAGACTACCTTTCCTCTTGGAAAGGGCCGTTTTGCACTTCCATGTCTTGGTGGGAGGGTAAATGCCATTTGTTTGGGTCAAGGGTTCCCAAAACATGCCCTCAGAACCACAGATCTGGAGCTCCCAGACCCGTGGGTTTCGGGAATGACCCTCGGTAGAGGCTCTGGAGCTGCTGCCGTCGATGAGCGAAAATTCCGAGGCGCGGGTTTGGGGCGAACCAGTATTAACGTAAACAATGCTGGGGGTGCTGGCGGTGTCAACTGTGCTGGTAAACAACAGGTTCGTTTTGGCAGGATGGATGTTAAGAGGTGCAGGTGGTTTTGTTTAAGAGGTGCATTTTGCTTGGATGTTAGGACTTTCACTTTTTGTCAACTAATGGGTTTTCCATTAAACCATTAAAAGTTAAACTTTTAGCAGGGGAACAGAAAGCAACCGAGTACCGTGGAAGCTGACGGTCGGAGGGTGGTTTTGGCAATTTTCCCAACTGGGACCTGAGCCACTTGCGAAGGAACCCCCGTGTAGGCAATTGCTCAACCACCTGAGGCACTTGCGAAGAAAAGCCCTTGTAGATTCGATAAAGGTTGGTAAGGGACAATCCCAACCAGAAATGGGTGCCGCCTCAGTTCTTTGGTTCTGCGTAGACCATTTCAGTACCATGTTTGACTCTCTTGGGTGTACACCTTCCCCCCGAGAGGCTTTAAATCCTTCTCACCTCATGTTGGAGTTCCATGGAATGCAAAGGGACCCTACTTGGGTGTTTGGACCAGTTAGGAAGTTGTTGGTAACTTGGGAGGGAAGATGAAGAGGGAACGTTATTATTATTTCTGAATATCTATGTCAGGCTGGGCATTTGAATTGACCGGAGATCCAGGCACGTTCATCATGAACTATCAGAATTTGAACAAAAGTAGCTGGGAGTGGGTGAACAACAACTGTCCAATGCTCGGCCTCGTCTAGCAAAGAAGATTAGGGAGACGTAGGCTGTGGAATTGTTCAAGGGTTATAAAACCCACTCAAGTCTCCACGAGTGAACCAAACCGGTTGTTAGTTTTTTTTAGCTCGAGTAGCCAAACACTTTCTATCCTGGCCGAACATCCAAGCATATAGCTAAGATGGCTTTACATGGAACCCCCCGGAAAGTGGGTTGTCAGGTAACCCTTGGGATGTTTACTCCAAACAGCTCAGACTGTTTGGACCGGGAATGTCAAGTCAAGGAAGCCCAAGCCACAACCAAAACGGTAGATGAAGCTGAGTAAATTCTTTTCATGGCTCTGGGTCGACCATTTTAATCCCGGGTTTCGATTGTGGCAAGTTGTCGCCTGCCAGGGGAAGGCACGACGTGAAAACGGCTTGGCAATGGACCCATCCGAAGATTGGTCTCCCAAGTCCCGGATGGGGAGAAGGTGATGAATGTGGATACCCGGTTCACCTCAAGCCACAGGTAGCCAATGTTCTTGCTGCAGGGCTCCCTATAAAAGACATTCACTCTAAAGTTTGGCCCAACATGGGATGTGTTTTACGACCAACAGGATACAAAAAAGGGAACCCTGTAAGTCTTCTTCTACGTGGTTCAACTATTCCCTAACATGGGCCGGGCCTTCTATCTATCACAACAAGGCAGGCAAAGGAACTGCACCAAACCCAACTAGTGACCTACTCCTAATGTTTGCCCTCTTGAACATTTGGCAATGATTGCACCTATGCCGCACATACGAATAGAACAACTGTCAGTGTGGTGGTCGGGTTAATTAGAGCTTCTGACTTGGACGCTATGGCGATTCGGGCTGGATTTGGCAACAGGAACGGCAATGATGTGCTTGGTGCTCGTTCTTCTCGGATTCGGTCAAGCGCAGCAGCAACATCTTGGCGCTTACCTACAACAATGGCAGCCCAATTCACTCTGCCAAATCAAAATCGCACAAGGATGACCTATGGAGTTGCTGCGGAACGCAGTTTGGCGACTCGTCCCAGAACCATCCCAGTGCCTTGTCTCCCGGCAATCCCAATCAACCCAATTATTTGCTTGATGGACGCTGGCAGTTTGGCAGGGCTCCTTAAAAGATACATTTTGCCCATTTGAAACATGGCTTTTTCCACCATTTACAAGGCAATGTTCAGGTGTAAAATGTAAGGATCCCTGTTTGGGACCACCACTTGGTAAATTGTCGTTTCGGCACCCACACCCTTCGCCTGAGGCAGATTTAGCGAAGCCTCCAAGGTTCCGTGCTCGTACCAAGGTGTGTCTCTTTTTGAGGGTACCGTGCTTTGGATTGTTTTAAAGGGACTTCCTGTTTGGGGTCCAGTTGAGGCAAACCTATCCGGGGGTCCCAAGTCACTGGAAGAGAGGGGAAAAGGAGGTCTTCATTCACATAGGCGTTTGCGAGCCCATGAGGATTGTTGGCCAACTGGGTCTTTTCTTCTCTTCCCCAGTGCTTTCAGTTACAATTACAATAGGCAAACAGGGAAAACCTCATCAAAACATGCTGCCAAATACCGAAGGGTTACCTACTACAGGGGAAGCTGGAAGCACTGGGTTACATTGGTGTGTTTCTCTGCTTGGGCGTTCGGCCAAGTTCGCAAGTTGTTGGGTGATAACCCATTCATACGTCCTCATGAGTGGGCAAACCGAGTTGTTGGAATCTTGGCCGAACATCCAAGTAAGAACCTCCATGAAGGAAACTGTAGGTAGGACCCTTGGAGAACCTCTATAAACCAAACCTAGGTTCCGTTTATACCGGTTTTACGAACCCTTCTAAGACGAATTCCTTCAGAACCGTCTCATGGCAGGGGGTGGTTTCCTCAAGGTGGTTCTGCGCACCTCGAATTTGTTGCAGGAGTTTCTGGCCTTCGGCGTACGTGCCTGGTCGGAAGATGCCTCGCAGCCCATTGAGCGTGGAGGCGGGTGATTTTCGGAAAAGTGGTTTCTTGTTTAGTCTGAGATGTTCACCTGCTTACAAATGGGAGTTGGGGCAGGGGGGGATTTCGACCCCTTTAATTAAATTCCATTTGTGACAACCCATTCTCCCTATGGGGAATACTAGATAAAGCCAATGTAAGGGGCGGCAATTTAGACAACTCACTCTGACGACTCACTCCCTGAATTCATGGACGTTCGTGGAACATTTTGGTGGCAAACAAAAAGTTGAGTTACGTTTTTGACCAGTCCACTCAGGAAGTGAGACAATCAAAACTCTTAGCAAGAGAGCCCTCACAAAGGAGGTTTGACTATGGCACAGTTGCTCCTTTTGTGGGCCAGGGCCAGGGCTGGTCTTTGGTGTGACCAAAGTCGCCCCCCAGACCTTTCCGGAGCAACTAGCTTTCCACTAAGCCGACAAAGGTCCAACAACCCTTTGCTCAGGCAGGCTTCAGCGTTGCTCCCTTCGCTACAAACAGCCAACCAAAGCCGAGAAAGACAAAAGTGCTTGGTGTCCTGTGTCCCTTCAAACCTTTGGGCCGATCAGGTCAAACAGCAGCAACCCTAAAAAATATCCTGAATAGGCCTTGGTGAGGATTGGGGCGAGCCGCCACGTCCCGGACGTCCAGCACGTCACGGGCGTCCCGTACGTCCCAGGCGTCCCGCACGTCCCGGGCGTCCCGTACGTCCCGCTCGTCCCGGGTGTCCCGCACGTCCCGCACGTCCCAGGCGTCCCGCACGTCCCGCACGTCCCGCACGTCCCGCACGTCCGCACAGCCCGCATGTCCCGCACATCCTTCAAGCCTCACTTCCTAGTGGTTTCTTTGCAGAGAATGCAGCCAGTGACCTTGTCAACAGAATTGCATTGCTTTTCGCGTGCTAGTCTGGCTCCTCAGGCGGTGGCCGCAATGAGTTCTAGATTCTAGCCATGCAGCAATCAGCCCTGCAGCCATCTGAATCAGATGTCCGCGCGGCTCTGGAACATTTGGATCCTGCCGGGCTGCTCCCGGACAGATTCGTGCAGCTTCGGCTACGAGACATACCAGCACGCCGCTTCTCCTTGTGGGTGTGGTCGTGATTTTCTTCGGCCGCGGTGGTTGCTTGTCAGATTCTCAGGAGTGCTGGGGTCACAGGGGCCACGCACGAGGCCAAGAGGTGTCAAGCATGCGCTTGTCCACGGAGAAACAAGTGGGTGTGGAGCAATTTTTGCTCCGATGGCCGAGGCAGCCACTCACACTGCGAAGGCTCCAAGCAGATCAGACATTTGCATGCTGGCCCCCGCATGGGGCGTGACTTGGGAGTGGCACGACCAATTCTCACGGTGCCTGCTCCACCATCATGCATCGTTTTGGGGAGAGAGTCAAGCGCACGATCTTGAGGGCTCCGGCCTGGACAAGGGGAAAAAGAAGGTGGCGGAGGCTTGGTGCAAGCTCCAGCTGCTGAAGAAGTGGCAGAGTGTGGCGGACGGGCCGTTCCCCCTCAGCAAGCCTTTCGGCCAGCTTCTTGCTTCTTGCCGAGACCGCTACGATGCTTTTGTCGCCGATGCATTTGCCGCTTCCTGCGGGACGCCCAAGGCAGTGGTGCTGGATGGCAACCAGAAGATGACCCGCAGAACTTGCGCAGAGCTCATGGTGAGTGTGCACGGAATCAAAGACACCCCGCTGTGCTTCATGCAAGACTGTGCCAGCACGCCTGCTCACAAAGCAGCCTTTTGGCCCAGGTGGTGATGGTGGCATTCGGCTGAGGCGGGCTGCCTGCGTGGGCGCAGCTCCGCAAGATCTGCTGCAAGCAGCGCCTTCCATCGGCAAGGTTGACTGGCCATTGCTGCCGCGTATTGCGAGTGCCAGGCACCAACAGTCAGTGGAGTCTTTGAAGAACTCGAAGCGCACTGGTGATGTTGATGCTGTTCAGGCTGCTGACTTCGTCACATGCAGAACTGTCAAGACGAAGAAGCGGGTCAACCGCAGAAGCGGCGGTTGGCGTGTGACATGCTCTGAGCAAGGGCTCGTGATGGATGCCGTGGAGCTCTTTGGCGGGGAGTCTCTTACACAAAGAGCAGCTGCTGTGGCCCGAATCATTGACCGCTTTCCAGATGTCAAGAAAGTGGTTCATGACGATGGCTGCCATGCGGCGCTTCATGGCCGATGGTTTCTGACCAGCCGCAGCTGCACTTCATCATTGAACAGCGCGGCCCACGTGGACCGCTGGTGTCCTGAACATTGTATGCCAAACCTTCTTCAGAGCGGTGGTAGCAGCAGAAAAGTTACACGCAGTGCGGGCGCCTATGGACGAGCAGGTGCTCAGACAGTGAGTTTTGCTCTGGTGGGCAATGCTCACCCCATGACAGCCCTGGACATGCTGCAGGGCGCTTCTGGATGCCAGATTGCACCGCTTCTTGTTCTTCACCGCGCCTCGCGTCATGCCTCACGAGGCTGTGCCCACGAGCGTAAAAGTCAGCGGCCCCCGCTTTGTGTGGACCGACATCCCGCCAGAGCTTGCGCAGTTGGCCGGGCTTGAGGAGATCGTCGCCAATCTGGACAGAGCTGCCTCAGGCTGGCGGGCCTTTCCCTAAACACATGACACGTGTGAGCGCTTGCTTTCGACTTGCGAGGCTTGGAGAGGGCCGCCGACATGGAATGCGAGGACATGCCTGAACATGAGCTCCGGTGTGAGTGCGTTGCCCAGTTCCGGGTGCCCAACCACAGCATCCAGATGGACCCAGACTTGGCTATCCGCGTGTGCGCAGCTCCAACTGCGCAAGCCTGGGCTACGTTCCTCGGGTACCAGATCTTGCTCAACGTCAAGGCTAATGCCGTTGCAAAGGCTGAGCCATGCAGTGTGTAGTTTGCCCGCACCTGGGGATCCTTGCCGTCCTCATGGGTTTGTTTGTGTTCGTGGGCGCGCAGTCGTACCTCTGTTGGGCAAGGCGCCATGGTTCAAGTCGCACGGGATAGCAGTGATGCCAACAGGGGTAACGAAAGGGTTGGCTCTTGACTTTTGCAAGTTGCGAGTGGCAAATGCTTGCACAGGGAGGCGGGATGGTGAGCTCAGGCATTTGAAACTTGCTTTCTTGGAGTTTGCGCCAGGGGCTGGTTTTGGCAAGTTGCAAGTGTTTGCACAGGGAAGCGGAATGGTGAGACCCGCCCAAACGTTTGCAACTTGCTTTCTTGGGTTTGGAGAAGGGGCTGGTTTTGGCAGGTGGCAAATGCTTGCACAGGGAGGCGGGATGGTGAGACCCACTCAAACGTTTGCCACTTGCTCCCTTGAATCCAGGTTTGCAAAAAGGGCTGGGCGTGGCGAGTGGCAAATGCTTGCACAGGAGGCGGAATGGTGAGACCCGCTCAAGCATTTGCAACTTGCTTTCTTGGGTTTGCGCAAGGGGCTGGTCTTGGCAAGTGGCAAATGCTTGCACAGGGAGGCGGGATGGTGAGACCCGCTCAAGCATGTTGCACTTGCTTTCGTCAGTTTGGGGTTTGCAAACCTGCACAACCATTTTACCAGTTTTCACGGGGTCATTCTGCTCAGGACCATGAAATTCAGTTTTCACGGCCATTGTTTTTTTTCACGGCCACTGCTTGCACTTCACGTTGTTTCACGGTTTCGGCCCGTTTTACCATGAAATTCGGTTTTCACGGCCATTGCCTTTTTTCACGGCCACTGCTTGCACTTCACGTTTTTTCACGGTTTCGGCCCGTTTTTCACGGCCATTCACGTGTTTTTTACGGCCTTTTCACTTTTTCACGGCCATTCAGCGTGCTGCTGCGGTTTCACGGCCATAGCCTTTTTTCACGGCCAGTTGCCCAAACGACCAACGACCCAGGAAATATAGCCAAATGGTTCTCCAGGAATGGTGCTGATTTTCGCAAGTGGCAAATGCTTGCACAGGGAGGCGGGATGGTGAGACCCGCTCAGTATTTGCCACTTGCCACTGGGTTTGCAGAAAGGGTTGGCTTTGGGAAGTAGAAGTGCGTCTAGATCATTCGACATGCTCCGGTCTTGTTGTAAGAAAGCAACCCGCGCAAGAGCAACAAGCGGATTTACACACGTTTCCCGTGTGAAGGTGGTGGTGCAGAAGGAGCATGTCTTGAGAGCTTGGCGTCTACTTCGGTTGCTTCACGACATGCGCAACTTCTGGAGCATATCAGAGCAAGATGGTGTGGTCCCTCCCCCCACCCCTCTGTTTCAGGCTTCCGCGAGCACAGCTGTCCGCTTGCCCAAGCATATGGAGCCTTCCCCGCCGCAGCCGGGTGCTGCCAAGCCGGAAATGCCAGGGCCTGGCGAACTGCCGGCAGTCAAAGAGTGTTTGGGGGGCAAGGCGATCGACAAGTTCATGAAGATCGGCTATGGCCCACAAGGGGCCACTGTGCAGTCCCCGCCCTCCTTCCTGTCCAACAAGGAAATCATGCGGCGTACCGTGCTGCTAAGCCTCCGCAAAGTTGAGGTCCAGCCTCATGGCAAGAAAAAAAGATTGGCGTGCCAAAGGAGAATTGGGAACAAGTGGTCGAGGCAGCCCTTCAGAAGTACCCCATTGGCAAGTTGTCCGGCAAGGGCACCAATCAGTGCCGCCTATGCTTCAGCGCCATTCCGGAAGCAGAGGCCGCGCATCGAGTTTCACAACATGCTCGTGGACCTTTGCCAGGTTAGCCTGCGAAAGTTTTCCACGGAGCTCGAGCTCGGAAAGCCAGAGAAGAAGCGAAAGGCGGAAAAGGATGAGGTTGCAGATGACGCCATCTGAGTCGCCCAATGCGAGAAGTTGCCACTAGCCCCGCGAAGTTTTGTATCAACAAACACGCTGCGTCTCAGGTCAAAAGATCCTGGCCTTGGCGGCTGCTGCTCATACTGACTGCCTGTCACTGTGTCCTGTCCCGGGCCGCAGCGTCTCAGGCCCCGGACGTCCCGCGTTTCCCGCTTGTCCGGCATGTCTCCCAAGTCCTGCGCGTCCCGGGCGTCCCGCACGTCCCGCACGTCCCGGGCATCTGGGCGTCCCGCGCCCCGGGAATCCCGCACGTCCCGCACATCCCGCACGTCCCGCGCGTCCCGCACGTCCCGCAGCCGCACAAAGGCCAATCCCCAAAATATCAGGGGTCTCCGACGCCAAGACTAACACACCGAAACAAGATGTAACTATGAAACATAATTCTGACAATCTCATTGTTTGTGCACCCACTGTGCTGTGGTTTCAGGTTCCAATTGAATCCGCCCCCAAAGGGTATCCCCGAAAAGCCACACACACACACACGCGCACACACGCACACACAAAAGATTGACCTTCTGATTTTCCCATCTTGCTCCACTTTTAGCCATGGGCCCAAAAGGTGATCACCTTGTAGTTGCAGGTCCTGATAAGTAGGGGACCTTGAAGAAGGGGATGATTCGCTTCAGGCCGGATTTCCCATGTTCCACATTTAGTCATGGCATCGAAAAGGTGATCGCCTCTTTTCCAGGTCCTGACAAATAAGGGGATCCACATCTGTTGAAGGCCATAACATCCGAGGGGACCTTTTGAAGGTCATAACTTATTAACACGCGTGTTGGTGATTTGAAGAAGGGGATAATTCGCTTCAGATCGGGTTTCCCATGTTCCACTGATAGTCATTGCCCCAGTTTCGTTCACCTTTTTGTTTGGCAGGGCCTTTGGACAAGGCAAGTGCTCCACCCCATCTCCATCCATCCATCCATCCATCCATCCATCCATGCATGCATCCATCCATCCATCCATCCATCCATCCCTCCCTCCCATCAATCCATCCACCCACCTATCTAGACACCCATACTTGCCCCCAGAAACACCCTGTGTTTTTTAAAAGGTTGTTCAAGCCAAAAACAACCGGCTGGTTTTCCCATATTTCACCCCTAGTCATGGCCCCAATTCGTAACATTTTTGTTTGGCAAGTCCTTTGGACAAGGAAAGTGCTCCAGCCCATCCATCCATCTCCATCCACCCACCTATCTACGCCCCCATACGCGCCCCCAGCAACACCCTTTTTTTCTGCTTTCCAAACCAACAAGCCTAAACCGGCTTCCTTTGTTTTGCAGGTTCTGACAGGGAAAGCGCTCCACCAGCTTGAGGCCAGCTCAACATCTTCTTCCGCCCCTTCACGCTCTGGGACATCTCCGCCGCAGCCTTCTGCCGAGCCCTCGGGGCTCATGTCGAGCGATTTGCGCTCGAAGACGTCGTAGGCGCTAGGTCCCCCAGCTACGTGCCCTTTGATGGTTTCTTTTTTGGTTGGGAGGGTTCCCCTACTAAAATCGACTGCAGAGAAAAAGAAAATCGGGTACCCTTATTCTAACCTCTCTCCTGGAGGACCTAGTAGGTTTTCCCGGAACAAAAAAAGGGTTGCAGCACCGTCGAAGCCGAGTCCCACAAAGATTGGCGCCATTGGTGTAGTTCGGTTCTAGTGAGGATATAAACTTTGATACGAAACTGAGAATCTTAGTAGAACCAAGAGTCAATGGCCTGTGCTGCTCAATTGGTGGTTTGGACACAGACCAATCCAAACCACGAATTGGAGGGAAGCTGATTCAGGGTTTTCTTGGGCGTCCGAATATGTTTTTGTTTTTCCCGCAAAATAGGAATCGGTGCCCTTCAACTTGTTGGTTCCTGTTGGTTTCCCTTTTGATACCAACGAAAAGGGAGGTCCATTTTGAGAGACACCCATAGCAACTCATCGAGATTCCTCCATTCGATCGGGGGTGCTTGGTTTGGACAGGGGCGATCTTCGCAAGTCAAAAGGGTAAAACATCTCAACCCTCCTCGTTTGTCAGGGGTCCTAAGAGAGTTCAGATCACCTCTCTATTTTCCTTTTGAAAGCTTGACAATCGCTGGTCGACATCATGCGAGCTACGCCCCAACGCCCCAGTGGCCATTTATTAGGTGATTCCACTACCTGTTGTAATTGGGGTTCTAGTAAAAGTCGATTTGACCTGAACAGCCGTGTCAGTAGAACCAACGACCAATGGGTTTCGGGCTCTGCTCATTCGGGTGTGTCTTTGACGGTACCTATTGAGGCAAATCCATATGGTGCCCATTTTGGGCTGGTTAAATACAAGGGAAATTCAATAGGACCGCTACCATCTTGTGGGGTAACCTGTTTGGTCACTTACCCGTATATGAGGTTGGCTCAAAACTCCCAGCAGTCTATGGGTTCTTTTTGGGAGGGACATGGGAGAAGCACTAAACTACCCCAAGCAAAAGCTCGGGGGGCCTCACCAAACTGGCCACGGTGCTGGCTTTTGAGGCTTGGTTTACAGGGAAGCTATAAGCTATATGCATGGCTTTGCTCCCAAAAACACGTTACAAAGAGGGCACCCTTCGCCGCAAAAAGCTCGCTTGACCAAAGCGAGTCGAGCTTTTGACCTGGTTTTCCCATGGTCCATTTGGGTATGGCTCAAAATCGAAGAGCTGGGGTGACACGGATTTTAGTCTTTGGTTCCATTCACCAAGGTGCCATCTTCCCACTTGTTTGGGCAGCCATTTGTAGCCCCAACAGCTGAGTCGAAGAAATCCTGTGTCCTTTGGGCAGCTGAGAACCAGGCGCCACCGAGCTGCTCGAGCGGGCTGAGGCCGCGCCATTTGCATCCCCGCGCCGGGCCTCTCCTGTAGCGACGGCCGCGGAGGCATCCGATCGGAGAGTCGAAACGAAGAAAAAAAGGCAAGGCAGTTGGCGGTTCTCGCGGGATTTGTCTGGATTCCTCGGGTTTGCTCGGGTTTCCTCGGGATTTCCTCGGGTTTTCTTGAGTTTTGTCGTGTTTCCTCGGGTTTCCCCGGCCACTTACAGGGGTCCCTACATTTCCCCTTTTGGTGCTGTTGAACATCACCTTTTTGGCCCATGAAAGGGGAGCGTCCCTTGGTGAGGGTGATGTTTCAAGGGGAAATATAGGGAGCCCTGACGTAGACGAGTTGAGTTTATGACATATCCCTTTTTATCGATGTGAACTTTCAGCAAGGGATCAACGAACCACAAGCCAGTGAGGTTTCCCTTCATCTTGCGAGTTCCTGGAGATTGAACATTTTGCTTGGTGGCTCCCAGCCATCCCCTTAGCTTTTTAGGCTTTTAGGGTTTGGTGGTAGTTTTCATTTAACCCACTAAAGCTAAACGTTTAGCAGGGAATGCCCAGTGGATTTTCATGGGACAGGAATCGGCACTCTGTTTGGCTGGCAGGTTTATCTTAAAGGAAACCCCGCCAAAAAGGGACAATTCAATTGCAACCACTGAAGGGCTGGGAAGTACATCCCCCTTGGACCAAAAGGTGAAGTGCAAAAACAGATGGTTTATTCTCCCCCAATGTTCCTAGAATCCGTTGATTGCTTTGAATAGAAGGGCTGTCATCCAATGCTGCTCACCAATTCGTGAGTAAAACGAGCGCTTCCTTGGCTCTTCGCTGCGTCATCCTTTCCGGTTCATGGCCTCTCCCCGGCTCCCTGAGTTTCTGGACATGAAGCTGTGCTGGGGTTGGGCCACTGTAGTGGCAACCAACAAGCTTGGGACTCTGAGCGGATCAATCTAAGCTGTTGGCACTTGTAGAGTTGTTCTTGAGGGGCTGACATGGGTCCACTTTGGTTAAAACATCTTCCACATGCGCACGGGGGTTGTGGGTCTCACTCCCAGATAGTGAACTTTTACGCTTTTTGGGGAAGGTCATGTCGGTGGATCAACCAACAAGAGGTCTCTTCCTTGGGCCAATCTACTCGATCGGAAGTGAGGACATGTAGGAAGCGAAGCCGTCTGCTTCTACTCCGCCAGATGGAAAAAGAACCCAGTCTTGTTGGTGATACTGTGAATGGACGAAATCCTGCACCACTTGGAAACCATGGGAAACCATTGTGTATCGGTATTTACAGGGGATTCATCATTCCATGGTTTCTTAGGTGGTGCAGGATTTTGTCCATCCACAGTAGCATCTCAGATGATCAGATGTATGAGCCATGTGTTCATTCACTCAGTCCGACGAATTTGTCCAGCAGAGTCTTCTCCAGGAGCTGCCAACTCTCACCTGTTCCCTCCATAGGGGTCTGGATCTGGCTTGGAAGTCTTTGGGTCTCAAGAAATGGCCTTTCAAGGAGGTCCCAAGATTCTTAGAGAAGCAACCGTTTTCTAGAGGCATTTCGCAGTGTCCAGTTTGGATGCGCCTTGACTGGAGAACTCCAATTATTTATAGAAGATATGTCAACATCTCATTTCTATAAGCAACATGTTCTGGGTCTCCGTTGTTTTCACCTTTGTTTGGAGGGGGCGGACCCCATTTCTAAAAAGCAATTATCAAAGCAAGGGTGTCTGTTGTTCCATGGCTATGGCCACTTCGGGTTTTGGTGGTATCTTTTGTTCTGGACCAACTATGCCTCCCGGACTCCAGACACCCTCTTTTGTGTGTGATGTCATCTTGACATCCCCAGATGAATTTACAATGAACAACCAGTGTCTTCCAAATGTGCATTCAAAACCAGAAGATATGGCTATGAATTTTAATTAGGGACCGAAATGGTGGACATCATTCGGGTGGGGATTTACTGTATGTCCACCAACCACTTTTCAGGGCGTTCCCTATTAAAATTCATAGCCGTATTAGGAGTAGGGAGTAGCCTTTGAGGAAGCCCGTCAGAGAGTTCGCGGACTGCAGACTGTCAGGAGAGTTCGCGGACTGCGCCATCCGGCCCATGGTCCGTACTCCTTTCGAGAATGTCATTCCCATGCAGAGGCAGGCATTGCAACCGACTTGGGGTTGCCTCCCAAACGGGTGGCTTCAATATGAATTCCAGTTAGAGCAACCACAGACAGTCTACCCTCAACAAAAAGCACACACACACACACGCGCACGCGCATGTCGAAAGGAACTAAAAGAGTGTTCGAAGAACTTTTGTCGTTTGTCTTTTGTCGTGTCGGTTCAAAGACAAACGAGCAGTTTAGCACCTGCTTCGAATTTGCGGTTGACAAGGGAGGGAAGGTATCAGCAACCTGGCAAGATGCCAAAGCTTTAATTGCAACTATGGTAAGTATTCAGGGTCTTCTACCTCTAGCTGTTCCATGATGGTTCCGCTGGTCCCTTACTATAAATGATGCTGGAAGCACTGGGAGATGACAACTTTGGGGTCATCCGGAGACCGGAGAACCGGTGTGAAATGGAAAGGAGGCTTGGGTATAAGTTATACGGTGTGGGTGTTCCATTTGCCAAGGCAACCCTCCCAACAAAGAAATTGTTTGGTTACTCTAATTATGGGTTCTCCTCCAAAACTGGTTTGCTTTTTGGGTAGACGAAACATGAGACAAACACCTGGCAATCTATCTTTTCTGTTCCCCATTTGTGTGGGCAGGAAGGGTAAGATCATAACATCCAAATCCCCTAGTATCCAACTCTCCCCCCACACCCTAACCCCCTCCCATTCCTGTCAAGCCAAAGGGAAGCCTGGTAAGCAACACGCCTAATGTCCAAATTCTCTCATCCCCAAACCAAGAATCCAAGGTAAACACCACATTTTACCAGGGGGATGCCAGGGGGCCACCAGGGGGCCACCAGGGGGATACCCCAGAAAAAGCGAGGGATAGCAGGGGGATACCTCAGAGATACCAGGGGACCCACCAAGGGGTACCTGGCTTTTCCTACACGAAGCATGGCCAGGAACACTTTGTCCTTGTCCTACCCCTCCCTCATGGACGAGATCCCGAGCACTCGCGCCTCAGAGGCACACCTGTTGGAGATCACAGAGCTCAGGCTACCAGAGGAGCGCCAAAAGCGTCTCAACCCGATTTGTTTGTTTCAACCTGACAGGGTTCGACATATTTGTGCGCTTTGAAAGGCCCAAGAAATGGGTGGGTTTTCCTGATATTTCCACTTTGGGTTGGTTTAGTCATCACCTTTTCACAGAAACTGTGGCCAGTTGAAAGTGGGCTTCCTGGCGGATTAAGCGGGGGTTCCCCAAACAAGGGGTCGGTCTAAAATGGGATACCCCTGCGAACCCTGGGTCTATTAATCCTTTTGGCTTTATGTGGATGATGTGGGGATGTTTAAAAAAGGTTTCTTCTCGGGAGCCCTGTCTGAGGGTTGAGACAACCATGAAAACAGTTTGCTCAATGATATATGGCTGCGGCTCAGAAAACCGGAACCAAAATGGAACGCTGGTAAGTGGAAACATGGACCAAAACCTGCGTAACCCCTCCTGCTTAATTTTGAGCCACCATATGTATCCTATGTGCGGCACAAAAACCGAGGGCCCAAAGAGGAACCCCGGTAAATAGAAACGTAGACCCAGACCTGCGGTCCACTGGCTCCTAAGTTTTGAGCCGCACACATATGGCCGTGTGTCAACACCCATGGTACCATGTTTGGGTAGGTGCACCACCCGTTTTAGTCTATTTTAGTGGGGATTGGGATGTTCACTGGGGGTATCGGCTTTTGACCCACAGCCATATGTTTAGTTGTCCCTGGTTTAGAGAAACGATCACCACTGGAAATGTGTTGTTTTGCAGGGGGCTTAAGCAATGGGAGGTTTTGGTGTCTTTGGAAGTCACGGCAAAAAAGGGAGCCCGCGAAAAAAACACACGTCAAAAGTCAAGTATGCGTCCCTCCCGGACTCCCATTGATGGTTTGGATTGGGGGTTTGCAGATGTCGCGGGGTGGTTTTTCAAACGAAGAGGGGTGTTTGATGGTGTTTGTTCTCACCAGAACACTTCAAGACCATGACCCCACAAATCTCCGAATGGCTATACATTTTGATGAACTACACAAATTGAAATGGTTGGTGGACACAAACCAATCCCCAGAAACAATGTCCACCAGAGGGTCCCGACTGGAATTCGCATCCAAATGCTCAGCCTCTTGTGGAACCTGTGTGAACATGTGGTTCAATCCCCGGAACCTCCAAAGAGCGCCTTCTTTGAGGGAGGTGGAAAACTGGCAGGCGAATCTCAAGGTCGCCACGGAAAAAGAAAAAAAACACACAAAAAACAACCAGGGTCTCCTCCAAAACCGTTTAATATTTAGCATCAGGGTTCCACTTTGTGACTGCTGGTTCATTCCCCCCAAAACAAGTCGTCAAAACGTGGAGCCGTGATTAGAAGCAGAAATGTGAAACAGAAGCAACATATGATTTGCTGTGTACAGATGTGGGCGCATCAAACAGAACCCTCTTGGGAAGACTTGAGTAGGCCTGCAATTACGCCTGCCCCTCCTCCTCAGGGACATGTGAAGTACATTATTGCTGCTTGGCTCTTTGGCTAATCCACTTACTGAGCCCACCCACAAAGAGCGACACTTAGATCCATGTATGGGGATCTTGAACCCTGAAGACTTGTTTGTTGAACATATGTGCTTCCCCACAAACCAACACTAAGTTTCATGTGTGCAGCTGGCCTTTGCCACGTGATGTGTCAAAAAAATGGGGCACCCACGGTGGTTTCCTGTTGGTTTCCTAAAAAACGCCAAGTTGAACGGTACTCGCAACAAGAACACACATTCTTACTCATCTCATCCGTTGTTTCATTGTCATGTTTCTTATGTATCATTAATGATATTATGAACAGCATGTTATGGCGTTCTTTTTGCTACTTCATCAATGTCTGATTGGCGTAATCACATCCGTTTCCCTGGGACCCTTATCAGCCGTCCCTCCAGGAGGGCTTCTTCACCATGCAGATGCTGGCGCAGTACCTGGCGACCCGGCGAGTGGGCGGGGCTGATTTGGGCGTCCGAAGCGGGGAGTCGGCCTCACTCCGTGCAGCCCTGTGAGTGTCCAACTTGTGCTCCGCAGCTTAGCAATTGTAGAGATGCCTTTTGGCAGGGAAGCATTTTTCATGGCACTTCCAAAGGTGGATGTGTTCTAGTACTTCAAGTTGGTTTGTAACAGTTGGGCTTGTTAGTCCCTTCACGGAGCATGCTCAGTGAAATCACTGCCCTTTTACCTATGAACATGACGAAACCGTGTCGTGTCAAATGAATTAGACGCATGAAGCAAACACAAAGCCATCTTGCACATCCTATCTGGCTGTTGCTGGACATAAAGTTACAACCAGTTTGTGGTTAGTGGGAAAACACACCCCGACAAGTTTACAGGTTAAAGATCCCAGCGTTGACGAGGTTTGCCATCCATACATGGGTGTTTTTGGGGGCTGTCTTGTTCACCTTGTTTTTTGGGGGAAACGAGAAGGACAGCAACCCATTTCTGGGGGTGTCCCCCTATTTCGACCCATACCCGCATTGGCCTTGTGTCTTTGCCCGTCCACCTAGTGGGTGCCAAAAACTTGAGCGAGAAGAGGGCGATGAATAAACCACAGTGGTTGGACCAAACGTAGCATCGGTGGAAGGAGCTGCTTCTATCCAACCGATCCAAGAACCCAATCGTGGGAAACCGGACCTTTACCAGCCTGTGAACAGCCCCAGCACCAATCTGAATCTCGGCCTTTCTCAGTCCCTCACCTGTCCAAAGTGAATTGAGATGTTGATCTGCGTTTTTTCCCGTTTGGTCTATTGTTTAGTCAAAGTTCCAAAAGGTAAAGCCTTTACGGTAGAGGGCCCTTTGAGCAAGTGAGGTTCGACTGGCAACTAGCGCCGAAAGTGACATATATCAGGTGGTGACCTTCCGTCGATATTGCCAAACCAACTGATCAGCTACGCTTGGGTTTGGGCGCTTGTTGCTGCCGAGGAGTAATCAACTAACAATAATTCATTTGCATCCAATCCTTACCGTTCTTGGTGGGAAAAGTAAACATGGGTGTGTCTGTTGGGGGAGCCGGGACCCAACTTTTTTGGGGGTTTCCCTGTAAAGCCCCAACTGGTTGGCAGCCTTCGACTCAAGAAGACATACCCACATGTACCCAAAAGTGCAAGGTCTCTCTTGGTTTCCCTTAACACCAACCCAAGAAAGGGTTTAGGGTTTAGGTACCCTGAACAAAGACCCCCCCCAAATTGGTGGGCGGGGAAACAAAAAGCGCCTCTTCCTCACCAGAAAGTTCCAGGCGACCGCCCCAAGTCTTCGGATCCGGGTCGAGCTCTTGCTCTGAGGACCGAGATGTCTCCTTCCCCCGGGAGGCGGTGGTGGTGCCGAGCTTCAAGCGCACACCCCTGCCGGGCACCACCACCGGGCGCATCGTCATGGACGGGCAGACGGGGAACGGGCCCAGGCGACCGCGGGCGTTTTTTTTTTTTTCAAAAGCCGGTGGCCGGTTTTTGGGCGGAAGTTCGGATGGGAAGCTCAAAGGAAACCCGACATCTTCAAGGCATTTCGGGTACACCATATGTTATCAGAGACGTGAAAGGAGTCGGACCTCTTCTTGGTTAGCTTGAAAGGGACACCAAGAGGAAACACGAAATATCCTCCAAAGTTATGCTTTTTTGTTGACTAAATATGAAACTGAATCTGACAGATTATCTGCGTGGAGTTGAGCCAAGCTAGGGGGTCACATCCAGTGTGTGCATTAGTTGTTCTTTTGATTTTGGTCCCTTCAAACCACAATTATGTTGCCAGGCAGAGGGCTTGCCTTTTCTCTGTTTGCCTTGCATGTCCTCCATTTTACCTTTCAATCAGCAACAAGTTGCAAACCGTTTGTGCAGGGTCCCGGTCTATGTCTGGTCAGAACTTGGATGCTGACTTGTATGTCTTACTCAAATCGGCCCAGTAAGTCCAACGCCGGAAGTTTGACGCTTTCAGTCAGCCCTGGACCACGAGCAACTTTAAAGCATCTTAAAATTCTGCCCTCAGCATCGGAAAGGACCCTCCATTGCCGACGTCTGGATCTCCATTGCACGGTTTCAGATTTCAACACTGGCCGTTTTGAGGGCCCAAGATTCTGAGGGCTGACCAAACACATCTTCCTTTCGGTTTCCCTTCAAGGGAAACAACAAGGTTTTCCAACAGATACCCTTAAAATAAATCGAGTATTTGGAGCAGGGGACCAGGCAGCTTCTCGGTTTGGAGGCCTTTCATCTTTGAGCGCCAGAACATCCTCATTGTCCGCATCCAGGTGGGTGTCACACTTTCGAGCCCGGCCGTGGATGAGCTTTTGCCGGCCGAAGAGTTCAACGACGCCCGGTGAAAGCTTTCTCGGGGTTCATATGGCTGCCCCTTAAAAATTGTACCCAAATGGTCCGCTTGGTAAATTGAACCAAAGACTAAAACCTGCGTAACCCCAGCTGAGTTTTGAGCAACACCCATATCCTCCCTGAGGTTTGGGGGATGGACAGCTATGCTTTTGATTCCTGCAAAAATGGTGATTGGCCTTTGGTTTCACTTAGCGTGCCCCCTGTGCGACAAGTAAAACTTCTTATTGATGAGTAGGAAACGCACACACACACAGACACACAGACACACAGACACACAGACACACAGACACACAGACACACAGACACACAGACACACAGACACACAGACACACAGACACACAGACACACAGACACACAGACACACAGACACACAGACACACAGACACACAGACACACAGACACAGACACACAGACACACAGACACACACACAGACACACAGACACACAGACACACAGACACACAGACACACAGACACACAGACACACAGACACACAGACACACAGACACACAGACACACAGACACACAGACACACACACACAGACACACAGACACACAGACACACAGACACACAGACACACAGACAGACACACAGACACACAGACACACAGACACACAGACACACAGACACACAGACACACAGACACACAGACACACAGACACACAGACACACAGACACACAGACACACAGACACACAGACACACAGACACACAGACACACAGACACACAGACACACAGACACACAGACACACAGACACACAGACACACAGACACACAGACACACAGACACACAGACACACAGACACACAGACACGGATGTTCGCAACATTTCGACACGCACACACACACACGTGTTCGCAACAAGTACGGATGTCGGAGGTATGAAGGGTATAAGCCACTTACGCAAAGGGGCAATACTGCGTTTCAAGCCTATATTGGTGGTGCACCCATACAGCGGAAGGACAAACTCCACCAGTGGAGATGGATGAAACCATATGAATACTGGGATCAACTTGGAAAAGCCACTTACCGACTGGGATTTCGTCCATCCACAGTTCCTCCAAAAACTATATCTTGAAATCGTCTTAAAAGGTGAGCTCAGGAAAGCAGGGCTGCCAGTGACCATGGGAAAAAGAGGATTGGCACTTGTTTTTGGTACATGGGTGCGTTTGTTTTTGGAGGACCCCAACATTGTGGTTTTCCTTTTGGTTTCACCTCACAAAAGGTGTAGCCTCAAAACAGCCACACCCAGTTGTTTTTAGCGGGATGGCATATGGCTGCGCATTTCAAAGAGGAACCCTTTTAGGGTGGGTGGTGAACATCAATCCCCACGTAATTGCTGTCCACCAAAAAAACCCGGCCATACATGTCTGTATATATATACATATACACATTTTTCTCACAGACAAGATTGTATAACCCGCGTGGTAGCTACTTCTCATCCAATCCTTCCTTTCCACAGGTAGAATCGGAGCCAAAGTCGCAGGTCTTGGCAAATCCTTCGGGTCCGCGCCGCTCCCACTTCGCTTCGGCGCAGAAAAAAGCGGAGTCGAAGAATTCGGTCGAGGTGTCGTCCACGTCGCCCCTGTTTCGTGGATTGGCATCTTTTTGCCAGTAGCCAGACATTTGCTCTTAGCAGCGCACCAAATCGCCGTCGGCCATTTTAGCTGGTTCTACGACCTGTTTTTTGTTTGTTTGTACAATGGGGGGTTATAGTATGGCCTATGTAAACATAGAACCAGGTTGGTAGAAGCCAAACTCTATGGGTTTTGGGAGCTGCTGTTTTGACTTTCAAAGGGTGCTTGGTGCTAAATAGCAACCACAATGTTCAATTTACCCAAAGGGGAGTCAAAAGTGATCGTACGGATTTTCGATCCCTGTAGCTTACCTACTCTGGGAAGTGGACTCACTCCCTGAGTTCTGTTTCGAACGTGAGTCACTTTTCGAGAAGACCATTTTTTTTTAGTGACAAGCAAAAAGTCCGCTACTGTGTTTGGCCAGCCCACTCAGGAAGTAAGTGCAATCGCCGGTCTCGCGCTTTCGTCCCTTGTTCGCTTGAGGAAACCGAGGAGGTGTTGCAGTACGTCCCGCGGCCGGTGGTGCAAATTTTGCTGCCGCCTGACTACACCTGCAGAGTCCCGGTTGCGCAGTGGTACCATTTTTGTTGTTTTTTGCTTGGCAGGGGTTCCCTTTGACTTCCATTGGCTTTTTTATTTCCCCCTGTTGGTTTTACAGGAAACTATCACTACTGGAAAGTTGTTGTTCCAGGGGCTTAAGCGAAGGGAAGTTAAAACGGTTGCCTAGAAGAAGACACTGTAGGGTCCCAAGTGAAGGCTCTGAAGGGTGCACCCAATGTATCACGAAAACCTTACTTGGTAGTTGAGTTGGTGGTTTGGCGTGTGACCGCGGGGTTCTTGTAGAGGGTAAACAGGAGACCCCCGAACACCGATTCGGGTGCAAACCATGGAAGCCGATAGCAGGCCTCTGGTCCGTTTCCATGATAGTTGAAAGGAGGGTATTGGGTCACAATCGGTGTTCAAAACTCTGGACTCCGTAAAACCGTTCAACCAAGAAGGAGTCGAGGTGGGGCCTCTTGAGAAAATGTGCAGGGTGAGGTTCTGAATTAGTCGTTGTTGTGAATTAGTCCTTTTGCAAACCAGTTGGTTTTTCATTAAGCCTACATAATATGATCGACCTTTCGCTCGTTCGGGGGCTGTGGAGCAACGTACCCCATGCACCCAATACCCACTCTACCCACTCTTTCCGTTTATGATAGAGTATGATGTCAAACCCTTGGTGTTTACCCTGCGTTTTGTTTTGTTTTGTGTTGTTGTTCTTTTTTCCGATGCATACATACCCCCCTCCCCCCCCCCAACAAAAAACAAGCGGGTGATGCTTTGGAGTGCCACTTCTCTCCCCTCTCTCTCTCTGAGGAGTGGTGGGCAACGGCACCGCGGACCCGGACAACTCCTCGGACATCTTCGTGCGGGATTTGAACACCGACGGCTACGTGGACAACCCCATGGGCACGGTGCTCTCAGGAGATTGTTTTCGTTTTTCGGAGTTCTCGGTTCTGAAGGCCTCCCAAATCACACGATCTTGTTCGGAGAAGCCGAGAATCTGGCCGGAGCGTAGGACCCCGGGCCCCTTTTCAGTTCGGCGATTTTGGGCCTGCGATGAGTTGGGTGCCCCGGAATATTCCGAGGTTAGCATGGTTTTGCATTTTGTTTATGAAACAGAATCTGAGCAACTCTGTGGACCCCAGATGTGGGGCAAGTTGTGCCCTGGGTCCCGTGCAGCGGGTGCCGGTTCTCTCAAATGTACTTCGGGGGGTTCTGCTTCAAACCACCGAATTTGGCGATGTGAGGACGTCTTACTGCAAGGGAGTCAGCAAGTCCAACGAACGAATTTGACGCTTTCAGTTGAGCCCAGTGCTTCCAGCTTGTAGCCAATCGGAACCATGTCAAACCTGGAGGTTACCTACATAAACCCTCGGATTGAGCCACAAACCTAGTCTTGCGGGTCAGAATGGTTTGCAGCCCCATATAGTGACAAAGTGTCCTTCTAATTTTGGTCACCGCCCACCTCTTCCATTTGCGTTTCAGACTATGTTTTTCCCCCTGTTGGTTTGAAAGGGGATGCTATAACTGGAAAGATGGTTACCGTTTTGCAGGGGGGCTTAAGCAAATGGAGGTTAAGACATGACCAGTTCCACGCCAAAAGGAAACCAACAATTTGGGGGTAATGTTCGGATATGTCCGAATACTCGAGTCTTCAGGGTATATTCAGGAAAACCTGTGTTTTATCATACATGTCTCCTGTAGCCAGGAGTTGACCAATTCTACCTTGAACTTGAAAGCGCCAGAACGGCCAGGCGCCTGGTCCGCAGATGGCCCTGTGTGCACCTTCACTTTGCAGAACTCCGCGAGCGTCTTCGCGCGGCAGATCTTCTATGTGCGCCTCTCCGTGAACAACCCACGAGAGGCGGGGGAGTCTCTTGCTCGTCACCGGAGAGAAATGACGAGCATGGGAGGGGTTGCCGGGTTTCGACTGTCCTCCAAAACGTTTCTTTTCATCTTCTTGGGGGTAGGCTAAATATGAGTGTGAATCTGAAACACCTGGACCCTCCAACTACAAGAAAAGCGGGTATTGATCACAATGACCCTTTCTTATGATATGGGTCGTTTGAGGATCCAGGTACTCAATTTGTTGTTGTGTACTTAAGATGAAGTTCAGGCGAAGCTTCGGAACCCGAAAATGGGGAGGGGTTCCGTGAACCCACGCGAGGCGTGTCTGAGTGCTTGAGTCTGGATCAAACTTGCGGACATTTGAGACATCTTTGCACTCGGCTACAATGATGAGCAAAGTTTCCAATTTGCGCTTTGTGTTTTTAATCATTATTTTCCCCTGTTGGTTTCAAGGGAAATCTATAGCTACTGGAAATATGTTCATGGTCTCCAGGGGGCTTAAGCAAATGACATAGATAAACACGTACATATCCTAGGTTTTGGGTTTAAGGTTGACCAAGCCATGTTGATTGAGTTTCCATATGTGAAGATGTGCTTAAACAGTTTTTTGGAGGTTCTAAGGTTTGTTGTTGCTTGTCCCAGGAGTGTCTAGAAGTGCGTGAGTCACGAGCCCATTTTTTGCATGGGACTGGGTGCTAAATCGGCCGTTCATTTTGAATCAAAAATGAAAGCCCGGGGAAACATGTATGGAGCCAATCATCCCCATGTTAGTCCCTGCAGCCCTGCAGTGGCTGCAGGTATCTTCTTTCAAAACGAGAACAGAGAAACAAAAAAGCACAACACGCATCGGCAGCCAGGGTTCCATGTACAAATGTTCCTTCTTGCTGGCTTTCAAGATCACATTTTGCGACTTGGAGCGGGGGGATGTTTGAGAGGGGAAGCTTGGTGTTTTGGACAATTCTGGGGTGGTTTCGAAGGAAAACCAAACGGAAGCCAAAAGGAAACCAGCACGGCGAACTCCGAACGGATTTCAAGCGTTGGAAACTCGGAAACACCTCAAAAGGTGGTTGGTGGACCTTTTCGTCCCCGCCTAGTTCAGATGTCCACCCGTTTCCCTAGAAACAGAAGTAGTTGCTGGACCTTATCCCCACCGAATTCTGATGTCCACCATTTCCCGTCAAAATGTTCCCTCCCGCCGTGCGTTTTTGGACTGGCCGCCCTGAAAACAACTTGCGGATCTGGAGCCAGGCGTTGCTGCGGAGTGACCTGGCGAACGTGTGGCGCATCCGCATCGCCGGGGCCAACAACACGCTGCTGGGGGAGTTGGTGAACTTTATTTCCCTGGAAGAGGCGCAAGCCGAGATGCGTGGTGTTTGCATTGGCTAGCCCATTGACCGATTCTTTTTTTGGGGAGAATTGGTTCCCTACTAAAAAAGACTACGGCAAAAAGGGTACCCTTATTCTAACCTCTACTGGAGGACCTAGTTGGGCATGACCTGCAATTTTGGGGGGCATTGACCGAGTTTTGGGGTGCATTGCCCCATTTTTGTTGTTTGTTCCTGGCGGGTAAATTGACTCATGTCGGGTTTTTCCGCCCCGTTTTTTTTGGGGGGCATTGCGAAAGGGAAGGAGGCAGGGCGATTGGTCAACCTGGTTGATTCATGGAGGGGCCCAGTTCCCGTCAAGGTTTCGCGGATATCGCGGAAAGAGGCGTCATTTGAATGAAGCATGGGCATTGGGCAAGGCACGTTCAAGGCATTCGAGGCATTCGAATGAAGGGCAGGGAACCCAGGATGACTGAAACCTTTGAGGTCTCCCGATGACTTTTTGCGGCTGGCCATCAGGTCGATGAATCTTTTGGGTATGAATTACCCCCCCCAAAAAGATGGGGCTGTTGAGAAAAACAAAAAAACAGTCCGGCCTCGATTCGGGGTGCCCGAAGCAAGGGTTCTGGACCTCGAAGGCCTGGGACGTGCCTGCGCTAAACATGGGACCGTCCCCCCCGAACGACGAAGATGGAGCCTTTAAACGGGGGCACCAAAAGGGGATCCCTCGAAAAAGGAAAAAACAGTTTTTTTTTTTTTGGGGGGGGGTCCAGGTTAATCTGCAGGAGTAGGAAAGTAAATTCGCTGTACCTCTTCTCGCGGACAATCCGATTGACCTTTTGGCCAGGAAGCAGCATACCCTGGTTGGGCAGGCGCGGGGTTCGGCTGGAGTGACTCCCCAGACGAATATGGAGTCAAAGCAAACTTCATGTTTAGTAGTTCAATCAAAGTCATTTATTTTGCCGGTGCTTAGCAGGGAATGAGGGAATGACCCCTATAAGCCATCCAACTGGTGGTTTCCTTTAAGGGCACTGCGAAGTTCATTCCCACATTCCCTCAGAGGATCCCACGTGTTCCGATCAGATACACCCAAGGACAATGATGAGTGTGGCATCTTAGGACCCATTTCTTGGAACCCGTTCAGGGTGACCCAAAAGTTGTGGGGCCTTCAAGGTGGACACATAGAGTCTATTCCGCCACCTTGGTTCGGGGAATTGACCACTTTGCAGAGGTTGTGCTGCAAACCCTCCCTTCAGTGTTTATGGGACAGCCGGGCGGGATCGCGAGATAGATCTTTTGGGCCAAGTGTGAGCTCGGAGCAACGTGGGACGTGGGAACCAAAAGGGAACCTACGAGAGGCAGGAGGTGGGCAATGTGCACACCAGGGGGTCCTTCCCTGGGGTCCTTGTACTGTGTGATGAGGATGTTACCGACGATTTGCTCTCCCACCAAACATGTGAAGTGCAGAGACCCTTGCCTTTGCACAAGCCAGCAAGAGTACCTCACTTTGCTGTTCTTGGCATGTTTTTTTGTGTTTTTAGTTTGTTGGTTCTGTTCATTTTTACTGGGGGTCTGCAAAAATCAAAGTTTTTTGCTACCATACCAAGAGTAGAGATGTTTCAAAAACTCAAGCCCCGATTTGTGGACTTCCGGGCTTGTTCGTTTTCCAGAGAGCCACCCGTTTTTCGCTTCGGGACCTTTCGATGCAGTTCTTTGGAGGCCAAAGGCCCACGAGCCTTCCCCCGCTGCCTTCCTGTGGGTGTCACGTCTCTTTGCGTGCACAGGACGCATGGGCCTTGGACCTTTTGGAGGGTCAGGAAAAGTGATCCACCCTTTTGCTGAGGGGCGAAGACCTCGGGGTTACCCCCGAAAGCTCAGCGCAGACTTGTCCAAGGTATGGTCAAAATGAAACAGCAGCCTGAACACAAAGCATGTTCAACCAACAAAGGACCCTTCTCCACTGTGAAGTCCAGCCCCCGTACTTCACTCTCACCCCAAACATGCCTGGATCCCGAGAAAATTTCGCTTGGTGGTTTCAAAGATCTGCTTTCTGACCCAAAGATTTCTGTGAGTTCCCCCGGCCCAGGGCTCGGGTTGGACAAAATTTTTGGCGCCAGGCAACTTGGCGGTTCTCACGCCCCTGGAGGGAGAGTCCCTGCAGCCCTCCAACCTCTCTGCAGGGGCGGAGAACTATTTGAGCGTGTTCTTCGAGGCGAGCGATTGGACATCTCTGTTGGGGCGGACCCGGTGAAACCCTACCAAAAGGGCACTTCCACTTCTGGCTCGTTGTCTTTTCCCAAAGCAAGGTTGTCTCCCAACTAATATAAAGACACTGGTCCCTCTAAGGCGTTCCTTCCCAAAAGGGTGGGGGGGTTGTAACCCAACGAAGCACTTTCCCTTTTGGGCTTTGCTGACCCCAGGCGGTTTCAACCCAAGGAAATCGAAGGGCCCCAGGCCTGGTTCAGGTGGCCTTACAAAGCTCGTGCTTCAGTCAGTGGGCTTCACTTGGGAAGATAGCTTTCTTTTATTGTGACTCAGCGGAGAATGATTAGGACTTGACCTTTTTGCAACTAATGGGTTTTCCGTCAAACCACTAAAAGTTAAACTCTTAGCAGGGGAGCAGAAAGCAACCGAGATTTGGTGGTCAACAAAGATTCCGGACTATTCCGACCAATCCACTCGATCGAAAGCGAGAGGTGTTGCTTGATTCATCATGGGGGTTAAAGCCAAACGTCAGCCAACCTGGAGACAAGATGCAGTGATCCGCTCGTGTGAAAGAACCGATATTGCAAGGCTGCAAGGGGCAATTGTAGCTGGGGTCTCCTCCAAGACAATTTTATATTCAGGGTAGATGCCAATTGCTCCATTGGGGAATCAGGTTTGGTCCCAGTTGAAAGTTTCCATGGGCTTCCCTTGAGAGTGACGAGATCTACGGACCGTGTTGGTGCAAAGGCTAAGAGCCCAGCGTGCCACTGGGTAGCGCTGGAGTCCGCCCTGCTAGGGTTGTGTGCCCTTGTGCGTAGCCTTGATGTACCCTTCTTGTACCCTTTTGCCTACGCTTTATGCACGTTTATGCACTCTTTGTGGTTGGGTGTTTTTTGAGGGTAAGAGTTGGGGTTTCAAAGCGCAACCCAAAGGAGCACCACTAGTTTTGGCGTCCGCCCTGGTTTGACACATACCCTTGTGTCATGATTAGGGCCACCTATCATGGCAAGGCCATCCACGCAATGCCTGCCTACTCCTACATCCTGCTGGATGCACCAGATGGCTTCGACTTCACCGACAATTGCAGCGTCCCTTGGGATGTAAATTTGCCCAAAGGGAATCCAACAGGGGATGGACAATTTCTTTTCTTGTTGTTTCCAACTTCACAAAGGTTTATTGTTTAGCGCCCAGTTGTTTAGCTTCAACCTCGAAAAGTGTCCCATGAAAACCGTTAGATGTGCCATGGTCGAACGACCTTTCGTGGGGACGGTCGTGGATCTGTTGAATTGTGGCTTAGACAGCCACAAGGATTCCCACATGGTGCGCAGCAGTTCCAAATTGGCCGTTGTTGCAAAATGGGTGTGGCTCAAATTTAAACAGGAGGGGTTACGCAGGTTTTGGCCTTTGTTTCCACTTATATACCAGGGCAATCCATGTTGGTGCCGATTTTTTGAGCCACAGCCAAATAACTTGTTTTGTTTTTCCTTTGGGGGGGGAGGAAGACCTTTAGTCTCGAGTTCTGTGTTCTTGAGCTCAAACGCAACGGTTTGGGTCCGGGTGGGGATTAGCAAGGAGATCGCTTTCCTTGTGGGGCTCTCTTGAAAAAAGTGCCGCCTTTGCGTGGTTGCTCACATTCTAGCGAGAAACGACGCCCAGCATTTTCGGGGTTCCCTTATTGAAGACAACTCAAAAGAACACCAACCCCGGGAGTCAACAACAAAGCCGCAGGACTTCCCGGCGGTCCATTTTCGTCAAGCCCGCGGGATATGGTTGCGACTTGTTCCTTCCAGCCGCAAGGGTTTGACTGGATTAGCACGGCCAAGCGTCGCACGGCTTGTTGGGCCGAGCGTCAGGTGCTGCCGCTGGAGGACTTCTACTACTATGACTGGCAAGGCGGATTCTGCGCCAGGGAATGGGAGCATAGGTGTTCTTAGGTTATTATGGTTAGAGATGGATGGTTCCACTGGTTTAGATTGGCCATTTCTCCAAGAGGTTAAATATGTATAGGAACCCACCAAGCAAACACCATGGTGGATGAGTATAACAATTGGTGCCATTTAGAGAATCCGGATCACTTTTGAGGGGAGCCACATTTTGTTTATCCGCCAGGTTGATTTATCCTGGGTCATTGCAAAAGCACTCTCCATCGTAGTTTCCCTGTGGTCAAAGAACCTACCTTGGGGTTGGTACTTGTGTTCGGCTGACTTAGTAAGTTGTTTGCAACCTTGGGTTAACTCCACCTATGAAACCCATAGGTGGGTTTTTAACACAGGTGGCTAGCTACTCACTAACTTGGCCCAACATCCAAGTGGGGATCATTGATACAACCGTGGCTAGAAGTCCTCCAATCCTAGTACTTGTGTCTTGTGTCTTGTGTTCAAGTCAACCAGCGCGAGATTGCGCTGTTGGGGTTTGAGGCCCCGCAGGGTCCCCTCCCCGCTCAAAGGTCGGTAGCGGGTCTGAGGGGGCAGCCCGCTTCAACCCCCGGCAGACACCCTGCATGAGTGCCACTGTCCGAAGGCCCACGGGCCAGCATGCAGGGGGCGTCTCTGTTCGTACAAGAAAAAGAAGACCCCCCCCCCCAAAAAAAAAAAAGAAGGCAGCAGCGAGTCCAAGGCCACTTTTTCTTACCTTCTGAGTGCCCCAGCAAAAGCATTACAAACCTTACCGGTGAACAAAACCCTTGCAGCTACTACTTCGTCCAGACCAACTGGGTTCAAGCAGTCAGTAACCTCTTCAAGCAGCAGTCCAGATTCCATAGCCAAAACAGATGTGGCCGAGCACTCGTAGAGGCAGTGATGAAAGTCAACTGCCGACGCGAAGCAAAGTGGGCAGGACGCAAGCTGCTCTACATCAGAGTTGAGTCCCGACAGGGTGAGGGGCAGGCTTGAAGTCAATCGGCACAAGAGCCAAGCCCTGTGGAACTTCCACCTGAGTCTTGACCAAGGCGCCCATTGTAACTCAGGCCCTCCTAAGCAAGCTTGACTTAGTCCAGCGCCCACAAGTTCCCTCTGAAACCAAGCCGCCTCAAAACCCTTCACTGCGGGCCCAAGCACAGACAACTTCCATTTGGCCTGTAAGCGCTTTGCCTCTTTTGCAGAGTGTGGGGCCGGATGTGCGTTTGCAAAAACCTCCCACCCAGGAGCCACTGAAAACTCTGCCTCAATGAGCCTAGCATGATCCAGCCACGTTGCGCCCGTCACAGCAGGGGCTGCCTCAAGGGCGGCCTCCACTGGGTGCCCACTCTGCAGACTTAGGAGCCGCGCCCTTGTCATGCAAATTCGCATTCCTAGGCGCGTTCCTAACCTGAGTTGGACCCCAAGAGAAGCAAACAGCTTTGCCTGCCCGCTTGCACCTAAAGAGAAGTCCCGCCCTGCAGAAAGAAGCGCTTTGAAAGCCTGGTACTGGGCCTGATTAATGCGTTTACAAACGTAGGGGAAGCCCAGGACATGGCTTGCCAAAATCTCAGCGCCATGAAGCACGGCCGGTTCAACCCTGCTAGAGAATTGGGCAACCAATTGCGGCATGCCAAAGCCAAGTCCCCACAGGGCAGCTCCTAGCTGCTGCGTTAGTGTTTGCACACGGCAACAAACAAGTTCAAGCTGGGGCGATAAGGACAATGCCGTGTCCAAGGTAGGTCCGAGCACTGTTATCGCCTGCGCAGGTCTGACCTGTTCACCTTGTAAAGTTCCTAAAGCCTCAGCGGCGGGTGTTGCTGCCCCGGCCGCCAGAACTGCGGCCCTTTTCTTGCCACCCTTGAACATGTGTTTCCAAGATTCAGCAAAGGATTCAAGTGCACGATTTCCTTTCAGCAGCCCAGCAAGCGAGGAATGAAACACAAAGGCGTCATCCACAAATTGCGTCAAGAGAATCCGATGCTGAGCAGAGCAGTCAAGTACTGACATTCTGTCAGCAAAGGACAATTTTCCAAGGTGCCGCGCCATTTCTTCCTCACTGTGGCACCTTGAAAGAAAGGTTGCCAGTCTGGAGGGCTCACAAGAAGATGAGGTGCTCTGATCCTCATGCTCATCTGCATATGTGACAAACTGACAAGCTCTGCAAAGCGGCCTTGGCACATTCAGACCTATCCCCCCAGAGACCTTCCTGAGTTCCAGCGCCAAGTTAGAGACAAGAATGCCAAAAAGGTGGACCGCAGCACGCTTACCCTGCCCAATGCCAAATTCCGTCAGCTCAACAAGAGACCCAACGAGAGGGCCTACTCTCGGACCCTGTCAGTCTCCAGAGCTGCGTCGGCCGCAAGCCAGAGCCTCCCAGTAAGCCCTGCTTCCACGAGGCAGCTCCTAATGCCATCTCTCCAGGCGAGGTCAAAACCCTGCAACAAGTCAACTTTCTCCAGGAAGGTAGGCAGCTCAAGGTTGCGGCGAAGCTGAAGGGCAATGAGCACCCCGACCGCAATTAAAGTAGAAGCTAACCTTCCACCAGCCTGTCCTTGCCCATGAACTGCTCAAGGCATGGACGAGCCTGACGGAGCCACAGGGCATCAAAAACTCCTGCCAGCTCGTCAGTGTACCCAATTGGGCGAAGCTTGGCAGGATCATTCACAACCTCTGGCCCCTCCTTCCTGATGGGGGTAAGCTCCCTCCACCACAGCGCAGGCACTAGTCCGAGGGTAGCGGCCAAGTTGGTCAAGGCCCAAGTCAAAAGGAAGAGGAGTTCATTGTCAGCAACAACCGCTGCGCGTGGGAAGTGCAATGACCTCTTGGAACATCGTTCCTCGTTCAAAACAGCTTTAATTTCCTGGGCGGAAAAGGGGTCATCAACTTCAGCCCGTGTGTTTCTTTGAGCTCTCTGCCTGGCTCTCCGGACCTCGTCACGAACTTTTTGATGGAAGCTGTTGTCAGCGCTTGCTACACCATCTGCCCGGTGAAGGACATCTTGAGTTAGCAGGTCCAACATATCAGCGGGTCCCAGTTTTTGCCCCTCTGGATCCAAGAAAGCGGTCACAATCGCCTTTTTAGGCTGGATGAGAGAAGTAAGCCAGGCCTCCTCGCACCTGGGTCCTCTGGAAGCAAAGCCAGCAGTTGCTTCTTGTCGCTGATCCGACGACCTGTTCCTCTAGGCGGCCGGGTAAGAGCAAAACCGCTAAAATGTCCAGCCAAGTCAAAGACGACAGCCCTGTACCAGACAGCGCGGTCGAGTAAGGCCTGCCTAGTTCCCCTCCGTCGCCCCAACTCAACCCACTGTCTCAAGAGAGGCTCGCGCATTGCAGTTGCAGCAAACCCTGTGATAAACTTCAGCGCCTTGTCGGCCAGCTCAACAATACCGCTCCAGTCACACGAAGGGTCCCAGCAAGATCCGCCAACATTTTGTTTGCAGAAAAGTTCTGTTGTGCCAGGCAAATCGCAGAACAGCACCGCGTGGTCCGAACGGAACAAGACTCCTGCTTCAATGACTTGCACCGCTACCTGCCACAACTTAGGACCTGCAACCACGTCAATTGCAGTACCTGAAATATGGGTTGGCACTCCTTGGGGGTTGTGGATTCTGCAATTGAAAGTCAGCGGGTCCGAAAGCCATGCCAGCAGGTCTCTGTCAAACTTAGTTTCCACTCTGGCGTTTGCACTTGTCAAGAAGGAAAAATGAGCGTTGAAATCTCCAAGAACAACCACCTCCCAACCGTCGTACCTAGGTAAGTTTCTCAGGTGGGAGCATTCGGTGCGTCTTTCCTGCCAAAAAGCCCGACGGACAGCAACGGGGTATCCTGCATGTGGCGCGTAAACACAAAGGACTAAGCAGTTCCCTCCCACTCGTCGACCAGGGGCATTCCTGTGGCCCGGCCACTCTAGCCAAATGCTGCGCTCGTCCCCAAGGTTAGGAACAGGGACGATTGTGGTGGCGGCTTCGTGGAGTACGAGCGCCGCCACTGTTGTCTGCGAGGAACTTTTCTCACCCACAAAGGTGTAACCGGTTTGGTCAGGCCAAATGGTTCCTGGAGGAAGTCGTGGTTCCGACACACATGCAAGCACAACCCCACGGCCGTGCAGTTCAGCAACTAGCTTAATGATCAGCAAATGGTTTGCCTCAGTTCCTTGGGCAGTGGCCAAGCACCCCCGAGCGTTAATACAAGCAAGGGAGCGGGGCAGCACTGCTGCGTCGGAGTCGGGAGGGGCTTCGCTGGCATTAAGACCCCCTTCCCACGGCCCGTAAGCCATGTTAAGCGGCAATTTGTTTGCAAGGCGGGCCATGCGCCTTTCGCAAGTCCTTAACGCCCGGTGGAGGAAAGCGTCGAAGGCCGAGAACCCAGCGAGGGACACAGGCACATCCTGCAGCCCGTGGGCAGGCTGGGCTGCAAGCAGTGCTCTTATGTCCCTACGCAGGCTCAAAGCCCTCCATTGCCTCCACTTTGGTGACTCATCCGGGGGCCCCGGCAAATCCTGCGAAAGCAGAAATCCAAGTTGCTCACAGGCCCGCGCAAGAGAGTCTTCATTGCACCATAGCAGAAAAGTCTCCTTTGAAATATCCATTCACGCTAGACCTTGCGCCCTGGAGCTGCGACAAAAGAGACAGTCTCAATCCCAACTCCCCCCAGCCTAAACAGGCGAAAAAGGTCAGCTTTCAAAACGGAGGGCAAAGGGCGGCCCTTGCAACCAAACGCAAACAACGAAAAGTCTTGTTTTCAGCACTCAATCCGCCTTTCCTTTTGCAGCAGCAGCGTTGGCTCGATCAAACTGGTCAATCAAGCCCTTGGGAGGTACTTCATGACGTTGATATCAAGACCAGTGGACTGGAGGGGAGCGGCGTGCCCGACCGGCGGCAACGAGGACTGGGGCGTACTCAAGGAGGTTAATCCTGGTGCTCTGGACCGTCAGAGCGCGTGTCTCCACCTGGTACTGGAGGCTCATCTTAGAAGGTTTCTTGTAGGTGGCCCTGGCGGGAACATGGATCCTGAACACAATCTTCCTGTTGTCGCCACCCTTTTCCGCGTACCACGTGCTCGGAGATGGCTTCGACCAAGTCTGCCCGGCTTCTTCAACCAAGAATTCCACGAGCACTTCTGGATTCGAGTTGAACATGGTCTTGACGCGCATCGCCACGTTCTTGGCGTTCTTGGGCGGGTGGTCGAAGGTTAAGGTTAGCTGCGTCGCTGCTCCCGCTGCCTTGCCTGCGGCAACTTGTTTGAAGGCGTCCTCTACTAGGGACTTGCACCTTTGGACAGCCTTTTGGGCTTCGTCCACTTCTCTTCTCGTGAAGTGCGGCGTGAGCTCCCCGTCCTTCTTTGTCGGTGGAGGTGTTTCAGGTCCCTCCTGAGATATCGCCTTGAGGGTCCTGTTGAGGGCCACGATTGCGTCCTTGGGACCTATTGTGTCAGCACAGTCCTCCAGCTGGTCACAGACATCCCTTACCGTGTTCAAGACATCCTCGACCGACAACTCAGGTTGAAGAACTGGGCTGGGCTCCTTTCTTCGCGAATCCGACCGGCTCCTAGATCTCTCCCTCCTGCGCTCCCGGCGGCCCCTTGATGAGCCGCAATCACGGTGCGAACTGCGAAACGAAGAAGAGTTCATCCCCAAGTGCGGGCTATAAAGTGAGACCACGCTGCGAGCCTGAAAGACACGCCCTCCGTTTAGAAGCTACATTGTTGTCCGAACTCTTGCCATCAGTCAATGATCATCATTTCAAGTCAGCAGCCAGGCTAATACACCGGGGGAAAAAAACTCGACTCGCGGGCCATCTCGCCTTTTCCCGCATCTCTAGCTGCTGGACAGGTCAAAGTGCAGTGGTTGTTCGAAAAGGACTTCAATCAAGGCAAACAAACACGACCCAAAAACCAACGGAAGGAGCAGGAAGGCAGGAGAGAGGAAAGGCCGTGAGCCACCTCACCCACGGACCCTCCACCCCCGGCGGCCTTGGTAGCACATCAAACCCCCCCCCCCCCCCCCAAAAAAAAAAAAACGAAGCGAACCAGGGAAGACAGGGAGGCCTGAGGCAGGAAGGGCCATGGGCCACCTCACCCACGGACCCGTCCTCCCCCCTTCCTTTGGTCACCTTAGTAGTAAATACAGCAGAAAAACAACACCATAAAGCAACAAACAAGGAGGGAAGTTTGGAGGCAGGAGGAAGGAAGGGTACCCACGGACACGTCCCACCCTTCCTCCGTGGCTAGAAGTCCTCCAATCCTAGTACAGGACGCCACAGTTTTAATGTAGGGTTTGTTTCATTTTCGGGCATGTTTGGGGGATTTATGGGATTAGCATGGTCATCTTTGTTGCTCCTGCTGTTTTAAGCCCACGCCCCATGAAATGAGATGGTCGCCCCTGAAATTTTGGAGCCATCGCCGTTCATTGTTCTTTGTAAAAAGTTTGCTTGGATGCCCCTCCAGCAGCGTGAGTTGTTTGCGCCCTTGACAGAAATGATAAACCAAGGACAGATTTCAATCCCACCCTTTACTCCAACTGCCCGTTGTTTAAGGGTATACTAGGCAAGCTCTGGCTGCCCATGGTAAATACCACCTGTTTTTGCTCGGCGTTTGGGTGTTGTGGGGGTAGGTTTGCCGTTGAACGGTGACTACGAACCAGCATCACCAATGTAGCAGGCAACCCACCATTTTTCTTTCCAATTCTTTTCCTTGGTCCCGGTCTATGTGGGGCGTTTCTCAAAATCCGGGACCTCTTCAGCTGGTGTGTTTCCTTTTGGTTTCCACTTCAAACTGAAACCATCCAAGGATTTGTTTGGAGAGACGCACCCACACATGGTTGTTGTTGGGAAACATTTTACATTTTTGCTTATTGTGGTTTAGTGGGAAATCCCCGCTTAGCTGCTAAAATTTGAATTTTTGCTCCCCTTCAACGTCAACCAAGCACATTGCTATTAGTGTTAATAGGGAACCTCCAAAGTGGTGGACATGAATCTCGTAAGTGTTGTGTCCAGGTGCCCTATTAAACTTCATACAATGGGCAAATGGTGTGTCTGTTGGGAGCACTTTGCAAGGTAAGGAAAACCAACGATTTGAGGAACCCACCCATCTGAGGGTTCTCAAAATGGTTGCCCCTCCTTTGCTTATGTGACATGTGGTTGTTTTTTTGGAATCCAAAAGGAAACTGGCTGTTTTAGGCTGCCGATTCCAATTTTTTGACCACCCATGGAGCGTCGTTTTTGAGGGAACCCTTGTTTGAGTGCTTCAAAGGAAAACCAAAGGGAAACCATCCTTTTTGAGAGTTCCCCTATTTTGAGAATCCTTTTTGAGGGCATCTTGTTTTTGAGTGTTTTCAAAGGAAGCCAAAGGGGAGTTCCCGTATTTCGAGCGACACCCAATGGATTCGTTTTCCGCGGTTTCAGGGCTCCCTTGGGGCGAGAGCGTCATGGGCCCCGACGCGCTCACCAGCCCTTTAGGCTCCGTGTGCCTCGATGGAAACTGTTTCATATGGGGAGCAATCTGAGCGTTCCCCTAGAAGCCAGTTTCAGAAAGAAATGTATTATGTGTGCTCTATGGTTATTTGGTATACAATATATGTATTGGAAATGTTTGAGTTGCCCCAAAAGCATGGATTTCCATAGGGCTATGTCAAACATGGCCTTGAGGTCCCAAGATCAATAGGGTGGTATGTTTTGAGGTTATTTTTGATTGTGGGGTTGTCTTTTCAAAGCTGTGTAGAGATAGGCGGGCGATCCCCGTGCAATCCCCGGCTTACCTCGTTTCATGGCGGATCCCCAATGTTTTGGCAAAAACACCCTTGCAATTCTCGAGAACTACTTTGGGTGTGTTTTGGTGAGATGACACCGGTTCAAACGGAAGCCAAAAGCAAACCCCTCACATTTGTTGGGCGCACATGTGGCCGGGCAAAACCACTTAAGTGCCTTCTTTTTGTTGAAGGCACTCTGGGGCCCGAGTTGGAAACGGAAATCCAGTGGAAGTTGCAAAATGCTGGGTTTCCTTTTGGTTCCCCATTTGAACCCAACACGGCAGGGTTGCTCCGAGCAACAAACAGTCAAAGCCCAGAAGGTCTTTGTTAGCCCCCGAGGCGTCAGAAGGGTAGAGAAACCAGTTGGCCAAAAAGGAGGGGTGGCTCCAAGCCTCCAAGCTACAAATCTTCGACCAAAAAGAGGCGAACCAAACTGGTTGGTGGTTCTTGTGTTTCCCTTGGCCCTTTCCTCATGGGGGCTGGGAGGGGAGGGAGGGGGGGGGGAGCCCAAATAAGCCTTATTAAGCCCTTAATAAGTTATTTGGGTTGGGGCTTCCCCCCCCCCCCTCCCTCCCCCCCAGCCCCCATGATTTCCCAATTTATGGGAAGCTTTCACTCTGGGTGACAGGAAACTTTCATTTCCGTTTTTCCCGGTTGGTTTTAAAGGGAATCTATTACTGGGTTACAGAGGTTTGCCTAGCACTGGCTGGGAATCCAACACCCCTACTCCAAATACCATTTTTGTTCTGGTGCACTGGACCAAGCGGTTTTTCCATGGTAAATACTTTCTTTGGTTAGGGGTTGGGATCTCCTCCAGGACTATTTTGTACTTTATGAGAAGCAGAATTGGAAGAACATGTACTTCTGCGTGCCCCAGATGTGGGCCTATAAAGGTTTCCGGGGTATTTGGAGAGGTGTTTTTTGTTCTCGGCCTGACGGCCTGACTTGTCCAAACGCCCAAAGCTTCAAACTGGTTCTCTTCAGATGTTGTCTTCCTTTGGTTAAAGTAGAAGATCAACAAAAACACTTGTTCAAAACCCGACGCATCATCGGACCCGAGGGTGGAGGGGCCTAAATTTTGATTGAAAGGTTTTGGACCTCAAACATGGCCTGCAAAGGAAGTCCCAGGAAATTTTGAACTCCAGTAACTTTATTTCCCAAAGGCAACCCAGGGTAAACACACGATGAAATGTGCCGAAGGATGACGTCTACAATCTATACCCACACAAAAGGTCTACCGCCTCAGTCCCTACCCGATTTCTATTTTATTGAAGCCACAGGTCGATCACGACCGTAGCAGAGCAGCTGAGGAATTGTACCACGGACAACTGGAAGCGCTCGGTGCTGTCGCCCCCGGCCACGCAAGACTTCACTCGCGCCAAGGTCAGGGTGGGGCGGACCCTCATCGCCAGCAAGCCCCTCGGCATACAAAGCCGTTTTGGGCTGCGCCGTTTCGAGGAACACTCAGTCGGTTCTTCCAATCATTGGCTCACTCGCTGAGTTCCTGGACTTTGAGCTTTTTGGGAGCTCAATTTGAGTGGCAAGCAATAAGTTTTGTTGCCTTTGTTTGGCCAGTCCACTCCATCGGAAGTCGGTATTTGGAAGTGTTTGGAGGCGCGTCGGGTCTAGTCGACAGGTACTACGGGTTCCAGATCCGCGTCCGCAACGCAGACACTTGGATGGCGGAGCATCATGAGGACTGGCGACTTTGGGTGCAGAGTCCGGAAGGCTACATGGCGCCTTGGCCCAAGTGGCATGCCTTACCGGGGGGAAGGGGGGGAGGGGAGGGGCGAGGGGTGCTCTCATGAGTCTTTTGTCCTGACATCCCGCAAATCTCCAAGCACCGGACCTTCTTTAAGGGAAAATATGATTTGTCAATTCACTGAAAAGGAGGTGTTTGTTACGACAAGCCCGGAGTTTTGCAAGGTATGCTACAAAAGGATACTGGAGTGCCATTTCGCAGGTCTCCGAAGCCAAAGGCTTGCCTGTTGGTTGTCTTCTTTCACATCCTGGTTGGAGTCCTTTTAGCTTCCCACACAACTGTTCCGAAAAGGTGCGACCTGTTTGATCTCTTACCGCTGGCGGAGATTCATGTCCAATTCTCGGCCAGAGAGCTTGTTTTCTGGTCCATGTGTTTTGTTCACCGAGCGTGGACATGTTCGTGCCCCTTTGAGACGAGCTTCCTTCTTGAGCTGTGGCCTGCGCACCCACGTCACCTCCAAATACCTGTTTGTTGTAGGATACGTGTGGAGATTCCCGAGCTTTCATACCAACGTTCTCCCGTTTTTCCGGGCTTGACATCGCACCGTCACGATTTTGGCCGGGTATTTGGAGGGGGCACTGCCAATGGAAGACATGAACCTCAACCTTTCTCCAAGCATCGGGATCCGGTTCCTTTCGATGGATTACTTTTCTGAACCAACGAGGGTCCCATGGTTACAACCGGCTTACCCTAAACTGGTGGTTTGCATTGTTGGGATTTGAACCCCCTGTCAGGTGCAATCCCACCCTCAGCCTTTTGAACACCTCCAAACCACCGATTCCTCTACCTACAAGAGGTCAGTGGAGCATTCCCGCCCCCCCGCCCCCCCCCCCCAGCCATCTCCCGCGGAGGTCGACGGCTCGAAGTACACGATTCAGTTCAACTCCGCGCGGATCGACACGCTGCCGCAGAGCTTCTATGCGCCTCGCCGGTTCTGACCCAGAGCTCAGGGAGCTGGGTGGATGTGTTGTTTTGGAAAGTAGATTGCTCACTCCCTGAGTTCATGGACTGATAACGGTGTGGGAAGACCAGTTTAGTGGCAAACAAGAAGTTTGGTTACTTTTTGTTGCCAGTCTCAATCGGAAGTGAGGTACCCTCTTGGGTAAAAGGAGCCAAAGGGAAAGCCACCAGTTCCGGGTGTCCCCTTGAGCCCAGCCATGGGAAGATGAGTCTACAGTCAACAAGCAAAGCCAAGGGAAGCGCTGGAGCCTTGTCCACCATCCCCTTTTTGGTTCGATTGTCCAACGCAGAGAATTGTCACCCTGAGAATCTTGAAAACTCCTTTGAAGGGCCATGTTTGAAGTCTTAGACCTTCCAACGGAGATCCAGACACCTCCAATGGATGCTTGGGGCACGAGGCTGCAATGGCTCCCCCTGCGAGCAGGCTCTACTCCAACACATGGATCCATTGCGGTGCCAAGCGGGGGGCCAAAAGCAGGTCGGAGTTTTCACTTCTTGGCAACAGCACCCCAAACAACACCCTCCTTTGCCATCACCCATTTTGTTCACCAACCCCCTCTACATCAGAAGTAAGAATCCTATACCTGGGTCTTCCGTGGGCACTTTTTTCTGGATTTTCCCGTTTCGAGCAAAAATAACGCTCATTTCATCCAACAACGCTCAATTCGAAAGAAAATGCTCAATTGGAAAGTGGTTCTGGTGCGTGTCCGCACATTTCCGCTCATTTCCCGCCGATTTCCGCTCATTTCCCGCCGATTTCCGCTCATTTTCCGGGAGACGCCTTGCCAAATCATGCCAATTCAAGACTTCCGCTCATTTTTAGTTTTCCGCTCAAAATCTGAAATGAGCAAAAAAAATGCCCAGAGCCCCAAAAAGTGACCAAATGGAAGACCCAGGTATAGCTTTCAGCTATCTGGGCAAACATGTTTTGCAACTTTGGAACAAGTGATCGAGCTGGAGCTTGTCAATTTTGTTTAGCTTGGGGACACCAAAAGCGGTTGTTGAAACAATCGAATTTGGCGCGAGGTTGATGCACACATTGCCAGCTTGGCCAAACACAGATCTCCAAAATAGGGGTCCCCCCCCCCAAAAAAAAAGCATGTTGTTGCAGCGGAAGGAAACTTTTTTTTTGGTTAATGTAATGGAATGTACAATATGCGCAAAACAATGTAACATGTACAAAGTGTTTTAAGAACGACATAACATGAATCGTTTGTACTTCAGATGAGTAGTTCAAACCGGGGTAAGCGAAGGTTAGTTTGGGACAATCCCTTGAACATGAAATTGGAAGAAAGAACCCCTGCAACTCCATTTAAGGCAATCCATTTTCCCCCTTTGTCATGGGGACTAGATAAATTGTCAATTGGACCAATCGTCCCGCCCCCCCCCCCCCCCTTAAATTCGGGGGTATGTGTCCATGCGAAAATTCTACCAATTGCTTAACTGGTTTACTCACTATTTGAACATGACTCCTGGGTGTGGTGTTCGAGGACAGGGGTGTCTTTCTGCCACCTTTCGTGAGAAAATTGGCGACTCCCTCAAGAAGGAATCCTTCACTTTGAGGGGGTCGATCATTTTCCCGCAAAAGGTGGCAAAAAGACCCCCCTGTTCAAGGACCGAAGTTGGGGCATCTACGAAGATTACTTCAAGACGCCTCTGTCCTTGGACTTCGGGACAAATCTCCTGCTGCCGAGCGTGGTCTTCGATATGAGCACGGCGCCTTAGCAATCAATGTGGGAAGGACGCTTTGGCAAAGCTTTGAATCACGTGGTGGTTTTGGAGTTTGGAAGTGGTATCTGGGGTCTGGTTTGAACTTTTTGTACGTTTTGAGGTTCACGACATATGGGCAGACGCTGAGGTTGGAGTCGGAGTTCTCTTTTCCGGTTCAGGAGCCCCTTTCCGGGTGTAGTTGAATATGCGGAGATGGCGCACTTTCCGACTCGTTCGTGGACTTCAAGGCTTTTTGTGAAGATCAGTGTAGTCCCCAGTAGTGCCCTTTTACCGTTTCTTTTTTGGGGGAGGGTTGCCCTACTAAAATAAACTACAGAAAAAAAGAAAGAACAAAACAACAAATTCGGGTACCAACTTATTCTAACCTCTCTACTGGAGGACCTAGGATCAGTGGGTGAGGTGAAGCTCCCGGCAGGTTCTAACGGATCGGCCTCATCAGACCCTTTGGCTTGTGGTTCTGGCCCCAAGTCGTTTTTTTGAAGGGGTGTCACTATAAAACTATATAACCGACAAACAAGGAGTGCCCGCTTTTCATTGGAAATCCACTGGGGGTCTGGGATTTGTTGCCCTCCCAGCCACCTGGTTTCATTGGAGTATAATAAGGCCTATCTAAATCTTCACAGCGCGCTCAGTTCAGTTTTAGTTAGGCAGACCCACTCCCTCTTTCTCTCCAAGCTGGTGGGTTGACAACCCACCTCCAACCCGGGAACTGGGAACTGACCAGCCCCAACCCGGGAACTGGGAAATCCGCAGGTCTTGACCATCTATCCGCTGACCCCCAGCAGCGATGGTCAGCTGGTCAACGTGCGCCTCTTGGCCCCGGTGGGCTACGTCTGGGTGCCCGAAGTGGCCGGTGGCTGGCTCGGCCATGCCGCTTGGATCGATCCGAATTCAAGTGGCTCGTGGCTTTTTTGAGGCTGCTGCCTTTTAGGCGGTTGAACGGGAAACCAAAGGAGCACACCCAGTTTGGGAAGGAGCCCCAATTTTAACATGTGCCCAAATGCCCATGTGACCTCCGAAGAACCGCTGATGTTAGTTGGTATGTCTATTGGAACGACGTGTTTGTTCCATGGCAAGTACCTTCTGTTTTGTCAGCGTTGACATCATGCCCTAAAAGAGGGTCGGGTATTTGGAGGTGACGGAATTTGTCGTTTAAACCAGGAAAGGGTCATGAGAGACATCATGTCCCTGACCCAAACAAGGCCGGGTATTTGCACTGCTGGCGGGGGGGGGGGCGGGGGTTCCATCCAAGCAGACCATACCCCTGCGAGTTGCATCACTAATGCCTTGCATTTGCCAAAGCTACTCAGGCGTCCCAGGTCTTTCCTTCGCCTTGTTTTTTTCCTGGGACAAGTCGATAATTTCGGTTTCAGGTGAGACAGATGAACGGGGAAACCCAAAGGAAACCACCAGTTTTGGGGGCGCCCCTACTGTGGATAGACGAAATCCTGCACCACCTAGGAAGCCCTGGAATGATGATTCCCCTGTAAATATCAACAAACCATGACTTCAACCATGGTTTCAAAGTGGTGGGAGCGGATTTTGTCCATCCACAGTATTTTTGCACTTGCCCAAATGCGCCTGAGATGCCCTCTGCGTGAGGTCCCGGATGTCACCTGCGAGTACTGCCAGCTCGTGGTGACCCCACAGGCGCTCCGGCGGCCTCGCAGCGCTGAAGGCTAGAGATTGGTCGACATGTGTCTTGCTTGTTTGAAAGCAAACAAGTGGTTGGTGATTGTTCGGCTTGTTTGTAAGTTGTCTTGTTTAGTGTGGTGTTTGTGTTTGTGTGGCTGGCGTCTTTGTTTGTGTGTTTGTTTGGTTTGTTTGTTTGTTGGTTGTTTGTTTTGTTTTGTTTTGTTTTGTTTTGTTTTGTTTGTTAGGTGTGTTTTGTTTTGCTTTTTTTTTTGTGTCGTATCGAGGGCTGTGGTGTGTTGTGGTGCATATTGCTTGCTTGCTTGCTTGCTTGCTTGCTTGCTTGCTTGCTTGCTTGCTTGCTTGCTTGCTTGCTTGCTTTCTTTCTTGTTTGCCTGCCTGCCTGCCTGCCTGCCTGCCTGCCTGCCTGCCTGCCTGCCTGCCTGCCTGCCTGCCTGCTCCTTGGATTAAGTCCATGCCATGATCATCCACCTGCTGATCCCTACCAGGGTTGCCCTTCTAGACTACCTGAAATCGTGACAAATTGCTCGGTCCTCGTCCTCTTACTTCTGGCCCCTTCTGAGCATTAGGACTTTATCAGGAAACATCAGTTTCTTAGTTTTGAGTCCAAAAGAGCCCCGATTAATCGCGGTGGGTTTTCTGGGCTGCCTCCAAGGGGGTCCCCCTTTGTGAGCTTGAAAACCGTGTCATGTTAAGAAAAATGCTCTAATGAAAAATGCATTTTGGGGGAAGCACATCTTTGGGGAGAACTTGAGGGTTCAATAGTGACTTAGTATTGGTGAGTTTAAGCACAGACGAAGCAAATACTAAGCAAAAAGGAAAGCCCTGTTTCTGGCAGGTTTTGTAGGCTTGGGGGCTGCGGGAGGATACGTTTGGGTAGTTCTTTGTTTTGGTCAAACCTTGTTGGCCCTTTTTTTTTCCGTATTGGTGGGCATCGAGAGACAAGGGGACACCTTTAATCGGGGGGGGGAAGGGTACTAATCGCGCGCTGGCACTACACAATGATGAGTGTCCGCGGGTGCCATGTTAAACTCTAGGGGAGTATCTGATAGCCCCCACCCAAAACAAAAAAACATCCTGGAGGTGCAGGGCCCGGGAAATGGATCTTGCGTCATCTGGCTTTTTTTCTTTGGAGATTCCTGACACCAACCCTTTTTTGGTTCCCACAAAACACGGACGAGTTGTCAGATGGAAAGAAGGCCTTACCCTTTTTTTTTTTGAACTTGTTGATCCTTGTTGGGCTTCCTTCGTTTTTCCTTGCCAGCAAACTGTTTTACACTTTCTCCGTGTCGGATCTTGCCCAGATGAAGGCTCCCTGGATTCCTGCTCAGTTTGTGAAGTGGACGATTTGTTTGCAGTTTGGGTTTCGACAGTGACCCTCAAAGATTTCTACGCTTTTCCCACGCCGTCCTCCTGTTCTTCTGTTCTTCCCGAGTTCAGAGGCACCCGTTTCGCTTTCTGTTTGTTTGGTGCTCCACACGGTCAACCCGAAAGAGTCGTTCCTTCCACCAGAACCGACTTCCCCAATAGAGGGCTCAAAAGGTAGACTTACTGCCGATAGATGGTTTATCAACCCTTCGCTGTTGGCATGTGTTTAGGTTTCCTGTTTTGCGGTTCTGTTCATGTTAGAGGTCTGCAAAACGGAAAGAACCAGTATTCCAGTCGGATGAGGAGCAACCGACAATATGTTTGAAGGCCCATAGAATGGGACCCTAGGAATCCGCATAAACCGGGCCTCCAAATCTATGCTTTACTTGGACCCTGAATCTGAAACATGATCTGAACATGTTGTTTTCTGTGTACCTTTTGTTTTTTTCGTGCCAAGACAAGTAACAATGTCAGTTGCTCAGGTCCTACTGGAAAACGAGCTCATTTTGCCTGACCTGGTCATGCGCATGGGCCGGCTCTATGGGTTTCAGGCAGATGCTCAGGGGCGAATGCGTTTTTGGGAGTTGTTGTTTGCGCTGTTGGTTGTTTTCCTCGGTATACCTATTCGACTCGACACTTGAATTTCGTTTCAGAATATGTGTTTGTCTTTTCCTCTTGGTTTTTGAGGGAACTATCACTATTGGACATGTGCTCTTGTGTTTTTCTGAGGAGACCTCAACCTTCCCCGTAACTGGTGGTTTGGATTGGTGGCTAGGAGGTTCGGGGGTTTCCATTTTCCCTCTAGAGAGGGTCAAACCATCTAAGGACTACCGTACGTGTTTGACCGGGGCCTTGCCTTTGGCCTGCGGTCTTTGGAGCCAGCCGTGCTGCTTGGTGTGTTCTCTTTTTGGAAGCGCAAAACATCTTCGCTTGCCGTATGGGGGGCGTGCTGATTGGCTTTTCCTTTTCGGAAGCGTATGGGAATGCAATAGGGGCCTTCCCACGAAGCCAAGCATAGGCCGAGCGGCGTGGTGCTCTGGGTCTTTTCTGTGGGTTTTAATTGGAAATATTACTGGTTTTTAGTTGGTTTTGATTGGTTTTTAGCAATCTATCACTACTGGAAATATGTGATTTGATCCAGGGGTCTCAACCAAATGGAGGTTGCCTGAGACAAATGGAATGTGGCTTTGAAAGGAGAACAACACAAGCCAACTGCCCAAGGATCGCCTACGGGGAGAAGCGATCATGCCAAAAAACTCCCCTCCAGGATACTTGGAGCAATCAAACTTTCTTGCTTCTGTTTTAGCAACAATCCAGAGGAACACCGCCCACCCCACCATTTGTTTGTTCGGCAAACAGAAAAACCACCCACCTCATCCCCAACGCGGCACAAGGGAACAACGCCAAACCTCCGGGGCAACTTTCTTTACCTTCGGCCGACAGAGAAACCACTCACCTCATCTGTACCAAGGGGATCCCATTGAATGACATTGTACTCCCCTACAAATTAGCATGGAACCCTCCAAAAGGTGATTCCTCTGAAACGTTTTCGAGTCCATATTGAACTACAGAGGAGTCAGTGGAACTGGGGGAAAGGATTTTGGTATTCCAATGGTTGCATTGTCCATTGAAGACGAGACTGATTGGGGCACCAATTGTCTTACCCATAAAAGTTGAAGACTCGAAACCTAGGTTGATTGGGGGCCCCACCCATTGCCCTGGACTTGGGGGACCAATTCGTCACGTCCCCGGCCCCTCTTTCTCTTTTGGATGCGCCTCGGCTCGGCACGTCGAGCGGAGGTGCGCGTGCGAGTGCCTTCACGGCCTCCGACGCGGAGTTCTAACGCCTTCTTCCTGGAGATGGGCTTCGATCCCGGGACGACGGCCCTGCAGCGCATGCAGGCGATTCTGGGTATGGGTCAAAATCAAAGCACCAGGAATTGGACCGCAGGTCTTAGTCCTTGGTTCCATTTACTAGGGTTTCAAAATGGATACCCATTGTTGACCCACAGCCATTTGGAGGGAGGTCAGATGGAGCTGAAGCAACGTCGCGGTTTCTGTGACTGGCAATTCCGGAGCTTCGTATTGGATCTGCGGGGGTGGAGATCCAGCGGTGGTTTCAAACCCAAGATGTTTCTCCGAGAAAAAGGCGGCCAACCGACCTGAAGCAAGTTACAAATGGTGGGAAACGGATCCAAACAACCATGTCCTATGAGACCTACTTGATGGAAACTGGCAGTTGAAGAAGCCACAATATTCTTAAACTTGAACCCTTACAATTTTGCAGCTTAGCAAAGGGAACCGCCCTCTAACAGACAAAAGGCTGAAGATCATTTGCTTGCTACTGTAGGGTGGTAGCTGGGATCGATCCACTGGGCGTGTTCAGATGGACAAAATGCACTTCGCACTTGATGATTGCTGGTTTATCAAGCAGACGTGAAGAATTGGATTGGGGTTGTGGGGTACCTTGAAACCAAATTGGGTCATGATCTGAGAGGGATTATGCTACCAGTGATCATTATTGCATGTGTGGACCCTTAGACAGGTGGTGAAGCACAAAGGAGGCCATCCCTACAAAACGTTTTGTTCAAGCACACATGGTCAAGAGGCTGTTCCAGAAATATGTAGCAAGCTTGACAAGCGAAGCTTCGTAGTCTCAACCAAAGTTGGTGCCGCCGCTCTTTTGATCCTTGAAGGGGTTTTGGGTTGATACTACCAGGAGTTCATCACGACTCACCCGTGTTCTTCTGAGCCAGAACTCTAGTTGTGGGCTTCTTTAGGGAACCATTTTGGTGGTTCTCTACGAAACGGATTCCTCAAGTGGGCAGAGGAAACCGTGACCTCATAGAGGTTGTGGACGACCGATTTTGCTCCTTTTCTGTGGGGTCCATTTCGGTTTGAAAACCTACAAGAGCGGTCTCCCATCACCTTCTATCCGTACCATTCCCTCGTTTTCAATGGAGAGAGGAATTGGTTGGAGAAGAAGGTAACAGGAAGGGGAAAAGATAGTGAGGAATGGTGAGATGCTTCCTTCATATTCTTCCATCACCCTCTATTCCTTCCTCATTTCTTAATCTTAGAGGCATAGCTTTTGTTGGGGTTTTGCTCACTCGAACCGTGCCTAGAATAGATGATTTCTGATCTGGTCAGGATTTTGATCGGATTGTCCCCAAGCTGATTCCCACCATGCGAACACCTTGGCTGTAACGCAATCCTTCCTTGGGTGACGCGAATCGGAGTCCTTCCGGCAGTTTGGACAGGCGGAAGTAATGGGAACCCCTGACTCAAAGCCCCACTTGGGTCTGTCGGGTACCCTTTGTTTGGTGGTTTTAAAGGAAGACCAAAAGGGAAACCACTTTTTATCATTTTTATTTTTTTTTGGGGGGGGGGGGGGGGCGGGGGCTCCTAAGAATGACATACCCACTTGCTATAAAGTATTTATGAACTTATTTATTAGATCCCATTGAATCTCAAGTTGGGGATTGCGTTTGGTGGACACATAGAGTCCATTCTGCAACCTTTGTTGGGGCCGGCAACTTTTGAGGGTTTAGTGTCCATGGGACACCGGGGTGAATTGTACACAGGTGCCCCAACCATCATTTTCCTGAGGGATCAACCTATAGGATATAAAAGGTGTACATGGGGTACATGGAAGTACATGGGGGTACATGGGGCAAACCAGACCCAGATAAACTTGTTCCCCAAACCGGTGTGACCTTCGAAAAGGATATACCTTTGTTGAGGGTCGCCCAAATCAACCCCTGCAGGCCATCAACATGCCAGCGCCGCCCTTGCGTGTGGTGTCGCAAGCGCAGGCGAGAGATTCGAGCGACGGATGTTTAGTCAACCAATTGGCTATTGTTTGGTTGGTTGGTTGTGTGTTTGTTTGATTGTTTGGTCAGTTAGTTGGTTGGTTCAGCGCTTGCTTGTTTGTTTATTTGTTGGTTTGTTTACTTTGTCATTCGTATTCATTGTTATTCATGTTGTTTTGTTGTTGTTGTTGTTGTTGTTGTTGTTGTTGTTGTTGTTGTTGTTGTTGTTGTTGTTGTTGTTGTTGTTGTTGTTGTTGTTGTTGTTGTTGTTGTTGTTGTTGTTGTTTGTTATTTGTGTCTTTAACATTTATGTATTCCTTAATTGTGTTTGTTTCTGTCGCTCTGCTTGCTTTATTTGTTTTTTTATTTGTTTATTTGTTCTGTCTTTTTTATTCATTTATGAATTTCTTTCTTTCTTTCTTTTCGTTTTCTTTATTTCTTTCTTTATTTCTTTCTTTATTTTTTTCTTTATTTCTTTCTTTATTTCTTCCTTTCTTCCTTTATTTCTTTCTTTCTTTCTTTCTTTCTTTCTTTCTTTCTTTCTTTCTTCCTTTTCTTATTTCGTGCTTTCGTTCTGTTTGTCTTGCTTTCTTTTTGTCTTGCTTTCTTTCTGTCTTGCTTTCTTTATTTCTTTCTTTTCTGATTTCGTGCTTTCGTTCTTTCTGTCTTTCTTTATTTCTTTCTTGCTTGCTTTCTTTCTCTCGATGTTTGTTTCTTTATTTGTTTCGTGCTTTATTTCTTTCTTTCTTTCTTTCTTTCTTTCTTTTTTTCTTTATTTCATTTTTGTTTCTGGTTCTTTCTTTCTTTCTTTCTTTCGTTTTTCCTCTATCGCTTTCTTTCCTTCGTTCTCTCTCTCTCTCTCTATCTCTCTCTCTCTCTCTTTCTTTATTTCTTTCTTTCTTTCTGACTTATTTGGTCCTTTCTTTCTGTATTTCTGTCGTTCTGTCTTGCTGCCTTTCAGTCTGTTTGTTTGTGTCGGTCTTTCTGTTTTTGTTTGTATGTTTGTCTTTCTGTATTTCTGTCTTTCTGTATGTCCATCTATCTGTCTTTCTGTAAGTTTGTCGTTCTGGCTTTCTGTTTGTCTGCCTTTCTGTCTTTCTTACTTTGTTTGTCTGTCTGTTTGTCTCTGTTTCTTTCTTTGTCTTTGTTTCTTTGTTTCTTTGTTTGTTTGTTGGTTTAGTTTGGTTTGTTGGTTTGCTCGGGGCCTTTTTCAGCCTCGGATTTTCATCTGAACAGAGGTTCTGGCTTCAACCTTTCTTTCGCATTTGCACAGTTAAAGAACTGAACCTTCTTTTTTGAATCTGCCTTTGTATAATTTTCAACGGTTCCTTAGAAAAACCCAAGGTCTGGTTGTGAAAATACACGTTGCAGGGAAACAAAAGTCCGGCGATGTAATTCAGATGGTGTTGAAAGGGAGACCAAAAGGAACGAGTGGATCCCAGTTGACACTATGGTAGGTAACGAGACATGGTCCTACTGGTTTTAAAGGGCGGCGCTCTTGGTCGCCTAAGGACTCGGACCATTATTCAGGGATCCAATTCCATTGTTGAGAAACAGCAACTGTCCAGGATCACTTGAAGAATGCATTTGGGCCAGTTCAGCAGCCGCTTCTACGAGCTGATTTACAAGATCCTCGCAAAGTTGCTTCTGTTTCAATGCATTCTTTCAGGAACCCTGATGTCCAGTTCCACTTTTTGTTGGGGTACACCTTTAGGGTTTGTCTTTAGTTACATGGATATCAAAGCAGAGCCTTCCATTTTGAGAAAGTCGAAATCAAAAGAAAACCATACGGCTAGGAAACCAAAGCAAGCGAGCTTTTTGGGTCCAATTCCGAGAAACCGCGTTGTCTTTTTGCGGGGTGCCTCCTGGAGAGAAAAGAACACAACCAGAAACACAAAGCCTTGCTTTTGGGTTGGGGGAACCCTTTCGGGGGCTTGAAGGAACGCCAACCTTTTTTGTTTAATTTACTTGGGGGGCAGGGGTTCCCCAAGGCCTTCGCCCACTCCAAATACCCGCTTTTATGGGGGATCATGTGAAGCCTCTACTAAGAGATGAGATCTTGCTTTGGACAACCAGGTTCCTCAGAAAATGCCAACTGAAACGAAGCGTTGGTATTTTGGAGGTTGGGGGGTATTTCAAACCCATGGGAGGTGGAGTCGCTCTGCAACCTGGCGGGCTTCGAGCAGAACACCATGGAGTTCCACGTGCACATTGCCTCGCCTCTGGAGGCGAGGCTTAAAGCCCCTTCGTTGGCCCTTCGTTGTCTTGAATATGTGTCTAGGGGTAGCTTCCCCATTCTTTCCACAAATCCTTGTTTCTAGACAACCACCAAAACCCTGGGGGAAATGGCTGGTTTGAAAGAACGATGGCTGAAAAGAATGGGGAATCAACCGCTAGAATGAGAGAGTTGTTTGTATTCTTTTGCGGGAACCCGCAAAACTCAGGTTGGTTGGTGGTTTGGAATTTGAACCCCTGCTTCTTGTAGAGGGTAAATGGGAGACCCCCCTGAACCACCAAACCACCAATCCAATCCACCAATTAGAGGGAATCTGACCTTCAAATCCTTGAAAGCCACAAAAGAAGGGTAGCCGCAACAAAAAGACCCACACCCATTTACATTTTTTATTCGGTAGGTTTCAAGGGAATCGGGAATCTATCCCTGGGATTCAGTTGCCACCATTCAAGGTTGCATGGGTTAATTAATACAACCACCATTGTGTGCCGTTCAGGATTGTCATCATGGGTGAATCATTATTTTATTGGGGGTCGAACCCTAGGATATGACTACTGAACATATATGTTTAATTATTCCATGGGACGCAAGCAAATAAAAGAGGCACACTTGAAGCCATTCGATTCCTGCCTGCTTTAAGGAGGTTATAGTACTCCCCAAATAAAAACTGAAAGTGAAAGTTAAGGAGCGGCTCAGCCTGAAGTTTAGGTGCATACTTTGAATCCGCACTTTTGATGGTTTATATGGCTTTGGGTTATTTTGAGTAGATAGCTTTAGTACTCATTGAGTTAGGTTTGACCATGGCACATATGCGTGTATTTCTTTCAGGGCATTCGTTGGATGATGTTGGATGGTTTGAAAGGGAGACCAAAAGAAAGCTCCCAATTCTGGAGGTGTTGATTCCTACTGTGGATGGGCAAAATCCTGCACCACCTACGAAACCCTGGAATGATGAGCTCCCCTGTAAATATCAACAAACGTCATGGATTCAACCATGGTTTCAAAGTGGTGCGAAACGGATTTTGTCCATCCACAGTATGACACAGCATCTGAACATCCTATTTTCGTACCGGGTCAAGATGGTTTCGGGGTGGATCCCACTTGGTTGGTTTCAAGGATTTTGTCCGTCCACGGTAGTTTGAGCCAAACCCACCAGGTGAACTCGGGCTTCCTGTTCCAGGGCGACGCGCTCACGCGCGGCACGCTGCTGCGTTGCTGGCCGGAGATACGCACGGCCCACCAGCTGGACAGCTCCAACGGCTGCCCGGCAAGAAGTCCGAGTTGGCTTTGGGTCAAAACCAATGGGATCCCATTTTGGTTGGTAACGGTGCACCACCCAGTTTAGTCTATTTTAGTGGGGATTGGGATGTTGACTCGGGGCTAGCCGGGCTTTTGACCCATGGCCAGTTATGGGCGTGGCTCGTTTCTTTCTGATCCCATCTTAGGTTGGTCCTAGAGTCAAACCGCTAGGGATGCAAAGAGACACCCATATGGGCGTGAGGTTGGTCTCAAGGGAAGCCAATATGAGATCCAAAATACAAAGATGGGGGTTCCCCATTTTGATACACCCGTATTTGCCTTTTTGGTGGTTTGAAACCCTGGAGCTTTGCTGTGCTTGTTTGAGGGTAAAAGGAGGCATCGACCTCGAAGACAGATCAGGCTCCGGAGTTCAGAGTTTTTTGCGGCGGGTTCTGGAAGGATTCTGGAGTGCAAAGGGGGGCTGCTGTTGGGGATTGCACCCGGGCTTTTTCTGGAGGTTCCAGTTAAAATCAGCCAACCAATGCCCACTGTCTGAGCACATGATTTCAGTGTACCCCAGAGGTCCATTTAATTGTGAAGCCTTGGGTCAACACATCACCCTTTTCCGGGCCAAAGTCGTCGGATGGTTTGCTTTGGGTGCCCAAATGGCGGGGATCGGCCCTGAGGGGTACGCCTTGCATCGTTGAGCTACCCCTTTCGGGTGGTTGCAAGACTCGGATCTCTGCGGACAAAACAGACGATCGAACCAGCAATTCTCCTGTTTGTTGCAGGGTTCCCGTGGCTACTTGCATTTGGACGGATCTGGTCGTTGCTTTTTTCTATGTTGGTTTTAAACGGAACCTGTCACTGGATAGATTGGCCTTTGTTTCCCCAGGGGACTGACAGGTGAGCTGCAAAGCCAGTCTTTTTGAAGGGATCTAGGGACACCAAGGGGACAGCTTGTATGGTTTGACAGCGCTCCAAACGGCGAGCAACTCACCAAACCAAGGCGGGCCCCGAAACCATTGCACTTCTCCCACAAGGTTGGCTACCATCTGGTGCGCGTGGAATCCAGGGAAATGGTCCCTTCAAAGGAACCGGTTTAAACCAAGACCCCTACAAGATTCCATATATATAAACGGGAGAACAACTTGGTGGGCTCACTCGAGTTCCGTTTCGGACGAAAGAGTCACTTCATGGGCCCATTTGGCAAACAGTTCGGACTGGTTTGGTGGCTCGTCTTTCTTGAGGCTCCGTATCCCTTTGTGGTGGGTCTTAAAGGGAACAGGGAAAAGCACCCATTTCGGGGTCTCGTCCCAAGCAATTTCAGATGTCGAGGTAGACTAGGTATGAACGTATTCTTTTCTGTGTACCCTTCTTTTGTGGCCCAAGTTGTTTGGTCCGCGTTCGGTCATGTCAACTCTCAAAGGTTGATCGCGCAAGCGAGGCTTCTGCGAGGTGTCCGATGATGTCGTCACCGGCCTGCCGCTTGGACATGAACGGACGACTCGTGGAGCAGGATTGTTGAAAACTCCCTAACCTGGGGTCTCCTCCAAAACTTGTTTTTAAATATATTATGCGTAGACAAAATGTATTTCGATCGAATGAATTTCTGCGCGATGTGGGCCGAAGCAACAAGGAAGATACCAATAAGACACAAGAGGTGTGTGTGTGTGCCACAGATGTGGGCCTAAGTAACAAGGCCGGTATCAGCACAAACCACAAGAGGCCGGAAAGACCTGCTACGCTTGTTCAAGGCCATTCCTGAATCCTTATGCCCGATTGTAGTGGTTTCCCTTGTGGTGTCGCACCACGGGTTGCGGATTATGATTTGGGGCCGCAGTTTTCAAGGCTGCCCAGTTTAACACTCCCCAACAACAATCGTGAATCATCAACATCGACAACAAAAGAAGATACCTGGGACCCGAAAGCAAAACAAGACGCGCGAAGAGTTGCAGAGCCAGTCCCCGAAGGTCTGAGTTGCGCCCGTATCACCGTATCCCTTTTAATGAACCTGAGGGGGTAGTGCGGTTCATTGGCGGCGTTACCCTTTTGATTGCCATTTTTGCCACTTTTTGTTTGGTTTGTTTACAGCCGTTTCTGGTTTCAAGTTTTTTAGTTTCTTTCCTTTTTCCGCAGAGTCGAGCGTCACAACTTGTTCTGGGCAGCGAGCCCAAGGCGCCTTCCACAGGGAAGAATGTTGGCTGTCCGCTTCGTGAGTTCTTGTGGGCAAACTTGTACTCTTCCAGACCCCGACTCTTTGGCAACGCGGTGAATGATTGTGATTCACTCACGTCGATGTGGGGGTGTCAATTTTTTTGAAAGACCACCCCCCCCAAAGAAAAGAAAGAAACATGGTGTGTTTGTTTTGGTTTCCCTTTATAAAGCTATACAAAGGTTCCTCACAAAAAGACGACCACCCATGTGCATCTTTCTCAACATCGACCTGGAACATGGGCAATTGTCTCTTTGGTTTCGCTAACTGAAACCACCTAAGTTGCAAGTTTCTTCCCCAGAATTAGTTCCCTTTTGATTTTTTGCTTTTTTGGGGTTCCCTTTGTTTTCCACTACCAGGCAAAAAAATATATTTTTTGCTGGGGTCATAATTCCAGCCAAGGTTTTGCAAGCAACTTAGGTTCTTTTCCCCATCGTCAGTCATGTGTGGAAGCCAACTGCGGTTTGTGGCTTTCAACTCACGAGCTTGGCCGCCAGGGCCTGTTTTGGTTCCTCGCCTCATACGCCAAACTTGAAGCGCGTTGACGGAATTTCGTCCCATAATGGGCACCCCGGATTAAGCAGAACCCCTGGTTGATTAATAGAAAAAAGTGCCCCTGTTTTAGTGGAGATTTATCACTATTGGAGGTGAGCACCCCCCTATTAATAAACTGGGAGTTATTATCCGGGGGTCAACATTCGGCCTCCTTGAAACAGATGCCAAACCTAAAGTCAGACCTTTTGCTCGGCAAACCCACCCACCCACTCCACACCCCGTGCATGCGAGTGCATCCATACGTACCCGCACCCGCACCCGCACACACACACACACAACCCGAAGGTCTCGCCTTTTGGTCCAGGCCAATGCTGATGCTATACGTGCTGCGTGGACAGTTCCCAGCAGGCGCGGTGGACTTTCATTGAAATGTCCTACTATGATAAGCTTTTGAGGCGTTGCCGTGAAAGACTATTTTGTAAAAGAGAGTATATCAAAAGCGTTGACTGGAAATGAGGTATTCAAAATTATTCTTTTTTGCCCAAAGGTCTATGGCTGACCATATATATATATATATATATACACGTACAGTATGTACATCCACAAGTGCTAGAGCAGCGGACAATACTTCCGGGGCATGGCTTTCGCATTCTCTCCTATGGGTCTTGCAAATTCGGCGGTGACAAAACGGAGTCACCAATCGCCCGTCTCATCTCGTTAGTAACTCTACGTGAGAAACACACATGGGTCTCTTGGTTTCATAGGGTATCTACACTACTGGGCACTATATGACTTTTTTAGGGGACTGATTCAGTCCCCTGAACAAGTTATATATCCAGTATTCACTGAAGCAAATGGAAGCGAGGATGCACGTTGTCTGGGTCGTTTGAATTGGACAGGAAAAGGACATACCGCCCATTGCAAAGGGAAACCCTAGTTTGAGACAAACCCACATGTTTAAACCACCATTTTTTTGATTCAAACTCCTGTGAGCTTCCCTAGGGCCACAAAGCGTCTGCTGGGCAAAAGCGACTGGCACAATTCTGGGTTGATTGAGTTATCCCCTTTCCCCACATCTACCAGAAATTGCGCTCTCGAGTATCACCTTGGTGTAGATGAAAATGTCTGCTTAAACCACAAATCCAAGGTCCTTAAAGGGATACAAAAACGAAACTGTTTGAACAGTATGTGTTCCAACCCTGGCTTGAACAGGGGGTTCCTCCACTCCTCACACCCACTTTTTCGGGTATCAAACAAGAGGTATTTTACCATGAGCAAGCTGTTTTGTTCTAAGTATACCTGCAAGAAACGGGTATTGAGGTGTTCCTTTTGATTTTCCTTTGAACAACACCATGGGGTACCTTCAAACCACCAGACCCAGAAGGGCCGTCTAGGCCTCCACATCTTCCGCTTTCGCCCGGTGCGGAACCCGCTGGCACCCACGGCGGAAATGGGGCACTGGAGCTTCGGGACTTATATGGAGCTGCACCACGGCAGAGGTTGTGGTTCCGACTGGGTCGATCTTCATTCGCGCATACTGTGGATGGTTGCGAAGTCCGTTTCGCACCATTTTGAAACCACGGCTGAAACCATCGTGTGTTGGTATGTACAGTGGAATCACCATTCCAGGGTTTCTTTGGTGGTGCAGGATTTCGTACAGTAGGTGTCCTTTGTAGGTGAGCCTGGTTGTGTAAAAATTGATGGGTTCCACTGGTTTAGATGGGTTTTGTTCCATTCACCAGGGCCATCTATTTTTCCAACAGGCCACCTATGATCCTGCACCGCTTTGCAATGCTTGAAACCATAGCGTTTTTTGGTGTTTACAGCGGAATCATCAGAAATCAGGGTTTCTTAGGCGGTGCAAGTTTTCTTCCATCCACAATATGGTCGAGTGTATTTTTTAAACAAAGAAAAAAGCCTTCGAAGTTGTGTGCTGAACTTGTCTTTTTCTTATTGTTGTCCCACTAAAACGCGACTCATGGGGCCTTTTTTGGGCTCTAGGGTCCCTTGAGTGCGCCTTTTTTGGGCTTTGGAGGGACAAGGATAGCCATTTGCTGGTTCAGTCCGCTAGCTGGTGGTTGGAAGGGAGCCGGGGTATCCAATTTTGCCTACAAGGACCAGGAGTTCTCTAAGCAGATTGGTAGTCTAGGTGTTTTTGTGGTCTCCACGGCACGGCGTGAGCAGTACCGGTGGTACCTGAAAGGATTTGAACCGCCCCAACGCGCTGCTCTGTACCGCCACCTTGTGTCCATTTTAAACCCTTGGTATGAACCCCCAGTTTACGGATTAACTGCCCATTAGCTATGGCTTGATTATGAAAATCAGCCCCAAAGGGTCCCAAAGTGGTTATGAGCTCTCCTCCAAAGCTATTCTATACAAAGCTATGTTATATTGTGAGGTATTTTTTCCGGAGTTCCTCGACTTTGCATGGTTTGGGAAGACCATCTTCATGGCAAACAAAGAGTTCGGACGTTTCTTTTGCGGCAGTTCGGACGTTTGTTTTTGCGGCCGATCTATGGAGCCCTGCTCCCAAGTTATTGCCCTTGAAACATCCCCTGACCAAAAGCACACTCACTTTCAATTGGCAACTCAGAGGCGATGTTCGAAAATGCAAAAATATCCGGATTCCCATCTAAGTATCTAAGTTGTAAGAACCCCTTCTAAGAAGGTTCGAGGACATATGAGAAAATGCCCACCCGTTTGCTCGGGACCTTCTGCTACCCGCTTGAGGCAGAACTACCCAAAGCACAAGGTCCTAGATCTCAGCAAGATGATTCCAGCCCTTTGGCGGAAGCTCGAAGGACCTGAATACGTGGTTGGATCTTTAACCTTGAAGTTGTGACTCCTCTGGTTTGGTTGAGCATGCGGGGTTTAAACGTCATTCCCCCCAATAGCCCCCCCCCCCCCCAAGCCCGATAGGGGCCAATAGCAACTTTGGCGCGAAAAGGGTTCCTTTGTGCATTTTTTTTGCGGGGTGCCCTTTGGGGCCCCCTGACCATGCGAGTGTTTTGCGACCACAAATCAGCCCAAGTTGGCCGAAAGGGGTCGTTTTCGACGTCGGAGGTCGATGTTCCTTCTGGGTTTGTTGGTTTGTTGGCATTCCGTCCCTCTTGGATTCGGGATCCAATGCATTTTGCATGTTTGGGCCCCCCAGGATACAACGTTTTGAATGGGCAATCCAGTGACCCCTGTTTCCGTTTGAACATGGAATTTTGAGCGAGGGTGATACCCCTTTCAATGCCATGTTTGGCTCCATGTTTAGTTGCTTAACAGTTTCTTTCTTTGTGTGTGGGGGGGGGGGGCTAACTTGTATTTTGGTTTTGGACAGCATCAATAAGGGTTGCTTTCAAGGAACCATGATCATGGCCCACTGCGTAGCAAGGACCTCCAAGAACCTTCGTATTTGACTCAATATGCTGCTTTGTTTAGTATATATATAGAGAGAGAGAGAGAGAACCAACACTGGAAAACAACTCCGAAAGGTAAGCAATCCTTCCCTTCCCCAGAAGGTGGGGGGGGATACAAATGGGACCTTTGTCTCAGTTGCCCAATGCAAATCGGCCAACTTGAGATTTGGTTTTCCAATCGGGGCGCGGCTTCAGAGATCCAAACAGGCTTTTTTTGTCCAAGTCCTTTGGGCAAGTAAGTTGTGACAAAATAGGAGTCCTGTATAGCACTGCCTTAAGATGGTGCTTTTCCATGTGGTTTCCCTTTGAAGAACTGACTAATTAATGAAGAATCCACCCCTCCCCTCGACAAGGTTGGGGGGGGGGATTTAGATGATCTGCCGTACGCAGGTAAGAACAACCACAACTTATGAGCTTTTCCCCAAGGTACCAACTTACTAAAATTGGTCGAAGACCCAAGTCATGTTGACCCCCTATGAATCAACCCCAGTTGATTAACAGGGGGTGGGGCCCCTCCAAAGGCGGTCTGATTCCCCAAAATTCACCCAGAGAGAAGCATTCCCCTCCAATCAAAAGTGGTTTGATTCCCCACAACTCGCGGCGAAGCATTCCCCTCCAGCGGTCTGATTCCCCACATTTCACCCAGAGACCTGGACACCCCTCATTCAAAAACCGGGTTGGTGGGCTGAAAAGACGGGGTCCACAAAAAGGGCCCCGTCTCTCAGGTGCCCCGAATGCTGCAGCTGCTGCCGAGCACCGGGCTCCTGCAGCCCCCGGCCTATGAGAAGCCCTCCTTCGGGCGCGACGACGCGCCGGCGCGGACCAACGTGGTGACCTTCTACTTTAAGGCGCGGGCGGGCGCCCTCCGGGCGGAGGGCGGGCTGGAGCCATGTCTTAAAAACACAACTTTTCAACTTTTTGGGTGGCATGGGCTATATGTCTGCAAAAAGATTAACTTCCCCAGGGCTTGGAGTTTTAAGGGGTACGTGGTGTGCGAAGTCCGAGACCGCACCTAAGAAACCATGGTTGAATCGGGCGGGCTGGAGGCGGAGGTGTGGATGGACAAACTCCGAGACCGCACATAAGAAACCATGGTTGAATCGATTCATAAGGTTTGTTGATATTTACGGGGGGAATCGAATCCGAAACCAGGGTTTCTTAGGTGCGAAATGGATTTCGTCCATCCGTAGGTGGCCTGTTTAGGCGAGCCTGGTTCAAAATCGATGGGTTCCACTGGTTTAGATGGGTGTTGTTCCATTTACCAGGGAAACCCATCTAACTGTCCAAAAGGCCGCCTTCGGGAGTAGGCGTTGGGTCGGAGGAGGCGCTGGAGGTGTTTGGGCCGTTGCATGGAATTGGGGGAGGGGGTGAGGCCAACGGCGTTGGGTGAGGTATTTCCCCTTGAAAAGTGGAATTGGGGAGGGTGACGGCCAGTTCCTTTCATGGCCGCCTTTCTTTTGGCTGGCTTGGTTGCAGGGCTGCCGTAAGGCTCGCTCCTGGAGGTCCTTTGTTGGGAGTACCGTTTTATGTGGTAACTACCTGGAAGATGGGTGGCGTGAAAGCATTTGTTTAATATGAATGTTGCGGCAAGTGCATGCAAACACAACAAGGCGGTCTTGCACCAAGGGGGATACATAAAACATCTAAAGAGAAAAGCAGACGCTGTGCGCTCTGTGAATCCAAAGTCAGGCTGCACTAGTCTAGCATGTCGTAGCTGCGAAAATTATGCGTGCAAGTTTCCCTGTGCAAGTTCCACGCAAGTTGCTCAGTGCATGTTGCGCTGTGCAAGTGCTTTGTGTTAGTTGTCCCTTCGTAATGCTTTTGGACAAAAAGTTCAGACTTTCTTGGGCCAATCCACGGAAGTGAGAGTATCCACTTAGACATGGTTCAACCGCAATTGTTCAAAATGCCTTCTGATAGTTGTCCAGAAAGAGGACATGTTTCATCAGTCGACTGCGACCCGGGAAGAAGTGAGTAGTGTTGACACTATAATTTTCTCAACCCCAGCTTGTTCATAGGGGGATGGGGGGTGGGGCCCCTCCAAAAGTGGTCTGATTCCGCACATTTCACCCAGGGAGCACCACCCCCTTATGAATATACTGGGGTTGATTAATATGGGGTCAACATTCGCCTTGTTGGATTTGTCTTTTGTTGTTGGATGGTTGCCTGGTTGCAACTGGCTGGGTTTAAGGGACCAGTTGCCCCGCTTACAACGAGCAAATGAGGAACATGGAGGTTGGCAATCAACAACCAGTTTAGGGGAGCTCCATGAAACGCTATCACCTCCCACACATGATTTGAAGCTGTTCTCGAACTCCTTGCTCCGTTTCGGACGCTCGTCACTGGCGGTTGGATCATAGTGGTAAGCCAACAGCTGTAACAGTTCGTGAACTTTGGGGTTCCACTCGAGTGGGAATTGCAGGCTACGAAATCCAACGAGGCCCAGCCCAAAGGCTTGGAATGTTTGCAGCGAAACATAGCATCCCCTCCCCCCCAAAATTTTGAATGGATACCCACTTGATTATCATCATTCTAGACAAAGTGTGTTTTCTTTGTTTGTTCTTTTTTGTTTAAAGAAAAAACAAGAAAAACAAAAACAACTCCAAGTGAGCACAGTCGCCGCCTTTCTTCGCCCCTGTTGCTCACTTGCCCAATTCGAATCGACCTGACATGACCTGTTGGTTTCCCTTTTTAGGTTCCCAATTTGTGTGGGCCCAACAGGTGATCTCGCTTTATTTCTGGGTCAACTGAGGGCAACTGAGTTTTTGGTTTCGGGGTTGATTACAAGGGGATGTTCCCCTCCAACGTGGGCTGAACCCCCACCAAAAGAATTGAGACGCCCCCCGTATTATAATCAACCAGGGTTCTGCTTAAGCAGATTTAATCTGTGGTGGACATTGTGACTCAACCGCCTGTGCCAATAATGCTGAGGCACCTGTGGGTTTTCGTTGTTAAGGGATCGTCAAAGTCACAAACAAATCATTGATTTCCTTGTGGTTTCCCTGTTGACTTTCTTTTGGTTTCCTTTTGGCTTCCTTTTGGTTTCTTTTGGTTTCCTTTTGGTTTCCTTTTTTGGGTTTCTGGCGAGTTCCCTATTTTGAGACCCGAATGGTTTGCAGGTGGAGAAGCACCCGCAGGTCCCAGACAGCGTGCCTTGGACGATCTCTGGATATGTCCGGGTTAGATCAGGCTGCGGGTCTTTCGTGTGGCGGGATTGTCCCTAGCACATCATACCTATCGATATGTTCATCGGATCACGATACGTAGGCCTGTTGCAAACGAATGGTGTGTCCATTCATTAACTACCTTTGATGATTGACCTTTCGCCCAAATGGGCTTGGAGCAACGAATTGAGTTGCCGCACATCGGTTCTACAAAATGCCTGAAGGGTCGGTCCCCTGACTAATGTTCCATTTGCTGATTTGCTGTTCTCAACCTTGTTTGGCAGGTTTTTGACTGATGGTCAACAACCCACCAAGGGCAGGTGTCCCAGTTGAGCGAGCTTTTTGTTTGTGAGCACATGTTTGGCCAACAAGCTGAGAGCTTGTTTGGCCAATCCAAGCTGGGGTCTCCTCCAAAACTACTGTATGTGAGACACGTGTCAGCCACTGTTGTTCAATCAGCCTTCTTTTGGTTTCCGACGCGAACCAGTTCTTTGCGTTAGGGGACCTACACTCAAGGAAACAATACAGTTAATACAAGTTCTTTGCACCCCAGATATGGGCCTAACCCTGGGATTCACTTGCCACCATTAAACCACTGGCTGGGTTAGTATAACCATTGTGTACAGTTTATGATTGTCATCATCTAAATTGGGTCAACCATCACTTCCCGTCAATTTGAACTCCTGGTTCTTGTGGGTAAATGGGACAAAATTCCTATTCCCAGGGCCATTCTGGTAAACACAAAGCACGTATTTACCACGAAACAAACACGTTGTTTCAAACCGAAAAACAGAGAGAACGAGGGTCATTGGAGGTCTCGGGGGGTACACTTCCGATCCTCCACGCAGTTGCCAACCTCAGTTTGTCCATTCAAAACGTTGTCCCCTCATTTGCTAGTCGTTCCCTCAATTTGTTAGTTTTCCCTGAAAGAAATAAACACTTTTTGGGGGCCTAAGTCTGCTGAAGTGAACGAAACATAAAGAAATCCGTGCCCCGTGGACAGGTGCCGTACCTCTACATCTCGCTGCGGGGGCCCTTGGGCTTTCACTTTCTGGAGGACTGCAGTGAAGGCTTGCAGGCCGCGCGACCGGAAGGTGTCGGAATGAAGTTGGCGCAGCGGAGCTTTTGGAAAGGGAAGCGAGCAACAAAGGAAAGTACGGAAAGACGAAAAGGGCATTCAGAGAATAACCAACAGACACGAGCAAACAAGCAAGCACGCAGGCAAGCAGGCAGGCAGGCAGGTAATCAAGCAGGCAGCTATTTCGCAATGCCCACCTCATGTTTAAGAGCGGTTTGCTTCGAGGTGGTTGGCAAACTCTTTGACGTGTTTGAATGCCTGGTGTCACTTTGAGCCGCCTTGGACAGAGGTTGGCGAGGGAAGCCGAAGCTGATGAGCACAAGCACTCACCAAACAACTACCAGCAGATAAGCTTAATATGGGTGCTTCTCATCTTGATGGAACCCCGTTGTTGTTGCTTTTTGTTCCAAGGGAAGCCGTTGAAAGGACACCAGGCATTTTAGGGACCCATGAGATGTGGTCAACAAGCCCAGAATTGTCCATGGATTTTTTGGGAGATTTCGTTGGGGGCGTGCTCTGAATGTTCGACACAAGTAAGGGGAAGAAGTACATTGCCCATGTCCTGTTGGACAAACAAGTAGATTGGACCGGGCTCATGTAACTCAAGCGACGGATAAATAGTTGTGCGACTTTTTAACACATGTGCCAGGGTCAAAATGCCCTTTGTACCGGGGCTTCGGGATGGTCATCAACCTCTTAGGAGGTTCAAACAACCAATGTGAAGGTTCCCCTGAAGGGAACTACGACCATGACCCGCAAGTTCGATTTTTTGCCCGTGCTGCATATGGGTTTGATTTATGTTGCCCTTTTTGGGATAGCAAGGCTTATTTAAGTTTTTACCTCTGTCAGTAGAACCAAAAGTCAATGGGTGAAATGGACGCTGCTCAAAGGGCGGCCGATCGTTTGCGTCCAGGTGTTGAACAGTAGCCTGGACGCTGCTGAGTTCCCCTGCAGCGCCAGCAACTTCCCGCAGCAGGAGCTGCGAGAGAAAGTCGCCAGGGTTTGGTACGTGGAATGCAACAGCATTTGGTGATATTCGAAGCTTATATATATATAATATATATATATGGTACCCCCCCTGGAATACTCAAGTTTTTGGACAGAACTTTACATTTTGGCTGAACAAATGCATGCAAAACACACGTTCCAGCTTCTAAAATCAGGCTCTAAAAAATGCACTCCTTTTTAGACTTAAATTCTAGCATCGGTACTTAGTGCAATCCAGGATGTGCTAGCACGTGCTAGCACGTCCTGGATTGAAGATTGAAGATTGAAGATTCTCAGACCACTTGTTCTGGAAATCTTCAATCCGTCCTTAGGACTAACTGGTATGTGCTAGCACGTGCTAGCACATCCTGGATTGAAGATTGAAGATTGAAGATTCTCTGACAACTCTCTCTGGGATTCTTCAATCTTCATTCTTCAATCCAGGATGTGCTAGCACGTGCTAGCACATACCAGTTTGTCCTCAGGATGGATTGAAGATTTCCAGAACAAGTGGTCTGAGAATCTTCAATCTTCAATCTTCAATCCAGGGTGTGCTAGCACGTGCTAGCACATCCTGGATTACTCTAAGTACATATTTGGAGAATTTCAGAAAGAGTTGTCAGATAATCTTGAATCTCCCATCCAGATCCTGGATTGCCTTAAGTGCGGATTTGAAGAATCCAAAAGGCAGACCGGGAGTGCACGTATGTGCACGTTGTCAGAATCAAAATGTGGATGTGCACTTGCACTGCCTGCAATTGGCCAGGGGAAGAATGTTGCTGACACCTTTACATTTTTGTGTGGACTTGAGGGCTGGCCAGAATGGAAGATTCTCAAATAGAAAATCTGGTAGATCTTCAATCTTCAATGCAGGGGGCGAAACCTTGATGAGTCTAGAACAAACTGTCAAGTTTTTTGGGGACCAGGATTGAGTACATTCTAAGCATATGTTTGTGGAATCTTGTATATTCGATGTTCGATCCAGGGCAACACGATCTGAGCAAATGCTGAAAAACACTGTGTTTTACAGCATTTATGCAAATAATAGGATCTATGATTGAAAACACGTTCCTGTCATTGGCTTGGCTCAGTTCTTGCTTGGTTCAAACCACATGGAGGTCGAAGGACAATAACCCTTTCAAAATTGAGTTTGATTCCAAATTCATTTGGCCATGACAATAGCTATCTTCTGATCCAGTTGATTTTTTGAAATGCACAAGAAACTGCAAACGAGTAAACTTGAATTTGGTTTGAACTCGAAAGCTTTTTTTAACTGGATATTCTTCCCTTACTTGAATTTCAATAGTTGTTAGTGGCGATGATGGAACCAACTTAGACAAGCAACACACACACACACACACGTGGGATAGTTGCTTTGCAACATATGTTTCAATTAGGCTGAACTAGCATGTCAGGAATTATGCACAACACTCGAGTTAACATGTAAATGCAACTGCGCAAGGACATGAATTAGGAATGAGTTCCTTTTCCCCGAGTTGATGTTTTGCTGAATTTCGCTGCCAAACAAAAATAATAAACACCAAATAATAGGGCTGCTACAGGCGCGTTGCAAAACCTACTTTGCGCACTACTCCTGTACTGAAAGTTGTGCTTTTGGAGCTGGAGCTGCCAAATTGCACTTTGCATACTCCAATGTCACTTTAAGTGCACTTTGCGCACGCCAATGTGACGGTCACACAACTCGCTACTCCTAATCAACGTTGAGCTTAACTTCTGCTGAGTGTCCAGTTCATTTCAGAGTCTCAAGGCATTTGTTACCCCCAGTCGGCCAAAAACCTCAGTTCTGTCCAAAAACCTGAGTATCTCAAGGGGGGGTAGCATATATATATATATACAAATATATTTGTGTGTGTGATGCGTGTGGCGCATTTGGTGTGCGTGTGTGTGCGCGCGTGCTTGTGTGTGCGTGTGTCTGTGTGTCTGTGTGTTTGTGTGTTTGTGTGCAGGGTGTGCGTACATATATATATATATATGTGTGTGTGGTGTGTGTGTGTGGGTGTGTTTGTTTGGTTGGCTTGCTTGCTTGCTTGTTTGTTTGCTTGTTTGTTTCTTTGTTTTGTCGCATGTGTGCGCCTGTTTTTGTTTTCAGTGTGTGTCTTTGTTTTTGGCTGCGTGTGTCTGTTTAAAGAATACACCACTAAGGCAACACGCCCATTCCAAGCGGCGAGTCGCAGGACTGGTGCCCTGGGGTCATCTCCTCCTGGCCGCAGGGACTGGAGCTGGAGGCTCGCGCGGCTTTCCATTTGCGGCCTGTGTTTCCCCGCGGATCCCCGGTTTGGGGGGGAAAGGTTTTAGGCTCACTCCCGGGACTTTCTACTTGGAAAAACAAACCAGAAGCGGAGACTTTGTGCGGCCAACCACAGGAGGTGAGAAAGGGAAGGGAGTTGTGTGAGGTTCCTTTCGTGTTCTTGTCGTTTCCCTTTGGCCCCTTGTTTCATGGCTGTATGGGGAAACTACCCCATTTCTTCGTTGCATTTTGCTTGGATGTTAGGACTTTAACTTTTTGCCAACTAATGGATTTCCATTAAACCACTACAAGTTAAACCTTTAGCAGGGGAGCAGAAAGCAACCGAGATCTAGTTTTGTAGAACCACCAGACAAAGCACTGACAGGCCTGTCTGGGCATCGGCCACACCGCCCGCATCTCGGTGCCCAATCCGCTGGCGAGGACCTGGGAGGCGGACTCGGGTGACGAATCGGCGAGCGAGAGCGAGCCGTCGTTTCGCGATGCGGCGGTTGGGCCCCCTACAAATGGCTGTGGGTTAAAGCCCATGGTACCATTTTGGGACAGGTGCATCTCCATTTTAGAACCTATTTTAGTGGGGATTGGGATTTTTACTGGGGGTACGGGGTTTTGACCCATGGCCAAATGAGTATGGAACCCAAAAGGCCTCCTTTAAAGGCTACTTTTGGAGGTCCAAAACCTTACCATGGAGATGCAATGGAGGGTCCAGTGAAGCTTGTGGATCAACAGAAGTTATGATGGTCCATTTGAATCAAATAGATGTTTCCTCATGGGAGGTTTTTAACCTCCAAAAGGGTCCTGAGGGCCAAAGATGCTTAGAGTAATGTGTTTGTTGCAAGAAGTTTGGGCAGTGAAGGATGAAGCCGCGAGCCTTTGACCCTTCCCCAGTTCGAGTCGGTCCCGAAAGGTTATGCAACCTTCAGGTGCCCTGGAAGAAAGGACTCCCCACAAACAAGAAAACCCCACTTAATAGCAAGCCGGGGGATAATTTACGCTCCAAGCCCGTCCTTCCTTTCGACTCAAGCCTCCCTCATTTCGTTCCGCCAGGTGCCTCCCAACTTTCTGGATGGGCGACTCTATGCTTTCAGAATTCAGGTTCGGCCGCTCGACCTGAGCTAAGCTGTCCGATGGATGCAGTCGGTGTCATGGGTGTGATGTTTGCTGTGGTTCTCGTGGCCATGGTTGTCGTTTTGCTTGTCATCGCCGCCATCGTTGCTGCTGCCGCTGCCTCTGCTCGAGGATGCATTGCACTGAGCTGGCTGCGTGATGCAAGCAAAGCTGCGACCATTTGCACCTCGCTTCCTGACCCGGATGGATATGTGTCAAAATAGGGCGACTCTCAAGTGGTGGCTTTCATTTGCTTTCCCGTTTGGTGTGGGATGGGGATCGGGTTTTTGGAGGGTTGGGGCGAACTGGCCCCACCTAGTCCGATCACAGAAGGATGTCTCAAAATATAATTATCGCCTGCTCGAAGGTTGTAGAGGGGAGCGCCCATTCTTGCAAAGGAAATCGAACAAGCCACCTGGAGGACTCGAATTCGTGTTGAGACAAGGGTGCGTCTTTCTTTAAGAGTGCCCTTTGCGGAGTTAGAGAAAGAGAGGGTGAGACAGGCAACCCCGCAAAAGACATATCACAACAAAACAAAGAGAGGAAAGCACATGAAACTCCTAACGAGAAAGAGAGAAATAACAACGGAGAGAGAGAGAGAGAGAGCCAACCCACACACAAAGGATAAAGCAGAACATATCACAAGGCAGAGACAACAACGAGCGAGGCAACCAACCCCAAAGAGAAACAATAACGAAGAGAGGGCGAGAGAGAGAGGGGTAGAGAGAGAGAGAGAGAGAGAGCGAGATAGAACGAGATAGATAGCCAACTCAGGCCAACTCTCCAAAAACACAAACCTGTTTCTGAAACACCCCACCCCCCACCCCCCACCCCCCCCGCCCCCAACACAGAACTAAGAAAATTTTAGAACACGGAGGCTTCCATTCCCTTCGCTTCGTTTCGAGGAACCCGGAGCTTCAGATCGAGGAGGGCAGCCAATGGGCCATGGACTTTGTGAGCAGCGCGGGCCAGCCCTTCGATTCCTTGGTGGTGGAGACCTTTGGGAAGGCGTCCGGGGTGGTTCGGTTCCGCCATGGCGTTCAAGCCACGGTTTGAAAACCCGGGTAGTTGCAGGTTGGGGAACCACCCCGAATACATGGGTGTATGACAGGGCTCCTTAAAAGATACATGTTGCAACCATTTGAAACATGTTTTTTCCTACCGAAATAAAGGGAAGCCACCATTTACAAGGGAATGTTCAGGTGTATACTCGAAGGATCCCTGTATAACCACCCATGGTTTACCTAAGGATTTGTCGGCCGCAAAAAAAGTCAGGGGAGCCAAGGAAGCAGGTTGGACTACCCTTGGCTTCAAACCACCATTAAAACAAGGGGTGTAGAACCAGCCACGGGTTTGAGCCACAATTAAAGCCCAGGTAGTTGAAGGTTAAGGATAATTAGTCCCAACCATAAATGGGTGCGGATATCCGCCTTGTGAATTCTTCTCTGTACATGGTTCTGAGATCCTTTTTAATACTAGGTTTTTGACTTGACTCATTTGGATAGGGCCTATAGCCTGGGCTTCAAACCACCATGAATACAGTGGGGGTACAACCACCCATGGTTTACCTAAGGATTTGTCGTCATTTAAGTTGGCGGTTTTGAGCATACCTTATTTTTGAGAGTAGCAAGACTATTTTCTACCCTGTAGTTCCTCTTTTAGTTGTTTCAAACATCACCTTTGCCAATTGAAAGAGAGGGTCCGTTTGCCTGAGTGATGTTGTAGAGAACACGTGGGGAATCCTATGTTCAATCCTTGAAGTTTTAAGGCCACTTGTGTCATGAGAAGCCGGTATCACAGGCAAGCCCCCCAAGCCTTGTCCTGAAGAAGGGTGACCCTTTGAATTCCATGTTCAGGGTTCCCTATAGTTCTTGTTGTGGTTTTGAACATCATCTTTTTGAGGGGACCCCCCGATAAATTGATGAGGGGTTCTTGAATCCGGGGGTACAATTAAGATTAGGGCAAATTCAAGCGAACTCACTTACCGAAGCGTGTCACCCACGATGACAGCTCCTGCTTTGGAGTTCCGTTCTCGGGTTGACGAAGTGCAATGCACTCATATTACTGGAACTTAGCATTTCTTGTCTGCACCTCGCTCGTGCTTTGCTGGCAAGCAAAGCCGTTGTGCTTTCGTTTGGCCATTCGTTTGCGTGGCTGGAACGGAATTGAAGCATTGGTGTGGTTCAACCCCCATCTTTTGTTTGGATCACGAAACTCCGGAATAGCAGATTATATTTACCCCTGTTGTGTTTTCACACCATGAGTTGCCGGACTTTAATACTTTTTGGTTTTGGACCCCATAAATAGAATGTTCCTACTTGTTGGGGCCCATCCACTCAGGAAGCGATCGGAAGTGAGTTTGGTTTTTTCCTTTAAGGGGTAGAGTACGGTTGCTTCCAGGACACAGAGCTGTATTTGGCATCGCCCATGCACATCCAGCCCTTCCTGCAAACCATCGACCAGCAGTTCATGCCATTCCGCACCTCGCTGCGTTTTAAGCGAATCTGCGAACAAAAAAAGAGCACCCCTCCCACGTAGACAGCGGCCCTGCAACACATGGACGGACAGAAAACTATTTTGTGAACAAGGTTTGCCTTTGTGGTTTTCCACAAGTGCAGAGTTTTTACAGGTCTCAATCTGGTCAAGTGGGGCTGAGATCGCCCTACGTTTTCGCCTGGGGCTCGTGTGGACTACTTCCAAGGGTTTGCCTATTGGCCCTTTGGAAAACAATTTTCCCCCTTCAAAAATGGAATCGGGGGAGGGGGGAGGCGTGGAGAGTTTTTTTTTGGCTTTCCGTTTCCCTTTTTCTTGGGAAGCCTAGATGAATGGAATTGGGGGTACCCCCACCCCCGTCCGCCCCAAAGTTGGGGTGGAGGGTTTATGCCCCTAAAAAGATGGCCAACTGTGCGGCTCCCCTTGTGTTTGAAGACTCTTGGGTCCCGGAATATGTTCCCATGTTTCCAAAAAGAGGGTGACAAGGCAAACTCCCGTTCCAAGGGTGTCACTCAAACACCACGTGCCGTCATCGCAGCCCCACATTGAAGTGGAATTTGAAGGCGATGGTCTTCGTAGTGTGTGGCATGGCAACCAGACCTCCTGGATGTTAACACGAATTGCTAAGGAAGTGATTGCTTTTTGGAATAGCTTTAGCACCGATCTTTTGGAATCTCATAGATCATCCATGGAAGCTTCTTCCGACGGCTTCCTACATGCCATGTGCAATCAGCTGGCTCTGAGGCGAAGGGATACGCAGCGAACCTTTCAGGCATGGACACCCTACAAACTTTGCTACATAACAAATGAGCAAGTTGGAGGTTTCCAAGTGCCAGCCTCACCCCCAGACCTCACCCCCATGCCCAGGGGTCCCAGTTCCCTTTGAAACTTTGTGTGATTGAAACAGTCCCTGGAGAACATGGAGCCCAACAGAAGCCAATGTTAGAGGAATCTCCTTTTGGGGGACTTTGGTGGATTTCATGTTCACTTGCAGAGGCGTATCGCTTTTTGGTTGCCAGTTTTGAGTCAGGTCCGCAGTGTTTGTACGACGCAGCGATTTGTTGTTGGGGGGGGAACAAGGAGTCAGACATCATTCGAGTCTCCTCCAACGTGATGGTTGTATCCTATGCCACAATTTTGGACCGGAATCTGAAACATTGTTTCTGCGTAATTATAGTTGTTGGGCAAGGCAGGTCTTGCAACCCCAGTGCTTCCAACCCCAGTGCTTCCATTTGCCACCACAACAGGTAATCAGTTGTTTTTTGCCTCTTAGTTTCACCTCCTGTTTTTGCCTGGTTACCTTCTGTTATGAAGGTAAGTTGAAGCACTTGGAAGATCAGGGACCCCGCAATTGGATTGCTGTCGTAAGCTTTTTCCATCTTTGTTTCTGGGATCCGACATGCTCAACCTTACTTCCATTTGCTTGAGAATATGGTTTGTTTCCTCTGTTGGTTCTATCACTACTGGAGATCTGTTTTATTTGTTTGAGGGAACTTCAGCAAATGGAAGGTCAACAGCAACTTGTTCCAGCATCATTTTTGGTGAGATGATGCATGCTGAACCTGAACCGCGACTAAAAGTACGGGGACCGACAAGTCTTAGTGAAAGTACGTGCTGGTTCTCAGCAGGGAATGATGGAATGACCCATATAAACCGTATAAACCATCCCGTATGGTCTCCTTTGTAAGGGAAGCCCAAAAACGCTTCGTTCCCTCAGTCCCTGCTGAGCACCATCTATCACTACTGGAGATCTGTATATCGTTTCGAGGGAACTCAGCAAATGGAAGGTCAGCAGATGTCAACAGCAACATCCAGCAGCATAGGTGTCCCTTTTTGGTGAGCCTGGTTAAAAATAGATAGGTTCCACTGGTTAGATGGGTTTTGTTCCATTTACCAGCGCCATCTATTTTTTTCCAAAAGGCCACCCATGACAGCAACTCAAAGTACTGGGACCGACAAGTCTGAGAACTCGAGGTCGATATGTTTGTATTTTGTCCAGGGAACTTCAGCAAATGGAAGGTGATGGAATGACCCCTATAAACCATCCCCTATGTTTCCTTTAAGCGAATCCCAAAACGTTTCCTTCCCTCACTAGCTGCTGAGCACCATCAAGTCTTGGAACTCCAACTGAGCCAAAATCAAACCTGGGTAAGTGCAGGTTAGTAAGGGACGATCCCAGCCATAAATAGCTGCGGCCGCCTTCTTAGTTCTTTACATGACTCTGGGTCGACCATTTTTGTACCAGGTTTTGATTGTGACTCAGGTCTGGACTTCATGCCCTACACTCTGGTGCCAGCTCCGAGGGCCAATCGGCGTCTGCAGGGCACCGGTGGGGTTGCGCCACTGGCGCCTGATGCGGAGGACGCTCGAGCGAGCGGCCGCGAGAGCAGCAGCGGTGGGGTTTCGAAGGGAAACCAAAAGGAAGAAGCACCGTGTTTTTTTAAGGGACCGCTTTTGTTGAGGGGCCCGTTTTAGGTGACACACAGACACACACCCAAGTTCAGTCAAGCATGTTTTTTTTTCTTCTTTTCTGCTCACTTCTCGGGGGAATCCTGGACTTGAGTCAATTTGTGAGAAGACTACTTTAGTGACCAGCAAGAAGTTTGGATACTTGTGCGGGCCTATCCATGAGAGATCCTAGGCCGACCGAAAGGACACCCCAAGAAATGCTGGAGCAGGGAGGGCGGCTTGGTGATTTGATGGCTGGTCTCAAGGGTGTGAGCGAAGCTGAGACCTTCGGAAACGATTAACTTCACCAAAACCTAAAGGTGATCAACATAGGTGTCCTTTTTGGTTGTTTTGCTAAGAAAAAAGAGATGGCGGTTTTCCTGGTTTACCTGGTGGTTTAATCATCTACCAGGGAAACCCATCTATTTCCCCTCTTTTAGGACACCGAAAGGTGATCGACCTTTTCCTCAGGCTTGGGGAGCCCAGTGAACCGCGCTGAGGGGGTCGAGGGGGGTCCTGGAGGTGAGACGCGCTTCCCATGTCCCTTTAAAGAAGACGAAGCCCCGACTCCAAATGCCATGGTTGCTGTGGGTCTGAAAGAGCCCTCGACTAAAACAGCAGGTATTTGCAAGAGGAAACATGTATTTGCAATATGTTTTGTGTAAACAAACGGCGCCACCCAACTGAAAAGGGTGCCAAACATGCTCGGCATGAATGAAACAACTCAATCAGGAGGTCCAAGTGTTGACCGGGGATGGCAGGTTAGGGGGTAAGAAGGGTCCTTTGGTACCTCCTCAAAGACTCAGGCACGAAGGGAGCTTCTCGGTGTAAGGATCCATGCCAGAGCAATGCAATCAGCTTGGCCTTGCTTTGCCACCATAATTTCAATCTAATGCAAAATATATGTCGTATATACACATACACCATTGGGTATGGGTCAAAACTAAACTATTACGGCACAGCAGGTTTCAGTCCATGTTCCATTTACCAGGGTTCCATGTTGGTTATTTTTGACCCACGGCCAATTTTCTCATGGCCAAGAACCTTTGGGATGGAGCCTTAGGAGCCTTCGAGCCAAAATTCGCCAGGAGGGGTCCTTGGTCTTGGTGGCGCCCGATGGCTTTACCTTCCGCTCTGGGGATTTCCAGGCGAGGGGGGGGGGGGGGGGAGCTTTTCAGGTGAGTGGGTGCGTGGGTGAGTGGGGTGGGTGGGTGGGTGGGTGGGTGGGTGGGTGGGTGGGTGGGTGGGGTGGGTGGGTGGGTGGGTGGGTAGGGGTTGGGTGGGTGGGTGGGTTGATGGATGGGCGGGCGGGGGGTGGGGCTGGGAAGTGTTGTAGACCCTTTTGGCACACTCAGTTCCCGACTGGGCGTGTGTTGTTGACGTCACTGGTTGGGCCATGTTTTTTGTGGGGGCGTTGAACTTGTTTTGTTTTGCGGCGTTTGAACGCCTGCTTTTGCACCAAACTAAAGTGAGAACCATTAAGCAAATAGCATTGTCAGTTGTAGGTTTTTGAGGTATGGAGGTCACATTCCCTAACTTGTCCAAAACCGACCTTTTATCCTTTTGGCTTCCCAGGTTTTGTCAATGTTTCGTCAAGGTTCTCAAAGGTCAGCAGTTTATTTCTGGGTCCTTGGGGCAACTGAGTTTCAGGTATAGGTATAGCAGCTGATATTGATAGTTTACATACATGCATGCATAGCTTCAAAATTGGTTGCAACACTTGCCACCCGACCCGTTACTGGAGTTAAGCCAATGTTTGAGCATGTATAAGGTTTCTTCGAAGCTATAGGGAACACAACAGGAGGTTGTTTAAACATTTTGGTGTTTCTAGTAGGAGTCCCCTAAACCGGGCTTCCTTTCGGTGTCCCTTGAAATGCCAAACAGGCGTTCGTAATTTGAGAAGCTTCCATTTTGGTGGAGGCTCGGTGCCCTTGTCTTTTGGCAACCATGTTGGGGTCCCTCTGTTTTGACATCCATTTGAGGAGCAGAATCCGAGCCTAGGTCTGCATCGGCGCGTCCTTGGAGCGTAAGGACGGAGGCAAAGAACCACGCCGACCCAGCCCTGAACTAAACCTGAGGCTACATGCCCCACAAGTGTCATAGTCGAAGCACCCCTTTTCTTGGGGCTGTTGGGGATGGTCGTGATGATGGACCCTTAGTAGGGATTTGAGACCACCAGTACAAGGGTTCCTGGTAAGCGAAGCATGACCAGGCCCAAGTAATGAGATTTGACCGTGGCACATATGGTTTTCACTCGATTTGTATGTTTTACGGCTTTTTCCAAAAGCCCTACTTGGCAGCCAGCTGCAAATGGGAGATGTCCTGAATCTATGAAGCGATCTGCTTGATGGACCATGACGGCTTGGAGGAGGTCTTGGTGAGAAGGGTTCACCTGTAGCCACCCCTTGGCTAAACGTCAACTGGAAACGCTGCCACCCGGTTGCTCGGTGGATTACACCTACTGAATCTCCTACTTTTCTCTCCGTCGACCCCAATCAGGGGTCCTTTTTTCTACCGCTCGAGGCAGTTCAGATAACGAAGGGAGCTCGTTTGGCCTGCGGGGACCTGGCAGGGGTCCCTATACACATCAGTTGTGTGCCCCCCGTTGGTGGTTATAAACATCACCCTTGGGGGCCATTTTAGGTGAGTCTCCTTGTGCTCTGGTTGAGCGGCCCTTGCTAGGGAAGAATTGTGTTGCAGGATGAATTACAGGGAGCCTGGTCTCAACATTCCCCGCCTGCAGCTGTCTTTTCATGTTAGACACGCCGTCAGTTCAACCAGGGCCCTTTGGGCTGATTCGAGTTTTTTGTTGGGTAATGTTGACAGGGACATATAAGAACCCTTGTGTAAACTAACTTACCGGCTTACCCCAGCAAAGCGAGGGTTCCACCCGAGGAGTTGTTGCTCCGAACTCAGATGAAACGTCTTGGGTTAGCCCCCGCCTGAGCGTAAGAGCATTACTCGATCCATTGGCCCACAACCAGAAAGGTTGGTTTCCATGTGTCTGCCCTTCCAAACCGAACAAAGAAGGCTTCCCCACAAAAGAGAGAAGCCATCTGCTTGTTGCAGCGTGTTCGTGGATGTGAAAGACAAAACCTGGCTTTTTTTTGTTCACAGGGCTTGGGTTTAAAATTCTTTGTTGAACTTTTTGGGTTAGAAAAGCACCCAACTCATCTGGTAAGGAAAACACGCGGCGGCTGAAGGCTTTGTCAACCAGCTTCCATTTTTAACCTACCCCCCAAGGTGGACTTACACCTATGGGTGACCAATTTTGGGGCTAAATAGATTTTGGGGTAGTCAAACAATTGGGTGTGAGTTTTTGTAGGGGGTCCAAATGGTTTTCTTGTTCGCTTTTGGCTTCCGTCTGAACCAACCAACAAACAGGACCCTCCACAATACCACAAACCCAAATTGGTTTGTCCCAAAGTATGGAACCTGCAAATTGGTGGTTGTTCGTCATGTTTCCCTTTGAAACCACCCCAAAAGGGGTACCCATAAAAAGACGAGCCCCTCGTCTCAGCGGTATCTCCATGTGAGGAGCGGCTTCTCTGGGACGACGAGTTCTTCAGCGGCGCCAACTCCTTGTGCACGGTGTCGGCGGACGCTCGCGCCATGACGTGTGGGGCCCCAGACATCGTGACTCGTGACGCAGGGTCCGTGGTACCAACTACCACGGGGAAGCCCGGAGTAAGAAGCCCCTCGTTGATTGGGAGGTGTCCGCGTTTGGGTGACACCCTCCTAATAGTAGGATGGGTTGATTGATCCGGGGTTCGCAAAAAAGAGTTAACCCAGAGGAAAACATCATGTAAAGGCTAGAGGCAAAAGACCGGGGTTACCTACTACAGTGGCAACTGCAAGCACGGCGGTATTTTTTTTCATGGTTATTTTTTGATGGAGACCAATAAGACGCCAACCATGTGTTATGATGTGTCCAGTGTTCCCTTCATTCTCGGTTTCAGTCAATGGCTTCCAACGTCGCCTTTGGGAAAGGCCACTTTGAAATGAGTTTCTCTTGGGGTGTTGGCTGGGCAGGGAATGAGTTGGTTAAGAGTCAAGAGCCAAAAAGAACCTCAGGATTCACATGTTTTGTTGGAGACAAACCCAACTGAGGACAACCCAAGCTCGGCGTCGGTGTTTTTTGAATGTGCCTTCTTGGTTTCCCTGAGCTCAAGACGACAGGGGCACACTCAATTGGAGCCGAATCTGACCGAGCCGGGCCTTTGAGTCAGATTTTGACAACCGATGGTGTTTTGAAGGGAAGCAGAATGGTTTGAGGGTTCTCCAATTTTGAGACAAACCCATATGTTCTTATGCAAACAGTGTGTGCTGCTCCAAAACTGGTGGACCGGAGCACCGGTTCTGATGCCCACCAAAGGGCCGAAAAGAATGGGGAAGCTGCCCCTAGAAAGGTACACCCTGATCCACGACAAGCCTCTGCTTCCTTTGGTGACCTACTCCTTGAGCTCTGTGGTCAAGAACCCAGACGTGGTGACCTACCCCGATGCGGCAGAACCTCGGCACAGTGGTTCGCTTTTCCTGCACAGCCAAGGGAAACCATCATATGGCTGTGGGTCAAAGCCAATGGTAGCATTTTGGGGTAGGTGCACCCATCTTAGTCTATTTTAGTTGGGATTGGGATGTTCACTGGGGGTACGGGATTTTGACCCATGGCCGTATAGAATCTAGAGGTCTAGAGTTGAAATAGCTGAAGCTGGAAGAACTCGCTGTTGACCTACACTGCAGGTAGCCAAGAAAGTCACTCTTGTGGCGAAGGGGAGCCTGGCTGGTTGCTTGATGTTGCTTGTGGATTCTTGAAGGGATCCATGCGGCATCTAGCTGGTGGTTTGGAGCTCGGTGGTTTGGAGGTGTTTTGGGGGGTGGTTTTTCAGATACCCTCTACAAGAACCCGGGAAAACCAATTCCAAATCCAAGCCACCAATCCAAAACCACCATGAAGGGTTGCCTGATGATTCGTTGTCTTGGTTTTGGGTGGCTGGAGCCAGCATAACAGTTCCATGGTTTGGGGTTGACAAAGCATACCCCAAACAAATGGTCCAATAATTTCTGTGGTTGCTGGTTGTTGTTGTTTTTGATTTTTCAGAGGACCACTTGGGGTTCCTTGTTGTTAATTCCCCCGAGGTAGACTTCAATTCAGGGCTGTCCATTGGGGACATCAACCATCCAGTTCAAATCTATGAGGTACTCCAAAAATGGCTCAGGAGTATAACAGAGAACCACACCCGAAAAGTGGTGGCCATGAATCAGGAGCCCACTGAATTCTGATTTCAGGATTTCGGGTCCCTAATGAAACGATGGATCCCAAGGAGTCAACAGGTCCCAAAAGCTTAACCTTGTATTGCTGAATGGTCCTTTGGGCAGAGGTTTGACACCCCGAACACCTCGTCGCCCGGGCTCCGAACCAATGAGCTGAGCAGGGCGTCTCTGAGCCCTAACCCCGCGGGCTCCAAACACCCAACTAAATCGGGGCGCAGAAGTCGCCCGTCGCCTGTCTCCGAGGAGTGGCTGCTGCAGAGTTTCAAGAAGTTCATCGCCACGGAGCAGAGCATCCGCCTGGACAGCTTGCTGGTGAAGGGCACCCCGATGATCGCCCCAGTGCCCTCCTTTCAGGCCCGAAGTGGCACTCTGGCGACGCTGTTTTTCTGGGCGCGCCGTGTTTATTTTTTGGAGGGGGGGTGCTCAGCAGACATGGAATTTCTGGGTGCACCATGTGTTTATTTTACCGTGTCGTTTTTTCCTCCTTTTTGTTCCTCCTTCTTTTTGTGTTTGGTGCTCAGCGGGGAATGAGACATGGAATGACCCGAAGAATCCATCCAACGGGCGGTTTCCTTTAAGTGGACGGCACCTCAGGTTTATTTCCCGAGCAGCAAGTCTTGGTGAAGCGAAACCAAGAAGGAAGCCACCCGTGGGGTGACCTTCGAGAAGACCCAGCCATGTGGTTTTCAGATGCCATTTTCTGTAAATACCCTAAGTGGTACATGGAGAGGGGATGGCCCGCTGGGGTATCACAAGAGCCATGTTCGACCATGCATTGGGGCTTGTCTTTTGACCCTTCCGGTCCTTCAGAAAGAACCCTCAGCGGCGGGAATGGGGTCTTCTTTGGAAGTTTTGCCCTTTTCAAGGTCCCAAGATTCGGGTTTTGAGAAGCTAGAGCCTTGATTCTGCCTGTTCCCCCAAAATAGAGTGAAGTGGGCGACGCCTTGGGCGACGAGTTGTGTGTTGTGATCGAACCTAACAGACAAAAACCATAACTCCAAATACCCGGCCCGGGCTTTTAAGGGTAGATGTCAACCCCTGACAGACACAGGGAGGTATAGGGGCACAAGCTGCAGAAACTAGCACGGAAATTGAGATTATGGAATCCCCGACAAGGGTAGGTTCAAGGGGGGTGGGTAGTTGAGAGCCCCAGGGTTCCTAAAGAAGCCTTGGGCAACCCCTCCCCCTTGCACCATTCCCCCTTAAGAATTCCATGACAGGCCCCTCCGCTCTTGAGAAACTTCGCAGGTCACCAACTCTGCTAAGGAGTACACGGCAGGCGGGTTCCAGACTGGCTGGCCAGGTTTTCCAGGAACCCGGTTTCCACATCAAGGCCATGTTGTTTTTGCGACTCCAACGTCTGATGGGTGGCAACAGCGGACGGACTGAGATCAGAGATAGCTTCTCGCACTCTGGTTTGCTAGCCTCAGTGAGAAAGCCCTTCCACTTTACACAGAAGCCACAGTGAGCACAGACTGGCTCTTCCGCGCGCCAACTAGGCCTAAGATTACTTGCACTCAGGCTTTTCCCAATCAAGAAGACCACTTTTTAAGGAAAGCTTCCCGACGCCTGATTCAAGCGATTCAAGGAAAGGTAGAGCCACAGCCTCGACAAGGAAAATACGTAGCAAATGCGCGTTGCCAGTGCAAGTTTAGGTCGGACCGCCGAAGGCTACAGCTTGACTGCCATTGGGTTGGATCTTTAGACTTTAACTTTTGGAAATAGTGGTGTTTTCCACAACCCCCAAACAGTTATTTTTTTTTGCAGGAGAGTCAACAGCAACCAAGAGAGGGGGGGTCCCAGCGTTCGGCAGCAGTGGTCCACGAGTCGTTGACCGGTATCGAGGGTGTGGCACAGAGGGCGTTCTGTGCCAGTCCAGCACAGCAGGGTCGATATCATATCATTCCAGGGGTTGATTCCCCATTATTTTCAATGATTGTTCTTTTCAAACATTTGCCGTTTTCCATGGGTTTCTGGAGGTTTTGTGGAAAAAAGGATCCCTGGAAAGAATGGGAAAGGTACCCCTAGAATCATTGAATGCAACGTGCAACTTCTTTGGTTCAAGACCTCTGAGGAAGTTCTGAGATATTCAAGTCAACAATATGGTCGAGCGCAACCTTCAAGCCATCATGGTGCATAAGCGGCAAACCTGGCCAGGAGCGAAACATATGAATAGAATGCGATATAATGCTTATTAAGGATCCCTACCACCAGATATATTATCATGGCTGTTGACCCCAAGTGCAGGAGCCGTCTTTTGCTGACCATGGCACACATGGCAATGACGCAATTGTCCAACCGATGTTTGGCCTCAGATCTTTCTTTGTGCTCCATCGAGCAAGGGTGTTTGTCCAGTTTGAGTCTGGGCTTTTTGATCAAAGGGCCACTCCGTGTGTCAAATGGGTGATTTCCTTCAAATGCACCCCGAGATTTCGCTCCAAAAGACACACCCAAATATATCCAGTTACTCATCCAGGAGCAAACTGGCCGCCAAGAGTCCCATCCTTCAGCTTTTTGGGAAGATGCGTGTTTTCCCACCAACAGAACACGAACCTTGCGCGGGGGCAACAGCCCCACGGAAAGATTCAGGGTTCGGAGAGAAGAAACCTGCGTGACACTGCACACGGAAGCGCAGTCTTGGGATATGAGTGAGGCTTCGTTCGAGGTGCTTCCCTTTCGGCGTTGTTTCAAAACCTTGTGAATGCCCAGCAATACCTGGCCCTAAAAACACAAATGTGATTGTGTAGAAAGACCATCCTGCAGTCATTTGTGATAGGGTTTCATCTATCCCAACTCAACTGGTGCAAAAAGCCGTCCATCCACAGCACCACGAGCCAGGCATACGCACACCGTTGATCAACGTCACCATGCGCTTCAACACCAAGCTGAGGAATGGCGACACCATCCGGCTGTTTACACCTCCAGGCCTGAAGCCAAGAAAAGAGCACACCCCAAGTGCATGGGCTTTCTCTGCGTGCCGCGGTGGATGCCCTAAGTATTACAAGAAGGGAACGAGGAAGCCAAATCTCTCATTAACCGACATTTGCGGTGGTTTTCTTATTGAGTATGGTTGCTTTACTTGTAATATTTGGCCGCATCCTATCCGCGTCCGACATAATTTGATCCTCACTTAAGTGACCATGATTCGCCGCACTGTAGTGAAGATCCGACACACGCCAAATGCACAAACAGGCCAACACGGGGCTTGGCATGAATTCGAAAGGAGTGGATGTGTTTGGTTCCAAGCAATTTTACATCGAACAAGTCTAAACATCGGGCGCACTGGTAGGGATCCGTGTTGATCTGGTTGGGTCTCTCTCTTCTCTTGCGGTCCCCAATAAACCTTCTCTTGTGGCGAGATCCATTGGTTCATTTCCAAAATTCCCTAAACCAATATATCCATATGTCCTGATTGAAACTCGACTGAATATCATATGTCCATAAATCTGACAGACCAGTGTTTTCAATCCCTAAACCCAAAACCAATAGAATGCAAAGCACAGAAAAGGAGGTACCCTCAAAGCAGAGACATCCACATTGACCTGGGGATGAAGTGGGTGTGGGTCAAAAAGGGTACCCCCAAAATGGCCCGGTGGCAAATGGACACATAGACTCGAACCTGCGCTCCTCCGGTGGTTAATTATTTGACCCAGACCCAAATCTTTCTCTTGGTTTGGAGCGTAAGAATTGAGGCGTGTCCAAGTGCTTGAGAGTGAAAGATCATCTAAGTGTGTTTCCTCTTTAAGCATGTAGCGGTGAGAGGGTTTCCATCCCCTTGTTCGGTTGACCTTCATCGGGATGGATCTCAGGTTTCGACCTGAGCTCCGCCACTGGCGCCTGTCCCGATTTCCGGTGGCCCGGCACCTTCCGGCCGCTGGTCTACTCGCCCCCGCCGGTGTGCAACTGCAGCGACTTGGCGGCTCATTTTGCTGCACAGAGCCACGTGCTCAAAACCGATTCGGGAGATGATTCGGTTGGTAAGGGACAATCCCAAAAATCAATAGTTGCGGCCGCCGTTTGAGTTCCTTACATGGTTCTGGGTAGACCATTTTTGTACCGGGTTTTGATTGTGACTCAGTAGAGAATGAGGGAATGAACATGGGGCTTCCCTTGAAGTCAACCATTGCAAAGGGTGCATGTTGCTTGGATGCTAATGTTGGGGAGTGAATAATAAAGGCCCCCCCCCTCAAACAAAATGGGGGGGGGGTCAATAGAGGAAACCCTAAAAACAAAATGAGGGTCAGACCGGGCCTTCCCTAAGTAGTATTCCAGTAAGTATTAGTTAGTATCGGTTTAGTATTGGTTTAGTATTCTTGCTGACTGGCTTAGTACTGCTTAGAATTGGTTTAGTATTGGTTTAGTATTCTTGCTGACTGGCTTAGTACTGCTTAGAATTGGTTCAGTGTTGGTTTAGTATTCTTGCTGACTGGCTTAGTACTGCTTAGAATTGGTTTAGTATTGGTTTAGTATTCTGGTTGACTGGCTTAGTACTGTTTAGAATTGGTTTAGTATTGGTTTAGTATTCCCTGGCCCCAGTCTTAAAACACTTTTCTCAATTAACCCCCCTTAAACAAATCTCATTATTGGCTTCCTGGGTGTTCCCTGTACTACCTACCCCCTTGAAAATTTGGCAGGGTGCAACTTTTAGTAAGGGCTGTCATAAAGAATTTGGCTGTTGGGGACCTCAGTTAAACTTCCTTTTCAGGGACTTCAATCATCATCTCCTTGTTGGTGGTGGTGGTAGGTTGGGGGGGGCGGGCGGGGCAGAGAGAGAGAGACAGGAGTTGCACTGAACTAGGGATTAATCATCAAACTTTTTTGGGGGGAACATTTTTCCTGATTTTTTGCCTCAAAAAACTTTTGTGTATGAACTCCCCCTTTTGCTTTTCAGGGGTGTGAATATTTTTATTTTTTTGTGTATTGACTCCCCACTTATTATTCGCAACCTAACATTAGGACTTTAACTTTTTGCCAACAAATGGGTTTTCCAATAAACCACTAAAAGTTTTAAAACAAAATAGCAGGGAGCACAACCGAGAAATTGGGGATGGTTCCCCTTATTCCCTGCTGAGCACCAGCAACGCTTTGGGGTCTCTGCCCCAATCAGCTTTCGGGCGTTTCGGAGCAGCTCACAGGCAAAAAAAAGCCGAGGGCTCCAGCGGTTCCGGGGGGTGCTGTTTTGGAGAAGCCGCCTGGGCTCAGTTGTAAGTTTGTGTCTCTAGGGGTACCTTCCAATTCCGTTCTTTCCAGGGATCCTTCTTTCTAGAAAACCTCCGGAAACCCATGGCCGGTTTTTGGAAAGAACGATGGTTGAAAAGAATGGGGAATCAACCCCTAGAGTGTCCTAAACTTGACGACACCAAACAAATGGTGGCTCGTTTGGCTCCATTTTGAGATTCGCCAAAAGCAAGGGTACCCGCGCTCAAACAATGGCACCTGCGTAGAGGTTACGTGTTTGAAAACACATTCGCCATTTTTGCATATTAATGCTTATTCAAAAAAGAAGAGCAAATAACTCAAACAAGGACAATGAATGGTTCAATTGAAGTCAATACCAGGTGGTTTTTGGTTTAGACAAAGCAAGCGGGTGCAGGGGCGCATGCCGTTTCGGGGGTCGACCTCTCGAGTACCCTTTCCATTTTCCTGGTGCAGGTGTCTAGAGGCACCCTCTAAATTCAGTTTTGTTGTACCCTCCCTCCAACAATCATGGAAGCTGACAGGAAAGCGTGGGACAACTACTTTCCGCTTGGGAACCTCCCTGTGCACGTCCCGATTGTTGGAAGGAGGGTGGCTTTTCGGGAGGGTACCTCTTTTCTACCAGAGTTACTAGGTGCAACTGAGCATTTGCGAGCCGCGGACCCCGCGTCGCCTTTGACGCGCGGCTTTTAGCGAGCCTCGCTCTCTGCTTTGGGCGAGTTTGCGAGCCCAAACAATCCTTATTCAGAGCAGAATCCCCTCACTCTGCTTTGCCCTACCCTGTTTGAGCTCCAAAACCTTCCAAGACCCCTCCCGTAGAGGGTCCAATGATGATTGGGGTGCGTCAGCGTTAGCTAACATTGTTCATGCTTGTCCTTGACTAAAATGATGCACTAAGAACATATTCATTTCCTTCATTCAGGGTTGACGACGTTGTCACTCTGCTCAATGCACTGTGTTGGCGTCTTCAGGCTTAAGAAGGGTTCCAGCATTTGCTGTTGGAGATACCGCCTGGGCTTATTTTCCGGAAGCGGCCCAAAATAGTTATTTCCTTTGTGGTGTCCCTTCAAACCTGTCTACAAAAGCGCACTTAAAAGTCAATAAGGGTATTTAATTACTCTTTAAAGCATGCATTCCAATTTTCATCCAGCGGGATGTGCCGAAGCGAGGTAACTCCACCCAGTTCCTTTGCAGCTTGGTGATCACCGTGCAAGAGAGCAACGTGTGGCAGGCGGAGGCGCGGCAAGCGGAAGGGAGGGAGTGATGGGTCCAGACCATGCCTTTGTTGCCCAGCGGTGCCCTTTTTGTTTGTTTTTGGGGAAGGGTTCCCCTTTTAATCTCAACCAACCAAAAAAGGATGCCCTCTGTTTCCCATGACTACTGGGCATCTGAGATGTGGGTTGTAGCGCAGGCGGGGGTTGATCAAAAGGTCTTTTGCATGAGATGACCATCAAACAAACCACCAAGAAAGATTACTGTTACCACCAAATGGGGAAAAGTTACCCATGGTCATTTTGGTGCCAGCAATATTGATCAACCCCCATATTGGATCGCTTGTGTTGAGGGAAGCCATTTCGGGATTTATTCTCAAAGCAAAACTATGGACAGCCATTTGAGCAGGTGGTTCTACTACCAGGGTTTTATGGGTAGTGCAGCAAAGCCTGTACAAACATCTACAGCCGTGACAGAACCAAAAGTCAATGGGTGAAACTTGCGATGCTCGTGTGATGAACCAGCCCTTGGACCCCTGTCAAGGGAAGCCAAAAGGGTTTGTGTTCACAGTTGCTCAAGCATTTTGGTTTGGATTCGCTTGGGGATTTGAATCGCAACGTTTGGAAGATGGGGACGGTAGGCATCCAAATGGGGTAAGGTGGTGTGCCCAAGCCCGGGGACAACCATCGATATAGGGTCTGCTTCCCCTTGCGCCATGGGCAAAAGAAGCCACGGTTCAGTTGGTCTGGGGCGGGTGCAAAATAGCCCATGAGTGTTAGTTTGGGTGGGTCTTTTTCTTGGCGGACTCTCTTCTTCAGTTGGTTTTGAAGGGAAACTAAAGCACATACCATCCTTTTAAGTCTCGCTTGTTTAAGAGACAGCCATCTATACAAAGGTGACACCCAAAAGAGATGGGTAAAATTGACTTTTCTTGACAATTTCCCGGCTGAGAACCACCAGGCCATTTGCGACTACTTACAGTACCTGCTGAGTTTACAAACTTCAAGTTGTGCGTTGGTAGGGCCAATGCTTCCAGGCACTATAGTAAGCAACCAGGGCAAACCAGTATGTGCAACTTTGAGGTAAGCAACCCAGTTGCCTACAATAGTGGCAGCTGGAAGCACATTGTTGGCTTGTTCATCATTTCCAGAAACAAAGACGCAAGAACGGTCACTTTCTTTGGCGTTTTCGATCGGATCCCGGTTACCAAAAGATGAGACCACCAGAGTGGAAGGCCTCAAGATGATCCGCCCACGAGGATCCGAGGAGCAAGTCTTCCATTCGCCGAAAAGAGTGAACTGTGATTTTCCCCTGTGTGGTTTTTAAAGGGAACCTATCACAACTGGCGATATGTTGTTTTTTGCTCAGGCTAAAGCAAATGGAAGAAGTGGAAGAAGTTCTCCGGGATCAACTTGTGCGAATCGGATCAACCTGGCATGAGATTGCTCCACTGCAGACAGGGGCTCTGGGACAATGCAGCCCTTCTCTGAGCGCTTTGGGTATGGGTCAAAATAAAATCACCAGGGGACCACAGGTTTTAGTCCATGTTTCCATATGCCAGGGCAAGCCATTTTGGGTACTGATTTTTGACCCACAGCCATTTGGGTAGTCGACTGGAGCAATTTAGATCAACTCATCCACCGGCTTAGGTCTTGCCGGAGAGGACCGTCATCACTTTGGAGATGAGTATCATCAATGCGCACCTTGGCTCAATTCGGCTCGGTCCCTTGGGGCGAGACCGCGGCAAACGATAACGAGAAACGACACCACTCGCAATCACACACAGAGAATCGAGGAAGCTCCGGGTGATTTGGAGCCACGACAAGGGCTGCAACTGAACAGTGACCTTTCAGGGAGCATTCGAGACCACGAGGGGCAATCCACCACTTAAACAGGGGGGCAGTTCAAGCTTTCGAGCTGCCAGTAAACAGTAATACTTTCCCCATATCCTAGGGCTTCGCCATCACCAGCTGCGCTGGCCGGTCGGACAGGTGAGATGGGGAGCACTAAGAAGAACTCTGTTTAGGCGGGACCTTGTTTCAGAGCCTGACCTCCGGACCTGCTCCGCGAAGTTGTGCCGACACATGCACCCCACCCACCCACGCCGCCCCCGAACCCACACACCACGCTCCCCACGCGCTCGCTGCGAACCCACACGCGCAAGAGGCTGCAGGGTTGCCTGCCCAACCCCACTGAGCATGCACCCACCCATGAGTGCATGTGTGCCTGCTTGCGTGCGGCGCTTGCGTCCGGCGGGCGCGCGTACCGCGCGGGTCTCACACCGAAAGCCAACCAGACCAAAAAATGCATCCCCTTCAGCCCGTCCCAGCCCCACAGAAACCCGTGAAATGAAGAAAAAACGGTATGTGTGATTTTTTCCGCACAGCGGCGGCGGCCGCACTTGTGCAAGAGAAACCGCTCACTCGATCGCAGACTTGCCCGCCATGTCCGAGGGGGCCATTTTGGAAGGGTTTGAGCGATGCAGGGGATGTAAGGGATGCTGGAACGCCAAGATGCTGGTGATGCAGGAATGCCGGGGATGCTGGCGAAGTTTGCGAGGATGCAGAGGATGTTGGCAGGGATGCTGGCAACTGTCCGGGGCGATTTGCACAGTATTTACAGTGGTTTTTCAAGGTCGGGCAACGTGGCATCAGAAGCCCGTCGCAAGGCCAGCGAGGCCGGCGATGTTTTGGGGTCCAAGTGTTTGGGCCGACCTGTGTGCAGGTGACGCAGGCAATGCTGAGGAGGAGCTTGGGGTGCAACAAAACACGTCAGCGGTATACCCTACGGGTAGGGTTGCCCTCGCTCCTCGAGCTCGAAGACACACAGCGCAGCTGGATTTTAACCATCGCGGGCTCCCAACACATCCCTTTTGGTTGCTCATCAGGATCACCTGCTAAGCCCATTTATGGTGAGTTTGCCTTGGGGGTGATGTTTTCAGGTTGGCCGATTTGTGAAGAAAAGCTATGGTTTTCCCAGTGACGGCTTGAAGCACCCGGTTGGGTTGGGCAAAGCCAGCCCGTTTGTTGTGGAGCGCCTAAGGAGGGTACAATGAAACAAGGGGTGTAGTGGACCATCCTTAGAGAGCCGCAGGCAGGGTTTCCTCCATGTCCCCGTTTAGAACCTCCAAGAGTGGCAGTTTGGATGGACGTGAATCGATCAACTTTTGAAGGGGAAATCTAGTGACCTTTAGGGTTCCTTAGGGTGTTTATCTTTGTCCAAAGCCGACCTTTTCACCTTTGTTATTTCCACTTCCTTTGTGCAAGTCATTATGGTTCCTGATCATTTTTTCAGGTGACCTTTAGGGTTTCTTAAGGTGTGGGGTCCCTTATGGTTCCTTGCGGCTCCCCTTAGGAAAGCCAAAAAACACCGCCCCACGCCACCGCTTCGCTCCGCTCTTCCGAACCAGCGCCGCTGACGCTGAGGCCCAGCCTGCCGCGGGCAGTGGAGAACTTCTGGCGCTTGGAGCTGTGGGCGGGGGGGTACAATCCCTACCCCCTGAGCGGCGGCCTCGCGGCCCGGCCTGTCGTTGGAAAAAGAATGGGGCTGGGTCTCCGACGTCTCCGATCCAGAAAGACAAAAGAGGAGTTGTTTTTGAAGACAATTCGATTTGGTGGGGTAGACGAATGGGAACCCCGCATGAAGTTCAACCCCCTGGTTGATTAGAAAATGTCCAGCATTTTAGTGTGGGTTCATCACTGTTGGAAGGAAGGAGCATCCCTATTTATAGGACGGATTCATGAATCCGGGGTCAACATGACAGACGAAACAGACTCCTAACATATACTTTTCTACGCGCCCGACATGCGGGGCCAAGCGAAGTGAAAGGTGTGCTGGGCGATGACAGACTCAGTGAGTACCAAGGTTGCCGAAGCGTCTTACAGCCCAAACCAGGGTTTAACAATAAACATGTGAGGGTAAAGCGGGCCCAATCAAGTAAAAGCCACCCTTGTCACCACAGACCTTCCGTATGTTGTCCTTTTTCTTTCGTTTAGAGATGATGCCTCTTCGAAAAGAATGCACAAACGAGGCAAGGCGTAAAGCTGATCTAGGATCCATGACTACACGCTGCAAAGTAAAGAAGGGAATCGCACAAGAGGGAGAAATAAACACAAGGATGAGGTTGAGCGAACCAGGTGGCGGGGCTCAAGAATGGAATGCCCAGCCCCGGGACAGCACGAGGCGTGACTTGAGAGCGGAAAAGCAACACAGACATGAGGCCAGTCAAGCCCCTCATGGTGTTTGGTTTGCTCAGCGAAGGTACATTCAAACCCCCTGTTGTGAGGGTGCATTTGGGAATAGTCCCCGCGCGTGGTTTGAGGTACCCCGCAAACCCATCAAACTTCTTCAACAGCCCTATTTATCAGTGGGTGATCCTGCTGAGTTGGCAAGGTTTAACTAAGAACTTCGTCTATCATGTCAGGTACCCTTACTTCCTCCCACTAACATAGCATTTGTGGCAGGGTACCTGGAAGACCAATTTCCTCTTCAACGGACCCTCTGTCAGGTGCCATGTTACTTGGAGGGAGGGTACTTGGTGCTTTGGATGAGGGGATTTGACCCCATCTCTCTTTTGGAGAAATGGGGAAACGACCCCAGAACATCTCCAAACCAATTCGGCTCGCGACACCCTTCTTTGAGGCCCAGAAAGTTCACACGTGGCGGGAACCCCAACTCAGGCTGGATTTGCTCGGTCAGCTCACTCACAATACTACTACTCCATTTGTTGAAGTTCCTCTGAAAAAAAAGGAAAACACAGTAGTGATAGATGTTCTTTTAAACCAACAGGGGAAAATAGAACCCACCGAGGAGGCTCCTGCTAGTTTGGGGAGCCCACCGAAGTTCCTGTTGAAACAAGCCCTGAGCTCATTTTCTCATGCCCTCTTAGGGAAACAGGCGTCAGCACACAAAAACCCAAACAAAAATGTCACTTTCCCGTTGGTTCCCCTTGAAACCAACCTGCAAAACAGTCCCTTTAACTTCCATTTGCTTATGAATATGTGTTGATTTTCCCCTGTTGGTTTTAAAGGGAATCTATCCCTACTGGACATACATATATATATATATATTATATTTTTCCCAGGGGTCTTGACCAAGTGGAAGTTAACAGCCGCAAGCTCATTTGCACGCTTATTCTAGGGGTTGATTCTCCGTTCTTTTCAACCATCCTTCTTTTCAAGAACCGGCCATTTTCCCTGGGTGTCCGGAGGTTTTCTAGAAGGGTTCGGATCCCTGGAAAGAATGGAATTGGAAGCTACTTTTAGATCATTTGATTTGTGGGTCCCAGGTGAGCAGCTGGCCGATCTACGGCCTCTTCAACAACTTGACCATCGCCCTGGTGGGCACGGAGCGGCGTGCCGGCGCCATGAGCGACTTGCAGTTCGACTTCATACCTAGCGCCTTGGAAGTCGCCCGGAAACCAAATCTTTGGTGCATTGTGCTTGGATGTTAGGACTTTAACTTTTTGCCAACTAATGGGTTTTCCATTAAACCACTAACAGTTAAACTTTTAGCAGGGGAGCAGAAAGCAACCAAGTATTGGCTGTGGTGGGATCCCATTTTGGTTGGTAGGTGAATTCACCAACCCAGGGTTTGCCGAAAGGCTCTTGACCCATGGCCAAATAGCAAGTCTCGTGTTTTTTTTGGGCATCATGTCAAGCCTCTGCAAACAGAGCAGATGTTTGTCGCGGAAAGCCAGGCTTCTCAAAGAAAATCAACTAAAATAAGTGGGAGTAAGATGGCGTCCACTACCCCAAACCACCCCCCAGTGGAAAACAAGGTATACACCCTTTATACAGTGGCTATGTAGTGGTTCTACAACCCATTATATAAACCTCAATTATCCCAAGCATGTGTTTGGTTGAGTGGGGTACCGTGGGAAGCCTTGAGCCTCACTTGCTCATAGGTGTAAGGTATACCCAAGCAACGGGAACCCTGAAGGTGGTCGAAGATTGTGTTTTGCTTGGTAGGATGGCATGTAGAACCTTTGGCTTTACTTGAATAGGTGTGTAAAGGTAGTCCTCCATGTGCAGAATGGCATAAACTTGTCCCCTATCAAATCTCCCCTGAGGGTAGTGGTTTGGCATAGCGGAAGCCATCTTAGAAGTATCGCATGTATGAGTTGGGCTGGGTCCCCCCCCATTCTTGGGGTGACATGGCCAAAACCAAAAGACAGCTACCGCATTGAGGGCTTGTCCGAGAATCTGACATGGGCTGTGAAGGAGAAACCAAACGTCGACGCTGGCCAATTTCGCGGCCTCACCGTGACAAGAACGCATGTCTGAGGTCTCGATCCGCATGACCTTTTTTTGGTTTTGGGGTGGACTCAGTATGAGTCAGAACCTGAAACTATGTTTTTCCTGTACCCTTTGGAGAAGAAAAGGACCACTTTCCTGCGTTGTTGGAGTTCTCATGGCCCACCATTGATTCAGTTCCCATTTTCCACTGGTGTCATTTCCCCTGTCCCATTTGTTGATGTATCTTCTCAGCATGAGTTCATGGATTGACTTCTTTGGAAGGCAATTTTAGTGTCAAATGCAAGGTTCCTCTTCTAATGTGGACGTGAGTTTCTTTCTTAGGGAGCCCTAGCTTCAGGCATTGTCATGTCTTCCAGTTTGTCAGTGTTGAATAAGGGCATGACGTTATGAACTTTCCCTTGTGGTATCCTGGATTCATTCCCAAAACTCCAAACTTGACTATGTAGACGTATAATGTTTCTGTTGGGAGGTTTTCAGGTATGGTCATCTATGCTCATGTTTGCTTTTAGTGTTTTGTTTTTTTTGGGGGGGGGGGTGTCGGATATTATAATGCACTTTCTTTCGTTGTTTCGGGGTTATTGTGTTTACATGTCTTTATTTCCGTGTATTGTCATGTTTGTTTGGGTTCCCATTTTGTTTTTTGCCGCAATTGTCCTATTTGCTTGTTTCCCATGTATTCTTCCGTTTTCTGTGTTTGGGGTTGCGGCGTGCGGTTCAGGGATGATGTGTGTTGCTTGTGTACCAGGTCAGTTTTTTTCTCAACTGCACCTAGCAACAATCCAGACCTAGAAACAAACAGATCTATAGCATTCAACGCAACAAGCACTTCTACCGGGTTCCTAATGAAAAACCATAAATAGACAAGTCACAGACCTAGGTCCCAGCAACAAACCCCAACATATTAGGGTATGGGTCAAAATTGAACCACCAGGGGACCGCAGGTTTTAGTCCTTCTTTCCATTCAACAGGGTTCCACTTGTGGCACCCATAGCCAGGTGTCTTCGCCACCACGCTGGACATCCAGATCCACGAACCCGTGGGCTTCGACTTCCAGGTGGCCCGGGTGAACGCCCCATGGGTGCGCCACGAGCTCACAGAGGGCTCGCGGCTGGTACTGATCGGCGGCCTGGCGCTTGGGGGGAGACTTGTTGGTTCGTTGGGTTTGTTGGTTTGGTTAGATTGTTGGGTTTGGTTTGCTTTGTTGGTCCATGTTTAGTCTTTTGGTTTCAAAGGTGATCGCGTTTTGTTGGGTCCAAACCTTGCTGGTGCGTAGGGAATGAGGAAATGTCCCCACCGTTCGCCTGAAAGGAAACCACCAGTTGCATGGTTTATAGGAAGGTCATTCCATTTCTCATTCCCTGCCTGTCGCACCAGCAAGAAACTGGATAGCTGAGTTTTGGTTTTATGGGGGCTGGGGGGAGGGAGGGGAGGGGGAGGGAGCCCCAATAAGCCCTAGAGAAGGCCTTAATAAGGGCTTAATGAGGGTTTTTGTTTTGGGTCCCTCCCCCTCCCCTCCCTCCCCACCAACCCCCATGATGGCTTGTTGATTTGTAGTCTGCTTTCAAACCGGGCAGCTGACTTTGCTTCTGCCTGGAAGCTGAGGCGGGCGCCTCATCCCCGAGCAGCCCACGCAGGTCACCCTGAGCTTGGTGCGCTTTGGGGAGGCCGGCGGACCTACCCGCACCTCGGAAAGGCGCTTGGTGCGTTTCCCCCACTCCCGGTACACTCGGTTGTTCAGTGGCACCCTTTGTTCTTTTTTTTTTGGGGGGGGGGTTCGCTGCCCAGCGGCTGCCCCACTAAAAATGGCCTTCCCCAAAAAGGGTTCCCTTTTTTTCCAGGGTCGCTGAACTGAGTACATGCTTATGACTATCTTGTGGTGTGGTAGTGGTTTCCTTTTGGAGGTGTGCCGCACTTGTCCCAAAACAGGTGTTACAAGGACTATCCACTATACTCCAAATACCAAATTGTGTTTAGTGTATTTCTTGAAACACCTGGTTTTCCACGGTACATACCTCCTTGCTTAGTAGAGGGTCGAAATGATATCCTAAAGAAGCGGGTATTTGGAGTAGGGTGCGTGTTTTGTTCTCACTCCCTGAGTTCCTGGAATATTCCTGAGGTAATAGAGGCGAGTGTTTGAGGGTACCCTTGTCAGTTTGTTTTTAAGGGAAGCCAAAAGGAGAACCGACATCTGCGAATGTGGGTTTGTCTTTTTTGTGTGGGAACCTTTTTCTTGGGGGGGTTGGTTTGAGGCTACCTGTTTCATGGCTGGCCTTCTTTGATGTGACCAAGGCCGATTCAGAACACGCGGCTTTTCTATAGAACTTTCAAAAGGTGATTGACCTTTTTGATCAGGGGGAAGAGTTTCCGTTGATTTGTGTTTTTGGCGCACTCTGTTGTGACCAAGGCATCTCACTGCGCGCCTTCAAAGACGCGCAGATGACGGAAGAAACCGCCAGGACTGAGAAAAGCCTGGCTTGCTCATGAATTAGGTGATCCCTTTTTTGTAAGAGCTATTACCTGATAGGGACCCTGGGTCCGTGACAACAACCTGAATTAAGGCCTTTTTCATTGGCACCGCCATGAATCCAAATTAGGACAATTGCTTTAACTTTAATTACCGTTGTTGGCATGTGCTTGGATTGGTTCGGGGGTTTGAACCCCTTGAAGAGGGTAATGAAATCAGCGGGAAACCACCCCACACCTCCACACCACCAATTTCAACCACCAAGGGAGGGAAGCTGAATATATTCTCTGGACTGAACCAGATCAGGGTTAACCTTATGGTGAGCTCATTTGGGGGGTAAAACGAGCGAACAGTTCTTCACTGATCCCCTATTGGTTTTGCATTTGTGTACTTGTGTTGCAAAATGTACTCCGCTGCAATGAAAGAGACCTGGCTTCTTTTTTTGACTCCTAAAATACGCTCTTTCCGAAAAGCAGGGGAAGTGCACAGCAAGGTTTTTTAAAGATTACCACCCTCTAGAGAAATTGTCTTGTCTACTTCTATGACTGTTGGGAAACGTGTTGTGGTTTATCCTGCCATGCTCCTGCGTTAGATTGCCTTCGGTTGAAATGCTGAGTCCGCTGACCATGTTAGTGACTATCTTGTCGGACATTTGATATTTACGTATCCTGTAAAGGTGCTTTTGGAGGTCTGCCGCACTTGTCCTAAAACAGGTGTTGCAAGGACTATCCACTACTCCAAAATACCTGCGCTTGTTTTGGGGATAAAGCAAAACACACTGGCTTTCCTTAAAAAATAAAATACATCACGTATGTTTTTGTTTGTCGAGGGTTGACCTCAAACCGTGAAATAATGCGTATTTGGAATAGGGCTACCTACCTACTCTTCCAGATGGATGCGCTTTTGGGGAGTTATTTGCAGGCCTTGCTTCAGCATCAACTGGATACCGCCCATTTGCTTTTTTCATCGGCAGCAGCTTCTATGGAGACCTGGGAGATATGGACTCGCTCAACTCGAAACTCCAAGGGAAGCTGTCAGAAGGCCCCTGAAGGAACAAGGGACCCCCAAGATGGTGATTTACCTGTTGGTTTCCCTTATTTTCCCTTTCAACCACCAAACAAAAGGCTGCCCTCAAAAACATGGTCTTCCATGTGCGTTTCATAACATTGTCTACTTCCCCCCGGTGGTGTTAAAGGGAATCTATTTCACTACTGGACATGTCCTGCTTTTATTCAGGGGACTTATAAGCAAATGAAGGTGGGGTCTTCGATCAAGCGATTTTAGGTGTCGACCAAAATGAAGCTGAATCTACTCATATTTTCGTTGTATTGCAACCCCAGGGTCCACGGAGCTTCGTTGGGAGAGGCCGGCCACAGGAAAGGGAATCGACGCCTAGGTAGAGACCCCTCAAGGGTTGGGAACTCACACCTACACACTGTCTCCGATCCCAAGTGTATTTCTTTTTTCTTTGGGGTAGACTCGGGTAGACTAAACATGGGACACAGTCTCCACCCTAGATGCGGGCTACGACAATTCTGGGGTAGACTTAGGATGCTTTTTACACTTTGCCAGTGAGTCCATGTGAAGCAAACATGGCTGTGGGTCAAAACCAATGGTACCATTTTGGGGTAGGCGCAACATCCATTTTAGTCTATTTTAGTGGGGATTGGGATGTTCACTGGGGGTACGGGATTTTGACCCATGGCCACATTAGAATCAACATTCCATCACTGGGAACTCGAATCATGAGACCCTTTCGCATTGAAGCAACTTGGATCCCATCCCGTCTCAGGAGGATCAACTTTCTGCAGGGCTTCCGACTCCCCGGCGCAGTGCCCGGTTTGCAGCGGGGGGGGGGTGATATGGCAGTGGTGGTCAAGACCTGCCTATGGGATCCCATTTTGGGGTTTTCGGTGCACCGCCCACTCTAGAACCAAATTATTTTAGTGGGGATTGGGATGTTCACTGGGAGTACGATTCGGGTTTTGACCATTGGCCATATTTCAGCTTCCCGCCTTTTAACAGAAAAAGCCAAGCCTGAAATAAGGGATCCCCGAGTAGGTGGCTGCCATCCACATAGTGATGACGGCCGTCTTTGTTTTGCGAAGGGAAGACTGCATATTCGGTTGCTGTGGCTAGATTGTCGTTTGTCCAATGTTGAATCAGAGCCACAAGGGGAATCATAAGAAGATCATTGGCCTTGAATTTCCTATGGCCCCAAACAACGTCATTGATATAAACTGTAGTCAAGTTAAGAGGATGCAGTGTGGCTCCTCTTGCGAGGCTCTAAATCTTGCCCCCGGCTTGTGGACCCTGCTATAAGTCCAGTTCGCAGGTAGGTTATTCCATTCATTGGGTTTTTCCACACATATCCTACCCCCCTCCAAATATCCGCTTGACTTAGGGTTTCATGTCAACCCTGTACCAAAAAGGAGGTGTTTACCAAGGAAATCAAGGATTAACAAAACATAAAAAAGAGGACATTTTGAGGTTACGGCGGTAGACGCAAGGTTGTTTTTTGGGAAGCGGGTCGGCCGGGGTGAGTGCCGGCTTCAGGTCATGGCGCACGACCTGGTGCTTTGGAGCGAGCGAGTGGTCGACCACTGGACTGGCCTGGCGCCGGATTCGGTCAGCCCGTTGCTGCCTTGCCACACCAACCAGCGCCTAATCTGGAGAGTGGCGCCTTTTCTTTTTGCCTTGTTTTTGGGAAGGGCTCCCACGGCCACTGGGCATCTGAGTGGAGGAATTGAGGAAAGTTTCAGGTACTTAGATACTCACTGGAGAAACATGATTTGTTTGTATGTGTATATATATATATATATTATATACCATACACAAATGTAACATGTATGCGTATACATATATAATATATATATATATATGTATGGCACATTAGGGGGGACCTTCAAACAAGCTCCCCGAGTTTCTGGACTTTCGTCACTTGTGGCATTTTGGAGGTGGGTTCGGACCCCAAAACCTGGCTGTGTTGCTTTTTAGTTCCCTCTAAAAGCAACCCGAAAGGGGGGCGCGCTCGAAAAACAAAATGAAGTTCTGGTAAACAAACAGTCTAGGCTATTGCTTGCAAATCCATTCGAGTGAGGCATTGATGGATGCTTTATGTACGACACTTATTGATGGAGAAACACACATTTGTTTGGCGACAAATTGAGAAAATATCATGAACCAGCCATGATGCGGGTTCTTTTCATAGACAACCCTGATTCAGGTTGGTGAATTATGATTCTCCCTGCGATCAAATAATTGATAATACAAATTCCTAGTCAGTGTTCATAGTTTCGGAGGTCATGGGTGCCCACCCGAATTCTCGCATAAGACTCAACACCCGAGGCCCATCCAATTTGACAATGCTCTTTTGCGGACATTTTGTTTGTTCAGTTGCGTCTTCGAATCAACCCTTGATAGAGCAACCCCGCAAACCGGTGTTGAGCCGCCAGAACTGGGTGCTAAATAGCGAATCGCGGTCAATCTCCCGCTAAAGGAGGCCAAGGGATGGATACACAAGGGATGGATATTGTGTTCAGCTTCTCCAGACCCGCAATTTGGAGCCCAGTGTTCCAACACCCGCTTTGTTGAGTCGGTTGGAAAACCCGTTTTGTTTTTTTTTTTCGCCCCCCCCCCCCGGTGGCGTCCGCTGCCCAGAAAAGATCCCCTGGGTACCACCAGTGGAAAAAATCAAAACTGTGATTAATTTAACCACCATTGTTTACCGTTCAGGATTGTCATCATTTAAATGGGGTTCCCAGGCCATACTTTTAATTGGGCTGGTTGAACCGACTCGGGGAACGGCTGGTTCCAGTCGGACGGGGCTACCTGAGGCTGGCCAGGTTCGAGGTCTTCGTGCAGATCACCCGCTTCATCCTGGACGGGGACGCGCTGGTCATTACGCCCCTTGGGCAAAATGTACAGACCTCCAAAAGTTTGGTGCATTTTGCTTGGATGTTAGGACTTTACCGTTTTGCCAACTAATGGGTTTTCCATTAAACCACGAAAAGTTAAACTTTTAGCAGGGGAGCAGAAAGCAACCGAGAAAACTGTCCAAAGACCCGAGGCTGTTGTTGAGGGTATCGTGTCAACCCCCGACGAAAGGAGGTATTGACCATCAAGCACAGTTTTGATGTTCCAAATTGAAATTAGGAAAATGTGTTTTTTGGTAATTGGAGATTTCGGGGAATCATACCCATTTGAGAGGAATGCCAAAAGCTGTGTATGTGAGACACACCCTCTTCTGCATGTTTTTCTTAGTTTGGCTGGCTGGTTGTTGGTGGACTGGCAAATGAGCAGGGGGAATCTATTTTGCCGCAAAACCACGAGCTGGCTGGCTTTTAGCAGTACTGCCAACACGCCCGGGGCGGCTGTTTCTTTTTGGCTGCCTTCCTTTGAGATTTCGAAGTGCCTGCCTGCACAAGGCTTTTGCGGGTTGGTTCTGCACCGACCTCCTCTGTGCTATTTTCTTGCATTGCTAGTTGACAAAAAGGGTTGGCTGCAAGGTCAGCTCTTTGCAGTGCAATGACCATTGTGTTTAAGGAGCAAAGCCTCTCGATCTATGGGTGACCATTAATTGCCAGCTTTAGGTGGTAACTCTCTCCTTTTCACACCTCTTGAAGGCACGTCTCATTCACCGATAGGTCCTGTTTGCCCTAGCGGCATCGCATCTGCGAGGATTGAGCAAATTGGCTGGCGTAACTGCGCGAGAGCGAGTAGCAATGAAGCGGAGTCTGAATACTTTCGATGTTGTATGGTGGTATGAGTCGGTTCGGTTAAATTTTCCATTCTATAGTCGTACGCTTTAAGTGGCCCACTTCCCACGCAACAGAGAGTGTAGCAAGCTTGACTTGCGCATAGAAGCCAATCGCCACCACCCTCTACAAGGGCAAGCAATCGCTAGCTTCATCAAACTGTCAGAACCCCCCCCTGCTTCCGGCTTGTCTTGCCTTAATTTGCACTCGACAAGAGTGTGGGTGATTCCTTAGGTGAATGTCCTGCATGATATTTCAAATGATGTGCTTAGGGCTCACCCTTCTTTGGTCAAGCCCCTGCCTTTTTCTAGACACCGGTTGCCGCGTCGGAGCTCGAATCAGAGGCATGGTTGTGGAATCGCCCCTACTTTATCGCGGGCATGCCATGGACCGGCAGAAGCTATGACAAAAACCATCCGCGCGCCACGCGGCAAACTCATCCGACCAGTGACCATGGGTCTGTCTCAACAAGAACAAAACCGGCGGGCCACGGCTCGCAGAAACTGAGCTTTCCACATGACTGGTGGTCCTAGTTGGGTTAGGTTATCACCATGGCGGTAGTTACGACCATGGTTCCAACCTGCCAGGTTTGTTGGAAGACCCAAGCATGGTTCTCAAGGGCCCAATCGAGAAAAGACTCCTATCCTCTTGGGGGGGGTACTGACATCATGGGATCAATGATAGGCCCCCGACCCCAAATGCATTTGTGTGGTTGTTTTTAAAATCACAAGGCTTTCTATGTAATCCATCCATTTTCGTGGAGGGTCGGCATGATACCCCTTACAAACATGGGTAGGGGGTACCCTCAGAATGCACCCCAAGGCTTGCAATTACCCGGCTTTACGAACCCCTGCCGCCTCTGGGGGGGAGGGTACCCCCCGTAACCTCAAAATACTCGAGCTTTCGTGTTGCGAATGTCAACCCTAGGCATTTTTCCAGGATGTCGCCAAAACCAACTAGCATGTATTGTTTTATGTTTACCATGTCAATGTAAAGCCCAGGATTTTCCAAGAAACCAACAATTTGGGGCGTTGGTATGTGGAGTTTCCAAAACTAACTAGCACGTACTAACCACGAAAAAAATACAAAAGGCAAAAAAAAAACACAAGAAAACAAAAGAACGGGTTGTCCAAGAAGCTAAAAAGAAGAAAAACAAAAGACAACGTTCCCCGTTTGGGAGCATAGGCTGAGATGTCTCTCTCCGCTCTCTCCCAGGAACTCGGTGCCTTTCGGCATGGCGCCCTGGGAGCCCTCCACAGAGGCGGGTTACGAGTCGGCGCTGGAGATGTGCCTCGACCCGTCCCACGGAGGCGCGGCGGCGCGGCGACGCGCGACGGGCGGTCGCGTGGGGGTTTGTTCGAGTTCTGGAGTTCGTGGCGGAACACTTTTTGGGAGATTGGTTGGTGTGTTTTGGTTGTGCTACTTATTGTCAATACTCGGAAAAGATTTAGGGTTTGCTTGGAGAAGGCGGAATTTAGGTCCAGCAAGCAGTGTGGAGAGGATTTCCTGTTAAAATGTGTAGCCACATTTCTTCTTATAAAGCATCACCCTCTCATGCAGTTGCCGCTGTAGTAGGTAGCCAGGGCAAACCATCATGTATAGAACCGCGAGGTACACATGCCTAGTTACCTATTATAGCGGTATTTGGAAGAATTAAATGGGTTAGGTCACGAAGGGAACCACCCTTTTCCAGACAAATTAAAGATCACATGGCTCTTGTTGTGAGTGGGATCCTTTGGGCTTCATCCATTCCAGCTGGTGCAAACTGGACGTTCCATCCAACATACAGGACCATAGAACAAAGCAAATGCCACCTCGCTCCAAATGTTTCTTGGACACGCTGTCGATTCCCCATCAGCATAGCTAGCAGTTTGCAGCTTGCACGCCAGGTTCTCTAAGATACTTGCAATTTCCCAGTGGAGCGTTAATCTTTAAGAGCCGCAAGTGCATCAAAGGGAAGCACCCTAGGGTTCAAGCCCCATCAAAAGAATGGTTGACCCTATGACAACCCTTAGGTCACAATGATGGTTATGTCAACTGTTTTAATGGTGGAGACCGAGCTCCAGGGTCTTCTTTGCTTCGATGCGTGCAGGCATCGCCGAGAATAGGACCTGGTTTTGCGAGAACCTGCAGGTGGTGAACGTCACCAGTCAGTCGGTGATTCGACACTCGGCGATTGAATAATCTGATCCACACCTCCGCCCTACAAACCTCCGCCTGATCCTGCGAATGCCCGTTTGTTTTACGTTCGGTCAACACGGGTTTGCTTTGCAAACACCTGTTTTTATCACGGGCTGGCATCATATTCGAAACATAGAGGCTATTTAGAGTAGGGGGTCCGTTCGGGCCTTTCTCTTTTTTTGGAGTGGGTTTCCCTCAAACTCAACCACACGAAAGTCGTGGAGGAGTGCCCTCTCAACAGTCATGGAAGTGGACAGGGGGCACTTTTTCACGAGGAATGTCTTCCGAAGGGATTGGATTTGCGACCAAATTATTCAGCAGCTGACTATCCCTGTTAACCCCGAGTCCTGCTATCCCCGAGTAAAGGGTCTTTTGCACATTTCTGGGTTAGACTTAGGATGCATTTTACATTTTACCAGTGACTCAAAGGGAAGCAAACAATAGAATATACATTCTATAACCGGGCCTAAGTCTAATCATGTTTTATATAACCTCAGACCTGCTGAGTTGGCGAGGAACAGCTGTTTGGCCCTGATCCACCCTACCTTGCGGGGGAGCGGGGTGGGGGGTCGACCCACTTCTACTTTTCCAGCCTTCCCCATAAAACAAAAATGGTCGCCATAAATGGACCCTGAAATAATTAGGGGTCGAAATCCCCCCATCTCCATTTTGTAGGGGTGGGTTTTTTCTGATGAACAAACCCTCGTAACCTCCAAATACCCGGCCTTCATACGAGTATTTACAAACAATACAGATATTTCCAAGTAACCCCTAAAGCAATACGGGTATTGAAATTAAGGAGCACATGTTTAAATTAGGGACCCCCCCAACACGGCGGTGTTACTTTGGGTACACATCACAAAAGTGGTTCCCCTATGAACCTTCATACAAATGGCCTTTTTGAGGTCCCAATATTCTGAGGGTATGTTGACTTATGAACATCTGAAAGCAACATGTTTGGTGTACAGAGCTGGGCCAAAACTCAGAGTCTCGCAAAAAAGCACCGAACACTCCAAGAGAGAACTCCTGGACTAAAGATGACTCGGGCTGGTCTGTCTCAAAATAGGGCACCCCAAAAAAACTGGTCGCTTTGTGGCAAGCACGTAAAAAGCCTTTGTTCTATCCTAATGTCCAAATGGGATTAAACGATGCACGTGTAATAAAGACAAATGGGGGGCGCAACAAAAAATGAATGCACCTGGATTAAAGTCAAGCACCCGCCACCCGCGCCCAAACTCCCCCCCCCCAAAAAAAAACAGGAAAGAAACAAGAAGGACAAAAAGGACCCGACACCTCGTCCTTGGATCTTTGGCAACTTGTTCTTCAGCGCCCCAAAGTCAACATGTCCAGCTTCCCCAGAAGTCATGTTTTTCTTTCATCTCTCTTGCTTAAAACCTGCCCACAATCAAAGCCACAAAGGGGGTAGTACTTCAGCCCAAATTTGACATTATTTCAGGGGCCCCCGAAACTGGCGCCCCCCAAGAAACAAGAAAAGGAAGCTGCACTAATACTAAATCAAATGGAAACTCAGTTCCAAATCTCAAACGGAAGCTGCACCAATACTAAATCAAATTGAAACTCAGTTTCAAATTTTAAAAGGAAGCTCCAGCAATACTAATTCAAATGGAAACTCAAGTCTACCAATACTAAATCAAATAATCAAATAAAAACTCACTTGAACTGGTTCTCAAGATACTATTCCAGGTGCCCCCATCCTTCGGGGGGCCCGTTTACTAATCCCAATTGGACATCATGCCGCTTCGCACGTGAGAAGCCTTTGGACGCACGCTCGACTCCGAGGCAATAGCGTGGGCATCGGCATCGGTCTTCGGCTCACCTTGGGGTCCATGCGCCCAGAGCACGTGCTCTCGCAGGCGATGGGCCTGCGATCGGCTGAGCATCGATCATGGACCGCTGGACAAAATAGGCTCTCGAGTGAACAAATCTTTGTTGGGCAAGGTTCCTTACGTTAGCCTTTTTGACCATAGGGTCTCTTGAGATACGGTTTTTTCCTGTTTCTTGTCTTTTTTTTGAGCGGGGTGATGAGAAAAACTGAAGTAGAATCTGAGCATACTAGTTTCTGCGTACCCCAGATGTGGGCCAAGACAAAAAGTAGGTGCATCACCCAACTCAAAGGCCACATGTTGCCCCTTGTTTCAGGATTTCCCCTTCTTGAAGGGCTCCAACTGACTCCTTATGATCCATTTCAACCACAGCCCGGCAAGGAACCCCAGTGTTTACCTAAGAATTTGTCGTCATCTAAACTGGGTCAACCATTCTTTGGGGGCAAGGAACCCTCAGGCATTGCAGGTCTTGAATTTGGCCTTTAACTCACTTCCCGAGCTCCTGACTTCAAGCTTTTCTGGAAGACCATGTATTTTTGTGGAAAAGCAGTAAGTTTCTTTTCCTGGCCAGTCCACTCGTTCGGAAGTGAGACCCTTTTGCCATTGGTACAAGGGCAATCTCATGTGTGGAGTTGGCGGTACTCGACTTCTAAGGTCCATGCAGAATGCTTTCAGCTACCTTCATACCCCTATTTCAATTACCTACGCTTTTGTTAGGGTATCCTGTGAAGGCCTTTTTGTTCATGAAAAAATCGGTGTTTGTTCAAAAAGAATACCAAAGAACAAATAATTGGCTCTCCCGCGGTTGCGGGCGTACAAATCCAGGGTTTTGTAAGCATCTCTGGGGTCTCCGATCCCATAACATATGTCCGGGTAGACTAAATTTGAAAGAGAAACTTAACATTTTGAGTTATTGTTTTCCCCGTGGGCCAAGTCGTTGCTTGTCCTTCACGTTTTGTTCAACCGTCAAACAGAGCTTACATGGCGTCCAAGTTTAGCCCAACTAGTTGAGCCCGTTTTGTGAAGGGAAGCTTCAGGATAGCAGAAATATGTGCACTTCTCAAATGCAGACATCGGGTAGCCCTTTCTAACCGCTGGGCAACAAACATGTGCTGAGTCGGTGTTGTCTTTCGTTTTTGCTTGTTGGTGTTGAAGCAAAGGACGTGGCACATGACTGCCAATCATTGTATCTCTTAGTGACACCTTAAAGCCTTAGGCGGAAGACGTGTCCTTATATTCTCAGGTTAGGTTTTGATGGGAGCCACACATGACTCATGCCTGGGGGTGAAAGTGGATGGCAAAACTCCTCCATGAGGGTTTGGTCATTCCGTTCACTCACATCCACCGGCAATCGTGTGATCTACTTTCACCCAGGTGTAGTCTCATAAAATCTTACAATGGGGACCGGCAAATACCTCTTTTTGTTTGTCAGGGTTTGGGGGCTAAGTATGTTGCTACCATGCTTGCTACCCGCTGACTATACACGCATGCCTGTTCTTCCAGCCTTCAGAGTTGCTCAGACCAGCCCAAGATGATTAAATCCTAGAGGTACCGGGAGTCTTCATCATTCTGAAAATGATATTGCCCAAAACAAAGGGCTCATGGCAACCCATTTCTTATTCAGGTAAAGAGGAGACTCCAGGTCAGTTGGATGATGGCACCCCTTTTTTCAGCCCGTTTTGGGAACAGTCATACCCTTTATTCAGAGAAGGGGCCCTTTTTGTGGCGATCCAACGATGGAGCAACCTTGTAGCCTAGTTTGGCTATGGACTCTTGGAGGGCTGCGAGCGGAAAAGAAAGGTAGCGTTCCCTTAGTGCCAACTGTACCCTGGGATGTGGTTTCCCACCAATGACATCAATAACACCATAGTTGGGTGAATATAAGCATTGGGTGTACTCTAGGGTATACAGGAAGCGCTTTGCGAGGCAAGTCTGGACGCTGTCGCCGGTGCGCTGCAGCTGGAAGGCGGGGGTTTCTGCTTGATTCCGAGTACGATGCCCAAGATCAGCTTGTCCTGGGTGTTTGCCCGCATTCTGGGGTCTTCTCCAAAACTTGATAATCTCTTCCCCCTATTAATAAATACGCCCCCCCCCCCTATTATAAATAAATCCTCCCAAAAATGGTTTTTTTTTTAATTGGGGTTTTCGGGGTTGGGTTTTTTTGCTTTTCCAAAAATGTGAGGGTTCGCGTAGGATTTGGAGGAAATGGATTGAATTGTAAGGTCCGCGAGTAAGCGGTTTAATAAGGAAATGTCATGTGTCATTCTATTTGTTTTTCAGTTTACTGGTTGTTTGTTGGCAGCCAGGCAGGTTAGCCAGCATGTATGGGGGAGAGACAGTCGCAGCTTAAAAGTGGGGCTGGAAGCTTGTTAAAAGTGCCCCCTAATAAGGATTCCAAGACTTTAGTATTGGTTTAGTATTGGCGCAATTAAAAATCAATTGTGCGGAGTGGAAATCTGGTCTCGGGCCCCGGATTTGCATTTATTATTAATGGGGGTCATTCATTAATTGGGGGAGGAGATTATTATGTTTATTTCGGGATAGACTAAATATCAAACAGAATCCTAAAATGTTTACCCTAAGGGTCCATGTACCTTCTGAGGAAGGTCTTTCGAAGTGAGTGCTCCAGCACTGTCGTTCACCAAAAAACAGGCCCAGCATGGTCGGAGGCCCCATGTGCGTGCTGAGGCCTTTTTGGGGCCATATGGCTCAGAGGGGCTGGTCAAGGTCGCAAGGAAACGTTGTATGAGCATGTTTGATTTACACATGGTCCATGCACATTCTCAGGACGGTTTTTCGAACGTGAGATTCTGGGCAGCACGTGCCCCCGAAATGTGGCGGGAGGGCCCATGCACGTGCTTGGACACTTTCCGGGCCCAACCGCTCGATCCTAGGTGAGGGGCATATATCTTTCCACACACTAGCACTAATACTTCAATCAATTGTGTTGAACCCATGCCTTCCTTGCGCCCTTTTGACCCTTTGTTTTGTAGATCTTTCGACTGCAGTGCACCAAGTGGGTTAGAGCACGCTAGCCCAGGAATCCAACCCAACGATGCCAGTTTTGGGCAACTCGAAGAGGGGACTAGAAACAAGCAGGTGCTGAGCAAACTGTGGCCTTTTTCTTGGTGTGGGGGTTTCGTGGCTGCGGGATTTGTAGCTGGACTAGTTTCGTGCAGAGTTGGAGCCAATGCGTGAGTTCATTCAGGCTGCAATCAAGCGCTTTACTAACCCGATGCTGATGTTCAGAATATGCCTCCCCGAGAAACGCTTGAGGGAGCAGCATGAACTGGGTCACTCATCATTGATAGCCGTTCGACAATGGCTAAATTGGCCTGTCCAACAACGCCAAACCTCATCAATGGTGCAGCGACCCATGATGAGTGTGTTCAGACTGCCCATGCCCCGTGACGTTGGAGCCCTGCAGGAGGTAAAATCTGTGGGCCGTCAGGACTTGGAATCCGTTTTTGCTCAACTTGTCCAGTGTGTTCTGTAAAAAAAAAAGCATGCAAGTTTGCGACTCTGGAAGCTGGGGCTGCTTAGCCGTTCTTACTGAGCAAGGCTTCTGCCAAGATGTCGATGATGGCCTGATGCGTGCGCCCTTAGGCGTTGCAAGTTTGCCAATTGCTGTGTTTGTGTGTGTGTGTTTTCCCGGCCTACTGGTGTTCCACTTTTTGGGGCATGTGGGCGCTGATCGGAATGCACGCGTTACCCTCGATAACTGGCAACCCTGCCCTTTTTTAAAGCAATTCTGAAGCAATATATGCCCCAATTCTACATTACATTAAATTAGGATCTTCTGATTTGGCGTAGTGTCCAGGGTGGGCTTGAGGATATGACGTGTGGCTGCCTGACATTGAGGTTGGTAGCGCAAAAGGCAATGTGCCCCAAGCGAGGCCAGGCTGCTGTGTAGGTCAACCGCAACCCAGCTAGCGCTGGCAGCCTCGACAGCCAACCTTTACCGCGTAGCCCTTGACCCTGGTTATCCGTGTATGGGTCCACCAGGAAGACCTAGGCCGAATCGCCACACTCACAAATCGGTCATAATCTATTCAGGGTGCACGTCGTCTAGGTTTGGTGGGACCGCTAGGCCTAAATGAATGGAACCGGCTTCCAAGCGCACGCGGCATAGTTTGGGCAGCCCTGCAATTGTCTTCGAAAACAGCCCCAACCAGAGTATAACCAGACAATATATTACATTGGTGATCTGCCTGGATATGCAAGGCTTGCAGATTGACGCCCCCCCCCCCATTTTCAGCGAGAAACTGCGTGACACGTTGTTTTTTTTTCTTTTTCTTTTTTTTTGTCCGGGAGCTTCTCCTGACCAGTCTTCGCAACACCACAGGTTTGTTTCGTATGGGGTCCGGTCCAAGTAGCAACTATTGAAGCTATTGAAAGAAGACCTTCTATTGACACCTGCCCATGTACAACTGGTGGGCATGCAGGAGTCACTGATCGGGTGCGTTTGGGATGTGTTGAATTGGAAGCCCCTTTCTGACACCTATTCATGTACAGCATTCGCACAATTGTTTGAATAGGCTTTCTCAGTGCTTTCGGGATGACGGGACAGGAAGCCCTTGTTGAGCCATCTACCCACGTCTAGACAAATGGCTCAACATGTGCCTTGATTGGGCTGCACTGGGTGGGTTTTGCGGTTCCGCGGTGTTAGGAAGAATTTCAAGGCAATGCTTGGTTGATTGGTGATGCGAACCAAGCAGCGTTAGATTTGCGTTAGATTCGTGAAAATTGCGTTAAATGACCGTGCTGGGCAACTTTCCAGCGTTAGATTTGCGTTAGATTTCGTTAGATTTCGTTAGACTCCCCATGAGCTGGCCGTGTCACGAAGCCCTCAACGCGGAAATGCAAATTTGAAGTGGCCAAATATCGGGAGGGTTGCCGAGCGCCTGGTCGAGCCGGCCCAGAATCCCGAATAATTCCTCATCAACCAACCCTTCAGAATGCTGGTCTTGTCTCGAAGCAAACGTGCGCAACTTGCCCCCACACTCGTCTCAGGCTGGGCCACTTAGAGGCTTGTGTGCTTTGTCGCACACGGCATGTCTGGAAAAAAGTCAAATTCATCATGTTTTCCGGAAATTGGCTTTGCACCCCAAGGTGCAACAAAAGGTCCAATTTTGGAAACAAGCACACACCTCAAAGCCCCCTCACGGCGTCGAGGCCATGAGTGTGTTTAAGGGCTTTGGGGTGAAGTACATCATCCTACTTGGACCCCATGCGAAACAAACTTGTAGTGTTGCGAACACTGGTCAGAAGAAGCTCCCGGAAAAACAAAACGTGCCAAGCAAATTCTCGCCGGAAATGGGGGCGTCAAGCTGCAAGCCCTGCAAATCCAGGCATATGTTGCCTGGTTGGGTCTGTTTTCGAAGACAACTGCATCGCTCCCTGCTAAAACTGCGGCTTGCCCAAACTATGCCGCTTGCGCGCATGGAAGCTGGTTCCATTCAACAGGTTAAGGGGTCCCACCAAACCTAGACGATGTACACCCTGAATAGATTATGACCGATTTGTGAGTGTGGCGATTCGGCCTAGGTCTTCCTGGTGGACCCATACACGGATAACCAGGGTCAAGGGCTACGCGGTAAAGGTTGGCTGTCGAGGCTGCCAGCGCTAGCTGGGTTGCGGTTGACTTACACAGCAGCCTGGCCTGGCTTGGGGCACATTGCCTTTTGCGCTACCAACCTCAATGTCAGGCAGCCACACGTCATATCCCCGAGCACACCCTGGACACTAGGCCAAATCAGAAGATCCTAATTTAATGCACTGTAGAATTGAGGCATATATTGCTTCAGAATTGCTTTAAAAAGGGGCAGGGTTGCCAGTTATCGAGGGTAACGCGTGCATTCCGATCAGCGCCCACATGCCCCAAAAAGTGGAACACCAGTAGGCCGGGAAAACACACACACACAAACACAGCAATTGGCAAACTTGCAACGCCTAAGGGCGCACGCATCAGGCCATCATCGACATCTTGGCAGAAGCCTTGCTCAGTAAGAGCTTCCAGAGTCGCAAACTTGCATGCTTGTTTTTTTACAGAACACACTGGACAAGTTGAGCAAAAACGGTTTCCAAGTCCTGACGGCCCACAGATTTTACCTCCTGCAGGGCTCCAACGTCACGGGGCATGGGCAGGCTGAACACACTCATCATGGGTCGCTGTACCATTGATGAGGTTTGGCGTTGTTGGACAGGCCAATTTAGCCATTGTCGAACGGCTATCAATGATGAGTGACCCAATTCATGCTGCTCCCTCAAGCGTTTCTCGGGGAGGCATGTTCTGAACATCAGCATCGCGTTAGTAAAGCGCTAGATTGCAGCCTGAATGAACTCACGCATTGGCTCCAACTCTGCATGAGACTAGTCCAGCTACAAATCCCGCAGCCACGAAACCCCCAAACCAAGAAAAAGGCCACAGTTTGCTCAGCACCTGCTTGTTTCTAGTCCCCTCTTCGAGTTGCCCAAAACTGGCATCGTAGGGTTGGATTTCTGGGCTAGCGTGCTCTAACCCACTTGATGCACTGCAGTCGAAAGATCTACAAAACAAAGGGTCAAAAGGCGCAAGGAAGGCATGGGTTGAACACAAGTGATTGAAGCATTAGTGCTAGACTGTGGAAAGATATATGCCCCTCACCTAGGATCGAGCGGTTGGGCCCGGAAAGTGTCCAAGCACGTATGGGCCCTCCCTGCATGCTGGCCACATTTTGGGGGCAAATGCTGCCTAGAATCTCGCGATCGAAAAGCCAGACCATGCGGGGTGCTTAGTTACTGATCGGTGTTGTTGGTCCCCCTATGCCCACCCGCTGCCCCAAAAGTGTCTCAGCATGGACGCGGCCTCAAACCTGGTCTTAGCATCTACGGGAATTAGAAGTACTTCCTCAGAAGCTACGCGGGACCCTAAGGGTTATGTTTATTTGAAGTTTATATAATGTTGACCCGGATTAAGAAACCTGCCTGACGAACGGGGGTGGGGGATTCATCTAAACCCAGGGACATCCCCCCATTAATGAACTGGAGTTGATTGCTCCGGGGTTGACATTGTTGGGTTGAGTCTTGAACCTCGCTTTTATGATAACTAGCAAAAGAGGTAAGCTTTTTGTGGGCAACAGCCGCAACCCCATAGACTAGTGTCTATATTAAGGGGTTCTTACTTCGCGTTTGTACATTGTGGCTTTCAGGAGGCCAGAAGAAACAGTACGATTCGGAGCCCCAAGATCTCTTTGGCACGGGAACCACACATTTCTTCCATTTTCTTCCTCTTCAAAAGCGGTTATCCCGTACCTGGGTGTGGGAATTCAATTCATTTGCCGGCATAGTTGTTGTGTTCTACACTTCATTTTTTTAGAAAACACAACCACATATATATGGGGGTGTTTAGTCCCTTCATTTTAGTCTGGCCACGCCACGTGGTGGCTTTTGGCCAGTCAGCTCAGCTCGTTTGTGTCTGGATAAAGATTGGGGATTACGGGTATTTCTCAATATAGTGGCCCCGAAAAACAGTTGGTTTCGCGTGTGGTCCCCTTTTACCATCCAAAACGCCAAAAGGGGTTCCATTTGCATAGTTGGGTCGCTCTGTTGTTTGTTGTCAAAGGGAAACCAAAGGAACCCCCGACGCCATGTTTGGGGAACAAAAAGACGAGCCCACCGGGACCCGCTCAAAGAGCACCTTCTTGGCTCCGGTGACGGTAAATTTTTGAATGATGCCTCAGTACTCCCCCCGTAACCTCCAAATACCAACGCTTTGTTTTGATTGTATTGTGACAGCCCTCTACAAAGTTACCATGGAAAGCCGCTGGCTTTTCAATAGCTTACGAAAAACAAGCGGCCATTTGGAGTGGGCGGTACTCCACACCGCCTTGTTCTTTGGGGCATTTGCGACCCCTGCCGAAGAAAGGCTGCATCTTTACAATGATGCACGTATTTCCAACTATGTCCGACAGAAAGCGGGTCCCGGGTATTTGGAGTAGAGATCCGGTCTTTTTTTTTCCGGGGAAGAACAATTACAGCCTTAGTAAACCGATTCTTAGAGTCTCCGCAGGAGGGCTTGGGATGTGAGTACATCTTCGGGCAGGTTTGAGATAGCCCCCAAAATCAACGCGCCACTTGCGGGCCGCGGCCTCTCATTAGTTTGTTTACTCCCTCTTTGTGGAGGAGGCCCAATTGGTCGACAGCAAACCAAAGCTCACTTCCCCTGTTAGTGGGCTTTAACTTCCATTGGTTAAGACTATGTTTATGTTCCCCTGTTGGTTTTAATGGACATCTATCACTACTGGAAATATGATTGTGCGTTCCATTGGGCTCAAGCAAATGGAGGTGAATCATTTTGTTGAGAAGACGATTGCGTGGTAAACATATGGCTGTGGGTCAAAACCAATGATACCATTTTGGGGTGGGCGCACCACCCTTTTTAGTCTACTTTAGTTGGGATTGGGATGTTCACTGCAGGGTACGATTTGGGTTTTGACCCCTGGCCATATTCTTGGGGGCTTGGGCCAGAGTGAGGGATTCGTCTGGCCGCTTGAGGCGACCTGGGCATGAGGGAGCTGGCTCTGGAGCAAGATAGGGACTACCGGCTCCGCTGCTCGGAGTGCAACGCCAGTCTTGGAACCCCCCTTCCAGATGCCGATCTGGGCGTTTTTTTTGTTTGAGGGTTCCCTGTTTGGATGTTTGTCACCCTAAAAATAGAGACATCTTGCCAGAATCCGCTGACCTTTTCATTTTTTGGCCAAGACTCCAGATGCCAATAGTTCGTGTTTAAAGGGTATGGTTTGTCAACCCCTGGCTAAGAAGGGGGCAATTGCTATGAAACACCACGTTTTTCCAAATGTGCCAACTAGAAAGCAGATGATATGAGTCGGCTTCAAAATTACCGTCATTTACTTTATGTAACAGTGTTTCATGCACATGTTGTTTTGGGTTTCTCGATACGGGGTGTCCCAATACCCCAGACAAGACTTTTGCGCTGACCAGGTGAGTCGGCGGGTTGCCAGAGAGTTGACCAGGCTTTCACGCGAAAAGCGTCGAAGGTTCCGGGTCCTGACAGCCTCTTGTTGCTTCCATTTGCTTAATTAAGATTAGAGCTTGGGAATCTTACACCTGTGAGTTTCCAACGAAGTCTCCCAAGTGACCAGAATCGTTGGGAGTCAACTGCTTCACCGTATGGCTGCAACCGTGTCCCATGTTGAAATCACGGACACCGAGCCAGGCCAAACAACGTCGTCCTTGGCCACGAAAGGGTTTTGGTTTCTATCGCCCCGGGCCAGAGCAGTGCGACGCGCAAGAGAGGTGCTGGGCTTTGTACCTTTTTGGCATGACATGTTTAGTGCTTTTTGGGCTTGGCCAAAGGAAGCAGCAAGTTTGTTGTTGTTTGTTTTTCTTTGGCCAATCCACTGAGCATGGCTGGTCTCAAAGGTGTGACCTCAAAGGCCCAAAAAGGACCTTGTAGAAACACATGGGTATTTGTCAATATAGCGGGAGCCCCAAACATGGTGTGGGTTCCTTTTTGGCTTTTGCACTTTCAGCCGCTTCAGGTCTCAGCAAAGGGAAACTAATCAGTACCGAAACTGGCTTATTCAAAATCTCACCCCAAATGATTAGCGGACTGCGGATTCTGGGTTGCATTGGTTTGGCTTCCCTCAGGCGAAACGCACACAGCTGTTGTTTCTCAAACTCGATCCTCACGACCTCTCTGTTCGTCAAGCACAGCTCCACCACATCAGCCTGGGGCCGAGCATCCATTTGAAGTTTACATCCGCCGATCGAACCTTTCATAGGGCCTTTTACCACACCCAGTGGCTTCCCAAAAAAGCAACAGTCATTACCAAACGAAGCCGTAGCATATTTAAGTCCTGCCAACATATGATTAGTAATTAACACCGCATACTTTATGGAGCGATTTCCTGGCGCGTGAAATAGCTGGAAAATCTCGGCGGGAGGGCCCGCGCCGTTTCTTGTCGCAAAATAGCTTGCGCCACCACGCCAGCGTCCTTACTGCGGCGCATTCCCCTGAGCGGACCAATCTGTACAGTTCCTTAGACCGCGCCTTAGCAAACACGTTTCGTGCAAGCAAGGTACTGATTTGAGCAAGCTCTTACTGGCTTATTATCCACATGGAGGGGGCTGACAATTAATTTGAATTTGGGGGTACTGAGCGAGCTGCTACAAGGGTGGTCTATGAAGGCAGAAGTACAAATTTCGAAGACCATGATCTCGTGAAGGCCGGTGTGGAAAACTTATGGGCTCTGCAAAGCAAGAACACTTCCGTGCAGGCAAGGCAAACAGCTTCTGCGAAGGCTCCCTCCCATTCCGGCCGTTCTGAGTTATGTGACGCAACCCCCGTTTTGTCGACACACCTGACCTGACGCGGCTGCGAGAACAAATCAAAGTGGCAAGCCAATCGCTCCTACACATTCATGGTGCGGCCAGCTGACCCTCTTCGCGCGGTGAACCATACGCAGGGCCAGCCTCGCACAGATGCCGCTAACTTCTCGCCAGCAGCAGCCTGCGCGCTTCAACCCGCAAAAGCAAACATGTTTCAAAGAAGTTGCGCTCTGGTCAAGGACACGCGGGGTTTCCGTCGTGGTCAAGGTGTTGGTGGGGCCGAGGGCTCAGCAAATTGCGCTGGCCGTCTCGGAGTCATACCTACCGGCCAAGGTGGACGACCTCAAGAACCCTCTGACATTGGAGGATCGAAGCGTAATGAAGGGGTCAGCAAAGTCTGAAACAGACGTAGCCATAAGATGGCTCAAACACGAACCGGGGCAGCTGCGAAGCCCGGGCAGCAAAAACTGCAGACCCCCTAAAGAAGGCCCGAATGGAGGCCGGCGTCCTTGGGACGGACTTCATCATCAGGAGCCGCGTTTGAAGCCCTGTTTCCCCCTACCCCTGTGTTTGTCTTATTGCCCCTTAGAACAGTGCTGACGCCAAGAGCTTAGTCCGCCTGCGGGCGGTGGGAGCCCAGCGCCCCAACACAAAACGAGCAACAGCCAAAACCCTCACGATCTAGTACCAGTTTTGATTGACTTAGGTGGAGTTCCCGATTTCCTGTAGCCGTTGTAGCTATAAAGGCTCATATTCTTGTAGCCGTAGATTTGTTTTAGCAAGAAACCTATTCCTATAGCGAAGTATGGCGCAGAGGGCTGTAAAGGAAACACGGGTGCGGCTCAGGTAAAGCGCCTTGACTGGAGACATAAAAAAGAAATGTTCCCGGAATGAGTCCAGGCGTCATGGTGATGTGTTCTTGTGCTTGCGCCGCGACGTTGCCTCCGTCTCGCCGGCCGGCTTGGCACATGCTCTTGGTTCACGCACAATTTCAACAAACATCTTGTCAGTGGATCCGACATCGTTTGGGCCTTCCTGGGCCAGACAAGCCGTAATTTGCCCAAGGCCCGCAATTTAGCGCCCAGGAGTGTCAAGGCGCAAGTTCAAGATCAGCATCCTGCAGCACGCTGGCGGGATCACCTGATTGAGTCATGCCAGCTTCACGCCGGTAACTCGAGGCCTCATGTCTCAGCATGTCAACTTGAATTTCTGCGGGCCAAAGCCTCTCGCTCCATCTGGGCTCTTGAGGAGCGCACCTATGATGAGCATCACTCTCAGATGTTAACAGCAGACTCCCCTCAGTTCCCGGGGTGTTTCAAGGAGAGGTGTAGTTTATTCGTAACGAGCTTACCCAGCCGGGCGCAAAGCGAGCTCTCGCAGGAGGCCGTGTTTAATCTTGTAGCGTGCCAGGGACAACTGTGGCAAGAGAGTAGGACAACATACCCGGCAGACAAACGCAATTGTGGCTTGCAGGCTTCCGTTTGGTTTCCCAAGGTCTGCTGCGCCTGCTGCTTGTTGGAGTAGCCATGCAGCTACAGGTACCTTGCAGCTCGGGAATGTGTGCGGCTGCAAGATGCGGCTATGCAGGAGACGCCAAGAGCTGAGCACGTCCACCTACGCGAGACAGTTCACGTTTGACCGCATGTGGCAGTGTGAGCACTTTGCTGCGGACCAGCTGAAGTTTCAGGATTTTCTGCGCTCGGGCTGGTGACCGCAGAGAGCAGCTTGAAAAGCCTGTCCATTCCTCTCCAGCTTCTTCGCTGTCATCACAGGTTTCTAGCCTGTGCGTCAACGAAAAGGGTTCCAATCGTAATGTTGGCTTCTGCGATCTTGGTTTGGCGGGGCAAAAACATATAGAAATCGTCAAAGTGGCCATTGGGGCCGAGCCACAGGTCGCCATCCACTTACTCCTGGGTCCGGGTGGTACTCTTCCTCGTCTGCAGTCTGAGCTGCAAAGCGTGATTCGAAACCTTCACGCAACGCATAAGTTGCAACTCGTAAACCGCGAAATCCGCAATCCGCTAGTCGTTGTGGGTTGAGACCTGAGGGCCCGAAGTCATCCGAAATTTTATTTGGAATTATCCCAAGTCACCCACAACCGAGCTGACTTGCCTAGTTGGGGATTACCCCTACAGATGTGTCCTCTTGGTGTCTCTTGAAAACCGCAAACAAGCAAAACTAACCATTTAAAAAAAGCAGCACAGACCAGGTCCAGCCATCTTTTTAGGGTGTTTCGTTTCACTTGCTGGTCAATCAAAAAGCTGTTGGGTGAGTTTGCTCAGGAGAGTTCATGGGCTCCTATATGATTTGGCACATGAGGGTGCCTGGTTAGTTTGGTTGAAAGGGAAACCAAGATTCCCCTATTCTGAGACAAGCCCATTTTGAGAAACACCCACAGTGTGTGATGTATGCAATGTGTGTGATGTGTGTGATATGCTTGTGTGATGTGTATGTGTGTGATGTGTGTGATGTGTGTGATGTGTGTGTGTGTGAGATGTGTGTGATGTGTGTGTGTGATGTGTGTGTGATGTGTGTAATGTGTGTGATGTGTGTGATGTGTGTGTGTGTGTGATACCGGTTCACCTTTGTTTTTTCCAAGGAATGTGGCTGAGACCATCCTCCGCGCCTACGTTTTGGTCAATCCTTACAGAGGATGCGACTTGAATCAAAGGGTTACCACTTATTCCTGCATCATTCGCCCTAAGCTAGGTCCTGGTTGGTGCCTTGGATTTGGACTTGAGCCCCTGGCTCTTGTAGAGGGATGGGAAACGACTCCCGAACCACCAAATCACCAACTTGGGGCAAGGTGACAAGGTGCCAACCCGCCATCTCCATGGCCCTTCTAGGCGCATGTTCATTAGAAATTTGATGACTTGATCTCCACTCGCCCGAAAAGGAAAGCTACCCCCTGGCCCCCTGCTCCAAGTACGCAATTTGCAGGGTATCATGTGAACCCTTTACTGAAAAAGGAATATTTATCGTGGAAAGCCACGTTTTTCAAATCATGTCCTGGAAAAACACGTATTTGGAGTACGACGTGAATTGTTTCTTGAATCATGGTGCAAACCGACATTTGTTTTCCTTCGAAATCCCCTCTTGCCCATCCAGCGCATTTTTTCACAGGGCTGATGCGGAGAAACCCTCCATACCTCCTCTGCCTATTCCATGGCCAGCTGCCGTGGGGAAACACGAGCTGAATAAGCTGCAGGTCCAGATGCCTTATTTCAGGTATTTTCAGGTAAACCTTTTTTTGGAGGTTTGGAATGGTGGGTTGGGGACTTGAACCCCTGGTCCTTGCCCGGTTGGATGCAAGCTTTGAAGTTTCATCGCGGCATCTCCTGGTTGCCTGTACCGAGTCAACATGTTGGAAAATGGTTACGGTATATGCCCAAAATATTGCAAACCGAGGCAGTCCTCTTGCTCACAGTGATTTGCAATGTTTTTGTGGTCTTTCGCATGATTGGTGTACTTGCAGATACTTGCAGTATGAGTCTGTTTTTTTGAGGGTTCCCATTTTGGTTGGTTTTGAAGGAAAGCCAAGAGGAAAACCGAAGCCATTTTGTGTCCAAATCCAAAAAGACGAGCGGCACCAGCAACAAGCTCTGCAGGTTTCTGATCCGGGTCCCGAGCGGTTGGGTTTGTCTCAAAATCGGAGTCGGACCCCGAAAATGGCTTCGGGTGTGCTTTTTGTTCCCCGGAAAAAGTCACCCCCTAAAAGGGGGTACCGTTTGACTCAGAAAGAAGAGCCATCCAAAGAAACTCTGGGACACGAGCAGCTTCCGAGCAGCTTGGGAGGGTTCCGAGAGTTCAGTTCCGATGCCACCTGGCCCAAGCCCAGGCACCAAATTTCAAGCCGCCCGGGCTAGCAACGTATCCCTTTGGCGTGGCTTCACCTCTCTTTTTCCTTGGGCTTGCTTCAAAGGGATGCTTTTCATGGCTTGGAAACACACCCTGGGTTGAGACCATTGGTTGGCAGTTGCGACAACAACACGATGCAGCTTTGTTCATCAGTCCAGCAAAGGCCCAACAAATGCCAAACTTTGGCCACTCACTCAGCCTCACTCAGCAGGTCAGAGAACTTAATGTGGTGAGCTGTTGAATGGTTTTGGTGCAAGCTGGAACTGAACTTTGCTCCAGAACTTACTGTTGAGGTAGACTTAATATGGGTCGGTTTTTTGGAGGCCAGGCTCGGTACCCCCTTTTCTTGGGTGGTGTTAAAAGGGAAACCAAGAGAGGGAAACTGAAGCCATTTTGAAGTTCCCCTGAAAAAGACGCACCCAAATGTGAAACAGCATCTGAGCATATGCCTTCCCCGGAAGTAGTTCTTTTTTCTTGGCTTTTTTGGGCTCCCTTTGTTTTCCACTAACCAGGCAAAAACTATATTTTTGCTGGGGTCCTAATTCCATCCAAGATGCCGGTCAAAAAAAAAAACAAACAGGGGACCGCATGTTTTAGTCTTTGGATGACCCACAGGCAGATGTGGGCCGTGAAAACCCGTTTAGTGTCCCCTGAACTTAGGCTCAAAACTTCCTCTCCAACACCAACGACGGCCTGACACCCGGGGTGACTGCAGTGCCCGCGCCCTGTCAGCATACCAAGCGGCTCGCTTGGCAGGTGTTGGGTTGGATCTTCAACCCTCTTCTGTTTGGGGAAAATGATCGTTTTCAATAATCATACAACAAGATTCTGTTTTTCCAGGTTCGGAGTGATGCAACCCTCCTTTGGCCTTCCAGTCAGCTTGGGTCTGCTCGCTCAAACTTTCTTCCCAGGTCCTTGGGGTGAATCCCAACCATAAATGGGTTGCAGCCGCCCGTTTTTTACTCCAATTCACACAGTTCCGGGTCCATTAATCAAGTTTTGATTATGACTCACATGGGTACCTCTTTCGCTCTCTCTCTCTCTCTCTCTCTCTCTCTCTTTTTGTGAGGGTCGTTTTGTTTGGGCTTGGACAACATTATGCATCACTTTGAAACCATGGTTGAAACCATTGTTTGTTTGCATCTACAAGGGAACCATCATCTGAGTGTTGGTGCGGAATGGATTACGTAACCATCCCCAGTACGTCACACAATCATGTCCGGTGCCCTGCAACGCAGAGTCCACCTCCTACACAACAAAAGTGCCAAACAAAATCATCCACAGTCCGTTAGAGGGTCGCTTTTAGGAGATGGCTTTGGTTGAGGGTCGCTGTTTTGGGGGCTTGGTGCGGGTTTCTCCAATTTTTCACACCCCTTGTAGGTCCCCCAGTAGTGCCCTTCTCTCCCCTTTGTTGGGGGAGGGTTCCCCTACTAAAATAGACAAAACCGGAAAAAGTCAGTAAGGCTACCCTTATTCTAACCTCTCTGGAGGATCTTGGTTCCGATGACTCCCAGGAGATGCAGCTCTCGGTGACCCCGGCCTTGCAGAGGAGTCCGCCGCAGAGCTCCGTGGCGGTGGCGGTGGTGGTCACCATGGGCCCCGGCCAGCCACTCGCTCGGCCTCCGCTCCGCTCGGGTCGAGGGAGGCGTCCAGGGCGCCGGCCGTCTTTTCTCGGCGCCGCTCGCCCAGGGTTTGGTTGACCTCCAACTAGGTCCCCAGCTAGCTAGGTGCCCTTTTACCGTGTTTTTTTACTTTTGGAGGGGGACATTTGGTGACACTTGTTGCTGCTGAAAGAAAGTCCTTTCCTCGCTTGTTCGTTTCAAAGGGAATCTATCGCTGGAACAAAGGACTTTGGCCAATGGAAGCCTATGATTCTGGTTTTCCTTTTGGCTTCCCCTGAAGCTATCCTGAGAACGGGTCCGACTCATCCGACTCGCTGTCCATTTCTTGGACATAGCTGGGCATATGTCGTCGGTTTTCCTTGTGGCCTCCCTTCAAAAAATCCCAAAGAGGGTAGCCTCAACGTCCACATGGGTGGTTTGAGCATTTGAATGGGCCAGTTTCTCTTGATGTCTCAGGGGACATATCAGGAGCCCTGAGCCTTCCCTTAAGAACCCGAAGAGTCTTGGGACCTCGAGAAGGCTATCCAATGGAGGGTCCAATGATGCTTAGGGAACGTCTTCGTTTCTTTTTTTGGGGGAGGGGGGCTAAGTCGGGATGGAGACCTAGAGCTCAACCATGATTTCTGGTTTGCCACTATCTTTTAGAGGAATCGCCTTTTGGGAAATGGGCCCCTTTCTTTGGGCAGCCCGCGTAAATTTGTAGGTCAGATGTGGTCTTTTGAACGAGGCCTTGCACTTGTATTTGGATCCCCTTTGACCTTCTCACCGAACTATGGTGGTAAAACCACCAAAAGTGCCCAGTGAAAATCACTTTTGATGCACCCCTTCTCGCCGCGGTAAGTATGGGTACGTGTCAAACTTGGGGTTTGGCCCCGAGAATGGATTTTGTTTTCCTGGAGGATTCACAAAATGGGGGGGACCCCGGAACATAGTGTGGACAATCAAACCCTGGTAAACCTGATACCCATCTGAGCATGTGTGAAAACAGAGAAGCCCAAACAATGGTGATTTCCCATTGTTTCCCTTTTCAACGCCTTCGTTGCCCTTTTTGTTTCCACTGCAAAAAGGGTTCCCGCAAGAAAGCGCATATAATATCCCCAATCGCCAGGACCTCAGGAACCCGCAACCTGAAAGCTGCTCCGAACTTTGGAGAATTCTTCCCGCTTTCAGCGGGTGGGGGAAAATGAGAACATATGGCTGTGGCTCAAAAAAGTGGTACCAAAATGGCACTCTGGTAAATGGAACCAAACACCAAAACCCGTGTAACCCCAGCTCTTTAATTTTGAGCTATACCCATATGTTCACTGAAATCGATTCCCTTTACAACCAAGAGGACTCCAGCTACAAACCTAGGGAGATCAAATAGGGTTCCCCTCACCCAGAAAATTAGGAAAGGGCCAGGGAAATGAAAGGTGCTTTAAATCCAAGAGGCTGATAGACTCCCTTTAAAACCAGGGGCAAATTCCCGCAATGAAATCAATTGCCTCTAAAACCAAGAGGACTCCAACTCCAAACTAAGGTGTATAATCAAACCAAAGAGCCTGCAACTCCAAACCAACGGGTAAAAGACTTCCTTTCAGACCAACTGGGTGATAGACTCCAATTCCCTTTGAAACCAGGTGTGAAAAATCAAAATTCTCTTGAGAACCAAGAGAGCTCCCTTCACCACCTGACACATCTTTTCTCAAACAAAATTCACCAAAGAGCAGATGCTGGGTGATAGACTCCAATTCCCTCAAAAAAGCCAGGGGCAAAATCAACAACCGGAAAAAAAAAAAAAAAAAAAAAAAAAAAAAAAAAAAAAAAAAAAAAAAAAAAAAAAAAAAACGAGGTCGCCCTTCAGCCGGCTCCAGCTGCTTCTGCCCTACGGCTACGCCCCCTACGGCGCCCAAGCGGAGCCCGGGAAGCGCCTCATCGCGGAGCTCTCCATGGAGGGCATAGGCGCGGCTCCTCGGGGATGCTCGCTCACGCTGGCTTCTTTTCTAGGTCCCCAGCTGGGTGCCCTTTCTCACCCGTTTCTTCTTTGGGGGATAAAATAGACTACAGAAAAAAGTGTACCAATATTCTAAGCTCTCTACTGGAGGACCTAGTTCTTGTTTCGGAGCCATTGTGTGTTTATTTTGCCTACTACTGGACTGATATATATATATATATATTAATGATTTCCAGGGGCTAAAGCAAATGGAAGTGTTCCTATTGCTACTGGAAATAGGTTTATGTTTCCCAGGTCGCCTTCCATTTACTTCTCCAGTTGGTTTCAAGAGAGTCTACTACTGTTGCTTTTGCTCCAGGGGACCCAAGTAGAGTTGAGGAAGCTTTGGATGAGACTCTGGGGGAATGTCAACATATTCGACCTGGTGCCGCCGGTACGTGCCGCCAAAAAAAAAGGGAACCAAAAAGGGCCCCTACTTTTGACGAACTCAGTAGTGCCTTTTACTCTTTTTTTGGGGGAGGGTTCTCCTACTAAAATAGACTACAGAAAAAAGTTGGTACCTTTATTGGAACCTCTCTGGAGGACTTAGTTTATTATTTTCCCCTGTTGGCTTGAAAGTGAGTTTTTTGTTCCAGAAGTAAGCAAAGGGAGGTTCGCTTTCAACAGGGGAGTTGGAAATGAACATGTGGAAGCGCCTCATAGTCATCAGGATCTGAACGGTTTACTTTGCTGCTATGTTTCTTGGTCGGGGACCCCCATAAACTCGGGATTCATATACCAGTCCCTCCCCCCCCAAAAAAAACAACAACAAAGAAACGAAAACAAAAGTGAACAAACAATCATGAGGTCACATTGTACTATATCATAGATGGCTTGTTTGGGACAACACACACACACTTACCTACGAACCACCCAAAAAGTGAAATCTTTGCACTTGAGCAATGGCTAAAGAATCTGTCGCTGTTGGAATTAGGTTGCGGACAAATAGCGAGGTCCGCCTAAAAGCTTGGGTGAACGATCTCCTAACTATTTATGGCTTTGGCATGGTTGTGGCTTTCTGCCATAGCAACATCTCCTTAGAGTGATGAACAGGCGATGGGAATGAGCATGCAGCTTTGATCACAGAATCACGTTGTTTTCCACGGACCGCGCGCGCGGATTTGGTGGTTATGGGACTACACGAGATTCCTCTAAGGATTCAGGCCAGTTGGACAGATTACCCAAATACAGTACCTGCTGATTGTAATATCAATTCGGCATGTGGTCGTAGAGTTCGGCCCTTCTTATACAATTTGGTCATGTATATTATATTTTGTCAATTTGTTTACACCCTTTGCATTGAACTTGGTCTCCTTGTTCAAATGTTGTCCTTGTTCATCGAATGTGAAGGCATTTGTCCATGTGCAGACACCGATTGGGTTTTGGCTAACTTCCTGTCGAAGTGTCAGTAACTTTTTGTTTTGGGAACTCAGCCCATATTCAGCCAATGGCCACGCTTCGATCATTAAACCATGAACCTTCAAGTTGTTCCGACTTTGCCGGCCTGAAGTGAATCATCCTTTTGACCTTTGGTTGTCCGCAACGCCAACAGGAACAGCAACAGCGTAGAAAAACACGCGGAAAAGAACACATGTACAGGAAGTTGGCCCCATTTAGCCATGCCAAGTCGGGGTTTGGCCAAGGCTTCTTCCATTGATGTTGGCAAATCCACATTCGTAGCAGAATCACCAGGACGCGGTCATCCGAGCCGCGCAACCATTGATTGGTCTTTGGTGTGACCGAATCGCCCCTTGAATAAAATTGAACCAACTGGTTGCATTGTTTTTGTCAGCGAATCCCCTTTTTGGATTTGTTTTAAAGGGCAACTCAAAAGGACGACTATTATTTTTGGGTTCCCCCAAAACCAGGCGCGCCCAAACTGATGTCCACCAGACCTACGAAGCGTGTTCACTTTATGACAGCTTGGCCTTGCCTTGTCGCCGATTTTCGTCTGAACCTTCCACTCCAAGACCCCATCCCCTGAGCAATGGAATTAGGGGAGGGGGGTGACCCCCGGAAGTCCATTGATGGTTCTGAAGGCTCCTTTCTTGCAGGGGCCTTATGCTCGCTTGGTGAACGCTCATTTGCCTAGTCTGATTCGTATGGTCCTCTGGGTTAATCCAAAGTTGACATTTGGGTCACTACCTGGTGTTCCGGAGCATAGTAAGGCTATGGCTATATATGAACCTCTATTTATAGCATGTTGGTAGACTCAACGTCAGCTATCAGGGAAGCTTCTCTGAGTCTCTCTGCGTCTCAGGCTTGCTAAGTACGGGCATGACTTTCAACCTGCAGCTTGGCTGGAACGCCGGGACGCATCACTCGACTGGTCGCTATTTTGGGAAGACTATGCTAGTGGTACGCCTGATTTGACATGAATATTGGCATACGCCATATTGACCAGAAGCGAGTCAGGTTTTGGACGTTTGAGGTTAAATGAACATGGTCATGATCCCACGATTTCTTTTTCAGTTGCGCCAGAACCACATGAGTGTGAACGATACATGTATATACATTTCAGTGATGCCTTACAGTGAGCGTACTCTTGGACGGTCGGCATTCTGGCTTAGATTCGACCAATCAGCTTTGTGTTGGAAAGGGCACTTTGAGAAGAACTATGCCGCAGAATCATGCTTCGTCTCAAGCTGATGGAAGTTTGACGCTTCAGCGGCTACTCCCTACTCCAAATACCCGTGTTTGTTTTGGGTACATCCGGGAGAAAAAGCAAAAAAAGAACGTCTTTTCATTGTACATAGCGCATTGTTTTGGCCAGGGGTTGACAGCGCATCCCAAACGAGGCCGGTATATGGAGTTGGGTGCGGATACACTTCCTGCCATTTGTGTTGACGCTCGACGCTCGATGACTCGATGTTGTAAACGTATTCCCTCAAGATGTGGTCATGCCTGTTTTGCTTGACCTCATCAGAAACATGCACTGAACGATCCGAAGCTAGTTGCAACCGTAGCTGTATTTTGCTGCGCTGTGGACCCCGCAGCATCGGTTGGTCTGGTTTTGCGCACTTTTGCAGTCATTTTAAGGGGGGGTCTTTTTCTGGGGGACACCCAGAATCCTTGCACAGGCCCACATCCCAATCTCACTCACTGAGTTCCTGGACCTTGAGTCACGTGTTGGGACCGTTCTTAGGAGGAAGCTTCAACTTCGGGCGACAGGAAGCAAAGCTCCAGGGTGTGCTTCCCCATTCTTTTCAACCATCGTTCTGTTCAAAACCCGGCCGTTTCCCCTGGGCTTATTCAGGTTTTTTAGAAAGACTCGGATCCCTGGAAAGAATGGGGAAGGTACCCCTAGAGAAAACATGAGTGAACATGAGCTCCTTCTGCCCTTGATTTCTCCACCTAGCTCCGCGAAATGGCCGAGAAGGTCCCCACTTTCTCTTTTTCTGTTTTGTGCGGTAAATCTGACCTGAGCTACAATCAAAACCTGGGCAAGTGGCTACTTTAAGCCAGAAATACGTGTGGCCACCCTTTCTTTGGTGCATTTTGCTTGGATGTTAGGACTTCAACTTTTGCCAACTAATGGTTGTTTTGTTTCCATTAAACCACTAAACATTAAACTTTTAGCAGGGGGGTAGAAAGCAACCGAGCTTTGAGAGCTTCATTTGGTTTTGGGTAGACCACTTTCATACCCGGCTTTGATTGCCACCCTACATCGGACCACTCAGTTCGGGCAAATCGACCCAACCCCCTCCCCTTCCTTGTTGCAGGCCCTGACGGCAACATGGCGCATGGTCCACATGGGGTGCCCTCAAGAGCACAGCGCATAAAATGGGGCTTGAGGAACTATGGAGTAAAGCAACCTCAAGGTAGCCGTGGGGTAGAGTTTGCTGGGCTATGTAACAGAATCTTGAAACCATGTGCATGTGAAGCAACCCTCATTATGAAGACCGCTTTGCGGGCGTTCTGCCTGAATCCGATGAATAGCTTTGCGATGAAGCCCCAGCACTGCAAACGCCGGGTTGCCCAAAATGGTGGAACCGAAAGGAGGATGTTAACAGTTGTGTGAAAGGATATGGCAGAGTTTCCCATATTGTTGAGTCTTTCACTTGCCCACATCTAGCGGGGATTGCTCTACTGTCCTGCCCCAAAAAGTATTTGATCTCTTTTGGAGGCCTTGTTGCGCCCAGGCCCGGGTCCTTTCGGATGCTGAGGGTGGTGTAAACAAATGGGTGATTAGTTATGTTTGGATCAGGGTTTCGCTTGACCCCCCCGGCCTGACCCTAGACTCGGGCAGATCCAGGTACTTTTGCACTAAAAAGCAGATTTACCAACGGGGTACGGTTGAAAAATAAGTTGGCCCGAAAATTGTAAAACGGCAAACTTCCCCTCCTGCCGGGATGGATGCCCGATTTGAAAACTGGTCGATGAACCACTTACATCCAACTGCCGCATTTTGCGGATTTTGCCCATCCCCGCAGAACCCCCCCCCCCCCGTAGAAAGAAACAGCGTTTTGGTCGGTCTTGGTGGTACAGGAAACCGCTTTCGGGAACGGGGAATTCCGATGGCCGCGGGTTTTTTTCGAGGCGGATCCAGACTCCCTTGAACAACGTGCCGGATGCCAGATGGTTCGTCCTGGCGAAGGAGGCTGCCCGGGCCGGGTCCAAGGATTTTTTTTTTTTGGACAGTTGGCTTTTCCTAACTCACTGGCCCAAAGCCGACTTTTTGACCTTTTGACTGTCCCCCTTTTGGTCCAATTGTAGTTATAGCCCCAAAAGATCCATCATATATTCCTGGGTCCTTTGGGCAACTGAGCTAATCTTGAATCAATGGAATTTTCGGAATTCACATGAATGCCCCGTGGTACAGCCTGATGAAAGGATTACTTGAATGCTTGTGGGTTGGATCTTCAACCTTTCTAGATTTTGCCCACGAGTCAGCAAAAAGTAAGCTTTCGTCAATAGCCACCAAGCTCTGGTTGATGAATAGGGGCGTCCTTTTAAGAGGGCATTCGGATCACTTGCTAGCCAACCCCCCTCTCTAGGACCAGGTTCCCCACACGTCCCCGTTGTGGGTGGCTTTAAACATCACCCTTTGGGCCAATGCCACCCTGGCTCCTGTTTTGGGTGATGTTTACTTAAAGCCCAGGAGCGCCCCGCTAAGCCTGCAGCTTTAGACCAATATGTAAAGAAGGAGCATGGCATGCCATGTTTTGCCGCTGAGCGGGCACAATACCTGCAGCAACGATACAAAAGAACATGATACATTTATCACACTGCTCTTAGGCTGATACAAGTGATATATCCTGTATCACAATGTTTGAACATGTGTCCTTTTAATTAGATTGAAGAAAATATAAAGAAACATGAACCAAACAAAAACGGGAGATGCTTATATTATAATTGACACCAATGCTTGTCTACAAGATATATTTTTTGTAGAACAAGCAAAAACCTCCTTAACTTGTACCAACCTTTACAGCCTGCGCGAATCTTCATAACCTTTATAACCTGTTTAACCTTCACAGCCTTCATAAACCTTCACAGATCTTTACAAACTATTCTATGCTTCTACCAAGACAGAGATTCCGGCAGCTCCTGAGGCGAGCCCCGTCATGGCCACCGCTGGCAAAGGTAGCATCAGGAGGGCGCATTCATTTGAATCAAATTCTTCTTCCTCGTCGTTTACGAGAGCAAGCGACAGAAGCAGTTGCGTCTTTAGCCCAATCGCCTGCTGCAGTCTTGATTCTTGAAGTCGATTTCGGGTTCCCAAGCGGGAGCCGTTCAGGTCATCCTGAACGACATTACTGGGGAGATCACGGAGCCGGTGAACGGCTGGGCATTGGCTGAGGGTTTCACCGTGGCGCCCTGCCCGGTGTCGCTGATGCACCTGGGCGCGAAATGTGGAGCGCGAAATGTGGACCCGGAAACCATCGGAATCCCGGGGACCCGTAGAGTGGCGGCCGCTCAAAGGTCCTTAAGACTTTTACAAGAACTTTTGGATGTGTGGAGTTTGATTTGGATGTTGGACTCTTTTGGGACTGGGCGTTTCTGACCCTTTGCAGGAGTTTGGGTCTCGGACCTCAAAGATTGCCTTTTTGAGGGCCTAAGATTCCTAGGGTCTCGTATCCTGCCAACCAAAGACTCACTTTTAGAAAGGGAACGAAGCAAGGTACGGCGCCATCGCCTCCGCCTCAGGCGCTCTCTTGGGGGAGGGTGGGGGGGTTGGAGGAGGGAGGGGGGGTTGTTGGTTGGGTAGGGGGTTGGGGGTTTTGGGGGCAACAAAGGAAGGGCCAAATCCTGCACCAGCGAAGAAACCCTATTTCTCATGATTCCCTGTACAACCAACGTTATGGTGGTGCGAACGGACAAATCCTGAGTCGAGATTGGGAACTGCATTTTCTGAGCGTGTTGGGTTGAAAGGGTACCATGGTCAATACCGGTAGGATCATAACTTGGTTTGTTTTCAGACGAGGCCCCCATTCTTCAGCCTCTACAGGATAGCCCAGGTGGATGATGTCTACTGGGCACAACGGTCGTGCGGCCATGGATAGAGGGACTCCAGCCTTGCAAATCGTTGGGCCTTACGAGGGCCATTTTACATTTTCACCGGCCGTTTTGACCAACTAACCTCAGCTTTTGGGGACGCTAGCTGACTTTCCGAGTTTTGGCTCTTGTAGCGGGTTTCTGGAAGTGAAATCCTCAAGTTTACCTCTTGCTAAATGTAGTGAAAAGGGGTTCCCACCCCAAGAATGCGGGAGCACTGTAATGGACCCTGTGATAGACCCCCTACGTTGCCCGCGTTTGTTGTAGCGCACCCCCAGATCCACGAGGTTGTTTAGATGTCCCCCTTGTATACGTCACCCTCCCACTTGCTAAAGAAGGTGGCACCCCGACCCAGCTTGCCAGGCTGGCTGGCCCTGCAGTTCTACGTGCCGCGACAAGTTCAAGGCGCCTTATTATCTCAGTTGTTCAGTGGCTTTGTTTCTTTCCCTTTTTTTTGGGGGAGGCTGCCCCACTAAATATGGTCTTCCCAAAAGAGGGTTGCATTTTTTCTAGGGTCACTGAACAACTGAGTTTTGGCCGAATGGGAACCCGTCCCTGTAGCCTCCCCCCATTTGAGCAGAATCTCCGGGATGCCGAACTGCAAGTTGCGATTCGGAATCGCGAGCGCATGGCCGGGCATTGCTGAAGCGAGCGATAAAGCTTCATCCCGTGGCCAACATCCGCGCAGACATGTGTGATGCCCTCATCATGAATCTTCTTTTGCACTTCCATGACGGCACTGAGCTTACAAGCAAGCTTGGTGTTGTTGGAAATTTGAGAGAGGAGGCATGGGCTTGCAGCAACCTCGATCGCGGACTGGCTTCGCTCACTCCATGCTCAGGGGGGCGGAGTCCGAATCAAAGGGCTGCGAACTACCACACAAAGGGTGCTGTCATTTTTCAAAGGAACGATTCGTGACCAACAAGGACTTTGTTGTTTGGCTGGTTTTGGGGGCGTCGGCGACACTGGTGCCATGATCAAAAGACCCACTTACTAGGGGTTGGTATGTGGTCAGGCCCTACCTTAAGGGATGTCTATTATATAGGTTGGATCTTCAGATTTGACTTATTGGTGTAACATGTATGCTATGCTGACTCATCAACCAGCTTTTTGGACGGGAGGGGGGGGGATCACCACCAAGCACATGAGCAGTTTCGACCGCAGGCCACATATTCTGGAATCTAAGGGCAAGCTTACATACGCCAAATGGACATACCCACCTATAGTTGCCCAAACAATCATATATATATATATAGAATGGATTTTGTGGTGCCACGTATATCCCGTGCATAACCTCTAATCTCCATTTGGGGTATGGCGATTGTTGGCCCTTACTTTGGTGTTCAAGCTACTTAGTCAAAGGAAGTTTAACAAGAAACTTCCGTAGTACTGGAACTAAATGAGCTAGCTGCTTTGACATATAGCTATGACAGGTAGCTAGCATGACAAATAGATAGCTTTGACATATAGCTAGCTTGACAGATAGATAGCTTTCCAATAGGCTTGCATGACAAATAGATAGCTTTGACATATAGCTAGCTTGACAGATAGATAGCTTTCCAATAGGCTTGCATGACAAATAGATAGCTTTGACATATAGCTAGCTTGACAGATAGATAGCTTTCCAATAGGCTTGCATGACAAATAGATAGCTTTGACATATAGCTAGCTTGACAGATAGATAGCTTTCCAATAGGCTTGCATGACAGATAGATAGCTTTGACATATAGCCAGCTTAACACGTAGATAGCTTTCTCAAGTATAGATTTCGTGGCAGGCGCAGCACTTTCGCAAGCACTCTCTGCGAGCTGGGGGATGGCAAGATGCAGAAAACGTTGGCGCTGTGCGTGAATTGGGCTTCCGGACTGTGCGCAAACCACCTCGGCTGCGACGCCTGTACGGAGGCGGTCTCGGAACGGTCTCGGAACGGTCTCGGAACGGAACGGTCGGAACGGGTTCGGAGACGGGCCCATTGGCACGGCCGCGCGAAGGTTTCGCAAGGTTTGAATTGCGTGGCAGGCGCAGCACTTTCGCAAGGTCAAGTATAGATTTCGTGGCAGGCGCAGCACTTTCGCAAGGTCAAGTATCGATTTCGTGGCAGGCGCAGCACTTTCGCACTGCGAGCTGGGGGATGGCAAGATGCAGAAAACGTTGGCGCTGTGCGTGAATTGGGCTTCCGGACTTTAAACGCAACTTCGCATTTGAATTGCGTGGCAGGCGCAGCACTTTCGCAAGGTCAAGTATAGATTTCGTGGCAGGCGCAGCACTTTCGCAAGGTCAAGTATAGATTTCGTGGCAGGCGCAGCACTTTCGCAAGGTCACTCTCTGCGAGCTGGGGGATGGCAAGATGCAGAAAACGTTGGCGCTGTGCGTGAATTGGGCTTCCGGACAATGCGCAAACCACCTCGGCTGCGACGCCTGTACGGAGGCGGTCTCGGAACGGTCTCGGAACGGTCTCGGAACGGGTTCGGAACGACGGGCCCATTGGCACGGCCGCGCGAAGGTTTCGCAAGGTTTGAATTGCGTGGCAGGCGCAGCACTTTCGCAAGGTCAAGTATAGATTTCATGGCAGGCGCAGCACTTTCGCAAGGTCAAGTATCGATTTCGTGGCAGGCGCATCACTTTCGCAAGGTCAAGTACAGAATTCGTGGCAGGTGCAGCACTTTCACAAGGTCAAGTGCAAAATTCGTGGCACGCGCAGCACTTTCGCAAGGTCAAGTACAGATTGTGTGGCAGGCGCAGCACTTTCGCAAGGTCAAGCACAGATTTGGTGGCAGGCGCAGCATTTTTGCAAGGTCAACTTTCGCAGCCGGGGCTCGAAAATCGCAACTTTTAAGTACGAAAGTAGTACGCGAAGTCAACTTTCGCAGCTGGGGCTTGAAAATCGCAACTTTTAAGTACGAAAGTAGTGCGCAAAGTCCACGCAGCCGGGGCTTGAAAATCGCAACTTTTAAGTACGAAAGTAGTACGCAAAGTCCACTTTCGCAGCTGGGGCTCGAAAATCGCGACTTTTTAGTACGAAAGTAGTACGCGAAGTCCACTTTCGTAGCTGGGGCTCGAAAATCGCAACTTTTAACTACGAAAGTAGTACGTGAAGTCCAGTTTCGCAGCTGGGGCTCGAAAATCGCAACTTTTAAGTACGAAAGTAGTACGCGAAGTCAACTTTCGGGGATTGAACATCGCAACTTTTAAGTGCAGAGAAAGATGGGTAGATAGATAGATCAATAAACAGATATAGAGATAGCTAGAGAGATAGATAGAAAGAGAGAGAAAGAGACAGAGAAACAGAAAGAGAAAGAGAAAGAGAAAGAGAGAAAGAGAGAAAAAGAGAGAGAGAGAGAGAAGCAAGGGGCCAAGGACAGTTCTCCAAACTATAGTTGTTCACTGCTTTGAAACTTCCGCCCCCCGGCTCTGCCGGACCTTACTTGTAGGTCGTAGCCATGGTTACAAGCTTGGGGACGAACCCAGGTTACCCCGCCAACCACGGTCACAACCTGGCTGTAGCTCAAACAAATGTACCAAATGTACCAAAACTGCACTTTGGTACATGGAACCAAAGACCAACACCTGCGTACTTGTAGCCCTTCAATTTTCAGCCACACCCACCTGAGGTCGGTCGGTCGGTTGCACGCCGTTTGAGCTCGCCAGGACGCTTCGTGCTCATCACGGCGCCCTCGAGCTTGGAGATTCGCTGCCCCAAGGCGCGGCAAGCCACCGGATCTGAGCTTTGGGCTTTCCTGTGAGGTGCTCCCATACTTACCTAGACTCTCCATGACCCTTCAAAAATGGGTCCATGACCCCATTATTTTAGGCAATGACCCCATTTTTGAAGATGGAGCCTGTTCTGTAAAGGTCATTGGAACCAACATGCTTGGGAATGATGCATGTCGACTTCGGAAAAAAAATCCGGAAAACCAGACTCAAACTTAGAAGTACTCCCGACAGTTCCCCGGATGGCGAATGTAACAATTTCTGGGTGCTTCCGAATGAATCCGAAGGAAGTCCCTTATTGTGGCTTGAGTTGGTGATTTGGATATTTGAACAGATGGCTCCTGTAGAAAGTAAATGGGAAGCTACCCTGAACCACCAAACCACCAGTCCACACCACCAATTGAGCTGAAAATTGTAAGATGGGCCGAGGTTTTAAAACTGCAAAGAACAAACACCGGTGCTTATATTAACCTGCATAGCTTTCTTGATGTTTTGAACCTCAGGGCTACTAATCTCTTCCCCCTTTGAATAAACGCACCGGATTAATCAATACTATTCCCAGACCGCCGGGTCCACAATACTTTTAGAATAGGCCAATTCAAACACCAATACACGGACGGATTTCTCGCCCAGCCCCAGCCTTGGGTAATTCGTCGACCCAAGCTCCTGGAACCACCAAATTCCAAATTCCAAATGCGTACTTGCCTTTTGCTGGTTTTCATCTATTTCTTGAACATGTAATTCTAAATTTAAACTGCGTCCTTTACTTTTGAGCCGCAAAAACGGAAAGACAGCCTTGAACGGTGTTCGTTACTCGGAAAATTGCGGGTTTGACGTTTTTCGTGTCCAGCAAGGGGGGAGCCCCATTGGGAAGAGGACCGAAGAGGAAATTCGGTCGACCCCAAAGGATCGTGTTTTGGCCCCCAGACCTGATTAAATATTGGGGGGGGTCCACGTGCATGATTAGGGGGAAGAGATTATAGTGGTATGTCAGAGGGCTAGGTGCCTACTCTACCACTCCAATGCTGCCCTTTCTTTTTTTTTGGGGGGTGCCCACCAAAAAGCCGCGGGGGCCCCATTTTCCGTATGCAAATCCACCGGGGACCCCGCCGTGCGCCCGGGTTTGTGGCCCTCGGGATACCAAGGAGGCTCCTTTTTCCCCCATGGAAATCCACTCACACCCCGCCTTGTAAGACCCGGTTTTATGAACCCGGGGCTGTGCCATCCTCTCTCGGCAGGTGGAGGAGACGGGCTTGGTCCTGGAGTGCGAAGACTTCCGCCCGCGGCCGGAAGTGCCGAACTTCCTGCAGACCTTGCAGCGCACGGTGAACGTGACCTTGACGGGAGGAGCCGCGGGAGTCCGGGAAAGGGTCTGGTGGTTTGGGGTTGCCATCGTGCAGAATGGCCATTTTTGCAGCCTGGAGCCCTTGCAAAACCAATATATCCTAGAAGGAGGACGTTTGCAAAATCGGCCCTTGAAGTCTCCACCACACACGGAGGGAAATGGGAGTGTAGTGTGCCTGTTTGACTTACTCCCTGAGTTCCTGGACTTGAGTCACTTTTGGGGTTTGGACCATTTTAGTGGTGAGTTTTTAGGTCCGATCTCGATCGGAAGTGCGGGAACCTTTTTTTTTTGGTGTGTGGGGGGGGTCATTTCGGGAAACAAACGAAGCCATCCACGCACCTCCAGCAGCTATCTTGAGACAAATCCTGGTAAACATCCATTTGTTTGTGCTGTTAGCAGTTCTCTTCCCTGTGGACGGGAAAACAAATCGCAGTTGGGATGGATGAAACCCTACGGACAAACCGCCTACAGATGCAGGAGTTCAACCATTCATGGTATTTTCAACTTTTGAAAGGGGGTGTCAACTGCGGTGCCTAGAAATAGATATGTGGGAGGCCGGGCGGAGGCTGGAGGCATCGAAGGTGCATGATTCCTATTACAGTTTAATCCACTTGTTACAATGTTTAAGGTGGTTTAGCGCCTGCTTAAGAGGTATACCTGTTGGCCTGTTGGCCTATATATTTTTAGTTCCAGGAGTTTACTTGCCGCAGTACCAAACAAAGTGTTTGTTTTTGTCCATGGCCATTGGTCTGCAAATATTTTTTGTTTTTCTCTGGCACGGCATCTTCCAAGGGCTATTAAATGATACCCTTCATGGGTTCTAAGTGGCAGGCGTGTAGTAGCCTTGCATCCTATGTAAACCTTTTAGAACCATGTTAGTAGAACCGAGAGTCAATGGGTTCGGACACTGCTCATTTGTTAGAACCCTTGCTTAACAAGTTTTCGTCATTTTCAAAAGAACACCTGCGGATGGGCTTTCGCATCATCTGAAGCGGGTTCACCATTGGTTTAATGGGGCGGCTTGAACCCTAGGGCTTCTACATTGGAGTCCAATATGGTTTATGGTCCTTTGGTTTTCCTTGAAACCCACCGCTCAGAATGGCTCTGCATCCCCACAAGACATCAGATCTATGGTCCGATTGCCGGGTCACTGCAAGGAACCGAAGAGGGAGACAACATGCTCTACATGTTCCTCCTGAATGTCCTCACCCCGGCAGAGCTGACCGTCTACGCGCCGAGTCTGCACGAAGCAAAACTGGGAGTTCCTGGGATATGGGGCAACCCAGAAATGATTTAGTGGCGTTCCTTTCGTCGCCCCTGTTAAAGAACACCAAAAAGGGATGCCAGCAAAATCATGGCAGCTTTATATAGCTTTGACAAGGCATAATGTCTAAGGATCCACCTTTCTTTTGGTTTGCGACCGATTATACCTTGGGTCCACAGATGATTGCAGGTTGCCGAACAGGCAGAGCTGTTCGAGGGCTTCAGATGACACACGATGATGTTGTCGGGCATATTCCGCAAAGGGAACCTCTGACTGTTTCAGGGGCTTCTGATTTTACCGGACTACACGAAACTATGATGTCATCTTGTCCGGCAAATTCACCAAGGCAAAAAAAGTTCAATCTGGAGGGCTTGGTGGGAAGTTGGGGTTGTGGGTGTAGGGTGGATGGGTGGAGCCAAAAAGATTGCGAACAAGTTGAATGAGCCAACCACAATGAGTTGGGGTTTGTTAGGAATCTGTTTTTGCCTAGCTAAAGTCAAGTAGACCATGGCCTGGACCCGTTACCCCGAAGGCTCCAAATGGACTCCAAATCGTGACTGGTTTTGGTGTGACCAAAGCACACCTTCGACCTTTTTGAGACAAATGGATCGGAGCGACGGAAGGCTAGTCTTTGTGCTCAGGGGGAAGAGCAACCCAGTAAATATCCGCGTTTTTGAGTTGGTTATTATTATAATATATATATAACGACAACAGTGTTCCAGGGTAAACACCTCCTTTCTGAGTCACTAAAAGTTGGTTTTTGGAGTAGGCATGGCTGGTCTTTTGTCCCTTAGACCTTTTTGGAGATGCGTGCAGATCGCAAGGAAGACCGTAGACTCGGAAACAAATGGCTTTTCGAATTAAGCCTAGAAGGGGTGATCGACCTTTTGCTCTTTCGGGGGGCTTGGAGTAACCAGAAGGGGAGGTGTTTGAACCAACAGGTGCCTCTTGGACAAGGATCGACAGAGGTTCACTTTGAACTTCGCTGGCAAGCTGCACCCTGAAGGTTTTTTTTTTCAGCCCTCTCTTTATCTGCTCTTCTTTGTCTATCCGTTTTTCCAGTCTGTCAAAATGGACTCCCTTCTTTCAATCCCAATTGTTTACCCCTCTTCTCCAACCCCTCTTTTTCCCACCCCGCTTCTTTTCGTGGGGGAGGGGGGAGGAAACCACTCGTTTTTGGGGAAACCACTCTTCAAGCCGCCTTTATCCCGCCTTGCACCAAGCCCTCCCCTTGTCTTCCTTTCTTGCGGAACAGATCCGGTGTTTTGTTTTGTTTCCTAGCTAGGGCTTTCTTCAAACCCAGGGCTGGATTGGTTGGATGGCTAGATGTCTACCGGGGGGCGGAACGACTCCACTGAGGAGCCCTGGCAGCTGCGGGTCCTGGACGACTCCTTCTCCGTGGTGGACGCTGCGCTGCAGGTGCCGCAGCCCAGCCTCTCGGCCGTTGACGTTGGTGGATCCGCAGCAACCTAAATGAAGAACCAGGAATTCTGGAACAAAGTTGTTTCTGGAACCTTAGGTAGTGCGAAATGGACTTGATTCCCTGTAAATACCAACAAACATTATGGTTCCCGTAGTTTCCTAGGTGGTGCGAAATGTCCGTGGGTCAAAACCAATGGGATCCCATTTTGGTCGGTAGGTGAATTCACCACCCATTTTATAACCTATTTCAGTGGTTGGAGTGGCATGTTCACTGGGGGTACGATTTGGATTTTCACCCATGGCCAAATGGAGAACCAGGAACTTCTGGAACAAGACGAATTTAGTTGGTGGGTTCATCAATGCAACAGAACCACCCGTTGTCGGCTGCCTTTAAACTTGAGGATGCTATAAGGATTGTTTTGTTCAGCACGCTAAGGCTCCTGGCTCACTAGACCGGTTTCTTTTCTTGGGACTCCTGGTACGGAAACCATGGCCTGCAGGTTTGGGGGTTTGACCATCTCTAGGGCGGGGGGTGATTCCATTGACTAAGCCACGGGAAAAAAACACAAAAACACCAAACGTTTTTCCTTGCAACCAAATCGAATCAACCGGATCTGACCTTGAAGTCTCCCGCCCTTTCTGGGTTCCGATTCTATGGCCTCAAATCGGGGTCCGAACTACAGACAGTGTCCATTGGAGGGACATTCGGTGACGGATGGACTTTGTCCTGCTGGGTAAACGTACGTTATTTTGACCGTGGCTCATTGGTGTCCGTGGCTCATTGTATTATTTTGACCGTGGGTAAACGTGAAACGGAGTCCGCGAATATTGCTTTTGGTGTACGCCAGAATTGCTTCCATTTGCTTAAGGATGCGGTTGATTTTCCCCTGTTATTTTTGAAGGGAATCTATTACTATACTGGATGTTTTTTTTCTCCAGGGGTCTTAACTAAATGGAAAATTGGGTCAAGGAAAGATGTTTTCGTGTTCGACCGATCAGCGTGCTCCTTGTTTCGCTTGAGACTTTGTCGTGGACCTCGAGATGGGAAATCCCTCCCTGTCCTGGCTGCAGCCACCACAGCGCGGCGAGGCGAATCGCCGGATGCGCGATTCGAACCGTCGGGAGCGATCCGATTAACTCCCTGTAGTAGAAGGGGCCTGTTATTGGCATGGTTTCTGGGCCAAACCGAATAGAGTCATGCATCACCTCTTGGAAGTTTGCATATACATTTGTCGAAGCACCCGTGTGGTTGTGTTTCTTTGTGTCTCAGCGTCTTCAATTGTTTTTCTGCGTTTGTACTTGCACGTGTTTTGCGTGACTGTGTGATTGTGTCATTGTGTGGTTGTGTGGCTGTGTGGTCGTGTGATTGTGTGATTGTGTGATTGTGTGGTTCTGTGATTGTATGGTTGTGTGGTTGTTTGGTTGTGTGGTTGTTTGGTTGTGTGGTTGTATGGTTGTGTGTGTGGTTATTGCGATTGTGTGATTGTGTGATTGTGCGATTGTGTGTGAGTGTGTGTGTGTGTGGGTGCGCGAGTGCGCGCCCTGTGAATGCGTGTTTGTTGACTAGTTGCTTGAAGCTGACATCTGGATTGTGTGAACATTTGTGCACTAGCCATTATTTGAACAAGCAGGTGCCAGTTGATGAGCAGCAATTGATTGACGGGCAACTCAGCGATTTTTGGCCACTGCTTGTTTGGGTGCGACAAGACACGTGGCTGCTGGGATGAAGTGCAGTTGCTTAGACGCTATGTCTGTCGGCAGCAAGCAATGAACACAGTAGATAGTAGATGGCATAGTCATAGTCCACCCATTCAGGGCCAGCATATCCGGTGTTCTTTGTTTGATATCGCCAGCTGTTTGTATTCTCAATTTCCGTTTGTTGGAGACTCTCCGCCAAGCAGGCTCCGCTGTTTTGAATTCGCACCTTTCGAATTGACATTCTCGAGACCCTGTTGTTCCCCAGTAACTTCAAGTAAAGCGGGTGGGTGATTCTGACCAGGTGCCGTTGTAGGGTGCTTCGGCAAGGTGCTGTTGCAGGCCGAGACTCAGAGTTGCGCAAGTGCGGGTGCCGAGACTGCAGTGCAGGGCCTCAAAGTTGCGCAGGCTGCAGGGCTCTGTTGCAGGGTTCTGTAGCAGGGTGCCGCTGCAAGGCTCTGTTGCAGTTCTGTTGCAGGGCGCTGCTGCAGGATGCGACGCAGAGTTGAGCAGCGTGCTGTTGCAGGCTCAGAGTTGGCAGGATGTTGTTGCAGCGAGACGCAGGGTGCTGTTGGAGATGTCTTCTGGCGCGCCGGCGCACGGTCCTGGCGCCGCAGTCTTTGTGGAGCCCTTTCTTCTGGCATTGGCGAATCCATCTGACAGATGCCTGCAACGGCTGCGGCAAAGGAGTGCTATTGTTACAATGTTGTCTACGCAGATTGTCGGAACACCCTGGAATGAGAATTATTTTTGCCGCTCTGCCGGGTGGCGTGGCACATGTGTCTCTTGGAATGGGCCTCTTTAGTTCGATAGCTGGCAGCACATTCTTGCTATCTGGAGTCTATGCTGTTACAATTTTTGCTTGGATTCACGCCTGGGGCCGGAAACCAGGCTTCCTCGAGGGCCGTAGTAGAGGACGTTCCCAGCCAGAAATAGGCTCGGTTCTCCGCCCTCTTCATTCTTCGCATGCCGCATGCGTCTATTGTCTTCCATTTGCTTAAGAAGGTGTTTTTCCACTATTGGTTTTGAAGGGAAACTATCACTGCTGGAAATGTACGGTTCTGATTGTGAATTCCAAATTGCCACTACAACTGTAGGCCCCGTCGGGCTGTCGGGTTTTGATTGCCAAGCTTTGCCCAGTTTCGCTGGGGAGCCACTTTCAGGTTTGCGGTTGCACACGTGCAGAGTTTTGGCAACTCAAAGCCTCACGTCCTGAGTTCCGGATTGGGCTTTACTTACTTGTTTGGGTTTGGACCATTTTAGCCGCAAGCAAACAGTTTGGTCACTCGATCGGAAGTGAGACTCATCAACCTCCCATAAGCAACATGTTTTGTCCTGGGATGTGGAATCTCCCAGTTGTTTCCCAGTCGGATGGAGAGGGGCGGTTTCGAAGCCGCAATTCAACACACCAGGTACTTCCATTGCTTCAGAAATTTGTCCAGATAGCTAAAAGCTTTGGGGGGTCTAGCTTCAATTAAAGAGGTGATGGGCTGGTGCTATGGGGCGTGCAGTTTGGGGTGCTGGTGTGCTGTTTGGGGTGCTGTTTCAGGTGCTGTTTGAGATGTTTGGGGGCAGTGCTGGTGCTGGTGCAGGTACTGGTGCAGGTGCTGTTTTGCGAGATTGACGGCAGGGTGCAGAGGGGAATGCAGTTTGGTGTGCTGGTGCAGGTGCTGTTTTGGGATGCTGTGGGGTGCTGTTAGAGGTGCTAGTGACGGCGCGGGCGCATTTTCAAGCTCGATTGCCAGCCGGGTGTTTGGGGCGCTTTTCGGGAGGGGTGCTGTTGGAGGTGCTGGTGTGCAATCATTGGCATGTTTTTGCTATGTGGGGTCTATGCTGTTGTAATTTGTTTCCCCCTGTTTTCAAAGGACACCACCAGCATCACCATTGAACCGTTTGTCTCATTTTGCTCCGGGGGTCAAAAGCAAATGGAAGGGTATTTACCCCCTACTCCAAATCCAGTTCCCGCGTTACTGTTTTGAAGAGCACGGTTTTCCATTGCAAATACCTCCTTTTTTAGTAAAGGGTTGACATGATACCCTTCAAACAACGTTGGTACTTGGAGGTTTCGGGGGTACGCCAAATGCGCCAGCTTGCAGGTGTCCAACGTCCAGGTGGAGGTGTCCTTCCTGCGGCGCGTGAAGCAAGTGAAGGCCATCCTGGTGTCTCTGCCTGAGTCTCTCGGCGAAGCGCGAATCTTTTGACCAGAGGGCTCCATGGACTCAAGGAAAGATACGGTCGATGGACGAAATCCTGTACCAGTTTGAATCCATGCGAAACCATGGTGTGTTGGCACTAGGTGAGTCATCAGTTCAGGGTTTCTTAGGTGCAGGGTTTTGTCCATCCACCGTAGTCTTGGATGTTCGAAATTGAGGCAACGGCTGTACGAAGTCGCAAATTTCTGTTGCAATACTTCAGCGGCCCTGAAACCACACAACTTTGGGCCGGTGTTGAGACCGAGGTACATATGTGCTGCGTCCAATCAAGCTCCACTTTGTGGCACCATTTGAAAAGGGCAGAAGCCTAGTTTCGAAGCCCATGAAAGCAAGAAGTGTGTTCACTTCTGTACCAAGATTGGCTCATTGCGCGGATGCGCAGTGAAACTGTCTCTAGTCCAAGGTCTGCCAGGCGACAGGGCACTCAGGACTCCTTGTCCCCGTAGCAAACATGAAGTCTACAGCTCAACTGCAGACGTGTTGGGGCATGAGTGGTTTTGACACCATTGCAGCTTACCCCCAAGGACGTCTTGGAAAACTCCACCCCAAAAGGATATTTCTCAAGGAGGCCATCAAGAGTCGGGATGTTGCAAGTCAAGATCTTACATGTCTGATTTTCCACTACAAGCGGTTTGACATAGGCACACCATTGCCGGCCCATGCTCAGCGCACTTCACGTGCATCAAGAGCGGAAAGCAGAAAGGTCTCTGCTCAAATGCGTGTGAACGTTATGGGTTTTTCGTTGATTCCTACGTCCTTTTGCAAGAGGGACACATGACACCCAAAACAAGCAGGCTTTGGAGGCAGGCTTTTTTTTTGTCAGGGCCACCCTTTTCACCTTGGGCAACTGAGAAAGGGAAACCAGAGGAACAAAAAAAAGCGGTTGGGGTGACGGCAGGGTGAGCGCAGCGATGTTGTGTGTTTGGAGCGGGGCTGTTCCCTTGGTATCACTTTTAAAAAACCACCAGGGGTACAGATAATACTGGGTCGAAGGCCAGTTGATCGTAACAAGTCACGTTAGGTCTCTTGAATAGGCCCAAGGAAAAGGACGCTGCGTGTTTTGTTTTTGGGGCCAAACGAAAATTCGTCAGAGATTCCCAGTTGTTCTGCGGCAGCCATTTTCTCACAACATTTGTGTGGTGGGTTCCCTATCAAACATGTGAACAACCAACCAAACAAGTGCTCAATCTTGTTTTGTTGGATCCTCTAATTTTAAATACCTCTTTGGAAAACCTTTGTGCGGTTCAGGAACTATCGTCATGACATTCAGCACAAGAACCAGTGCCTGGGACGAGCGATGGGATCTTTGCTTCGGAAGCGGTCGGATTCCGGCTGTTTTAGGCGTACCTTGCATTTCGAGTCTCTTCTGGGAAAATGGGTTGCTTCTGGTTTCGAAAGGGATTGATGGGTGAAGGGAATGGAGAGAACAACCCTCAGATAATTGCCTTTGCACTTCTGTGATACCAATGGAAGACCTGCCACAAATTCACCATAGAGGAGGTCACTTTTGTGTCAGAAGTGGAAACGTAACTAACTCCGTATTCCCACCGCCTTGGGATTTGGGCAAGTTTGTTTAAAGAGCGACCATGTCACAGTGACCCCCATTTTGTGGGTGGCCGAGTTCATGTTTCCAGACTTGGACAAAGCATTGGAGCTTCTCCATTGGCCTCACCTTCCTTCTGCATCTTCAGCGAAGGATCACTTGGCCTTCCGTGATCTGTTTGGAGGTTGAGCATTATGGGCGGCTCGGGGGGACATTTCCGCGGGTGGGTGTGCCTTTTTTGATGTGGGTGTGTCTTGCAATAGGCGACCTAGAAAACAATAGCCCTTTCGTTGTTAGGCAATCTGGGGTGTCCTCCAACGCTATTTTGTATTTTTGGGTAGACTGAGAGTGGCACAGAATCACAAAATATGATTTCGCTTACGCCAGAGGTGGGCCAACACTTGGTAGAGCCAGCCGAACATCAAGCATGGAGCAGGCAATACTGTATGCTGTGCAGGAAGTCCAGAAATAGGTTTCCCCCATGTGTTTCATCAAATCGCACTCCATCGGGTGCCAGAGGTATACTATGTTTCATGCGGTGTCTGCTAGTCGGAACCCAGTTGTGTCCTTGCTTGCCACAAAGAACAGAAATGCGGGGGGCCTGGGGGCCCCAGGCCTTCTGGCAGGTGTCAAAGAGTCAAAGGCTGAATCTGTCGATGCGCGCAGCCTTTAAAAGGAGGCTTCCCTTGTGTGGAAGCAACCTATTTTGTGGATTCCATCTCGTTTGACACCAGTTGACCTGTGTGCATGCTGAGTGGATGGGCAAGACTGACCCCGGGCCCAACAATTAAAGCTATTTCGACCCAGCCAACTCAGTAGCAAAACAAAGTATGGCAGTACGGTATATCGTCAGGTAATCAACATGCAAGGCGGGGTTGTGGTATATTGCAGCACCACCGCTTTCCCAACTGTGCGGAAGCATGGCCCCTTGGATTGTCGGATTTTTTGCAAACCTAGTCGCGACAGAAAAACTGCGTTCGTGCCGCCCCCCTTTCCAGTGACGAAATGAGGTTACTTTGCAAGCCCCTTTTTCCGCTTTTTCGGGGGGGGGGGGGGGGCTGGGATAGGCATTTTCTCCTTGAAGCATCACTCGGCAAGGAAGCTCACTTCAAGCTAGCGCAATTTCGATGATGATCAAAATCTGAAAGTCGTCGCAACGAGCTTCATCTTTTCAGGTGATGCTGCCCCTTTTTCCAGGCCGTTTTTTCTCTCTCTTTTTTTTTGGGAGGGGGGGGGGCGGTGTTTTCTCCTTGCAGGTGGTACGGGTTTTCTCCTCTCAGGCTGCGGAATGTGAACAAGCAGTTCCCCCTGACCATCGACGAGGAGTGGCGCATCTTCGATAATCTGAGGCCTGGCTCATGGCTTGGACTGCCCTAAATGGAACCATCCAGGGTACCACCTCCAAGGGAGTCACCTCCAAAGACCCTAAAAGTTGCCATTTAGGGCAGCCGTTTCTTCTCACCCCTGGAATTTCCATAGGGACCCACCTCCAAAGTGGTTGGTGTACATGAATCCCCACCTAAATGATGTCCACCAAAGGGTCCCCTGTTCAATTTCACACCCAAATATGAAACATAATCAGAACGCATATGATTTTCAGTGTACCTCAGATGTGGGCTCTATGGTCGGCAGTGACGATCCGAAATCGTCTTGAAATGTTGGAGATAGCTTCCCCATTGCTTGGGGTCCTTTCCAGAAAACTACCCAAACCCCAGAGAATCAGCTCGTTTTCAATTTGGACGGGAATACATCTGCGAAGTTGCAGGTGTCATGGGTGAGAGATGGGTTAGAGTCCCGCTCGACATATGCGTTATGTCCCCAACCGGTGAACCTCATTTTGTGGACCTGATTTTCAAAGCTGCATTCAAAGCCCTGATGAAGCCTAGTGGGGGACAGGGGCAGTCGCACCCAGAAATTGTGGCGGATATCTGCCCTGGGTTTGGGTGTACCCTGATGTGATGTGGGCCAAGCCAATCTCAGGAGTCTGCAACTGACTTGTCCAAACCCAACCTTTCAAAATGTTGAACTTCCACTAGTTCTCTTGACCGAGTGGTGGTCAGAACCCAAACCAATCTTAAGCAACCCTTTGGATTGGTTTGGATTGGTGGTTTGGGGATTTAGGATGGGACTCCCAACCTCCACACCTCCAAACCGGGTGGCAAACCACCCTTCTGCATGGAAGCAAACCCGAGACATTTACAGACATATTGGTCTGTCTGATTTTGCGGGTGGCCTTTTTGCGGGCAGGTGAGGATAGTATTCCCCGCCTTTACCATGTCGGTAGAAAGAAACAAGTCAGCTCGGACGACAAAAGATTCAAAAGATGATGGATCCTTTGCTTGGGATCCTTGGGGCTGTTTGCGGAGCAAACGTCGATGGCTGGTCTGTAGCAACTTTCGATGGCTGATGGGCCTTCGGGTCTGACCCTTCGAAAAGGGAGGGCCTGGAGCACTTGCGGAGCTTTTGGGAGCAAAGTCGATGGCTGGGAGATTGATCGACAGCTTACTCTTTTGGCAGGGGGAAGGTTGGAGCAAAAGTTTTGATGTATCACCAATAAAATGCCCTCCTCTTTTCGAACCCTAGCGGGGGCCTAACCCTAACGACCCTAACGGGGGCCTAACCATGGAGCAAAAAATCGATGGCTTCTGAGCCTTCGGGACTCGGGGATGGAGCGAAAGTCGATGGGAGGTACATCAAGATCCTGGTGGAGGTCACCGAGAGCGGCGAGGCGCAGATCATCACGGCGGGCACCTACCAGTGGCAGTTCCCCGTGATGGCCCCTTACCCCTCGCTGGTTTTTTTCTTTTTCTTCGGAGCCGGTCGGGGCGGATATTTTGTTTTAAGGGGGTCGCAGTTGGGTGTGTGTGTGTGTGAACTTTTATAGGGGGTGTTCGTTGTTGATTTCCACTTTTGTTGGGTGTGTTCAACGTTGATTGGCGGTTTTATAAAGGGACAAAAGGAAGCCAACCATTTTGCGGGGTACAGACCCATTTGGGAGCCCCAGCACCTCCGGTTACCATGATAGTAAGTAACCACTGGAACCTGTGATGCTAAACCAATCCCCTGTAATTTGAAAGCAGTCATAGCGACAATTCGGATACTTCCAGATATGGCTGCAGGTAGACTAAGAACCCAGAGAACTTGGGGGCGGATGGGGATGGGGATCTCCAACTTCTACTTGGGATGGTTTGATTTTTGGTGTGACCGAATCCGAAGGCCCAGTTGTGGGCCTTTTGGAAACAAATGGCTTTGCCATCAAACCTACAGAAGGTGATTGACCAGCACTCCAGTTTTCGTGGGCACCTGCCCGGGGAGTTCCGGGACTATGCCGGAAGGGGAAGCTACAAGGGGGTGGTTTGGATCTTTCCCTCATTGGCATTTCTTCTCAATGGCCAAAACCTGTTTTGGGGCGACGGACCTCTTGGTGATCAATGCCTTTAAGGGAAGTCTTGGTCGGAAGCCAACTGATTCCATTTCCCCCACGAGACATGGTTTTACTGTATGCAAAAGTACCTGCGTTTACCCTTCAAATGAGTCAAACGTTGGCCACAAGCACGATGTCGCCAGCACTCGCTAGGGGGACCCCAGCAATTGTTTTCCTTTTGCCTTTCCCTTGTACACCCGAAAAAGGGAGCCATACGGTGGATGGACGAAATCCTGCACCACTTTGGAAACCATGGGAAACCACTGTTTGTTGGTATTTACAAGGGATTCATCAGAAACCAGGGTTTCTTATATAGGTGGTGCGAAATGCATTTCGAGGACCCATCCACAGGAAATGTCCGGACACGGTCGCTCGCTCGATCCGAGGTGCCCCTGATCGAGCCCTTCGCCTCAGAGTGGTACGTCAGCCTTTGCGCCGACTCAGCCTGTGTCTTGGCGATCTGCCGACAGCGGTGACACCGGTGACCATACTCTAGGTGCCCCAGCTAGGTGCCCTTTTACCGTTTCTTTTTTAGGGGAGGATTCCCCTACTAAAATAGTCTACAGAAAAAAAAGGTCCCTTATTCTAGCCTCTCTACTGGAGGACCTAGTAATGATTTGGGGGGTGTTTGGATTGTTTTTGTTGTTCAGGGGTTCAAGCCCTGGTGTTGTAGATGGTAAGTGTTGACACCACCTTCCTAACCTCCAAACCGCCAATCTATAGAGGTAAGCTGACTTTTAGTGGTTGAGACCATGTGTAAGTGCCTTTGCGAACCGGTTGTCCCCTTTTTGTGGATCCCCTCCAGTCAGGGTAATGCGCGTGTCCTCGGGGTTGAACGACCTCGGCGCTTTGTTTTACTTGGGGAACCCTTTGTGGAGGGTCTTTTTGGAAAAAAAAACAAGTTTTGGTGATTCATAAGTGACTTGGGTTGAGTGGCTTATAACATGTTGGAAGGGACACGAAAAGGAACCCAACCATTTGTAGGGGTACGGTTCCTAAAACAAGGACACGCCCATCCAGACTACGATCATAGGATGACCACTCACTTTCCCAGATTCCGGTCTTTAACCTTTTTGGGAACATCTTGTTGTTGTAAAGGCAAGTCTAGACTTTTTGTGACCAATCCACTCGATCGCAATTGCACTTGTGCGCTGAATGGAATTGGAAGATGGATACACCTTAGATTCACCAACACGAAGGTGTTCAGTCTCAATATAGGAATGGACATCGTGTCTTTTGTTGCCAGTTAACACCACCCTGCAAAGGGTACTCTTAAACGACGACACGCCCCGCAACAAACACAAGTGGATCTAAAAATGAACCAGACAATACATCACGCACTGCCTGGGACGGTGCCTTCAAGCTCTTGCCATGGATTGTTTTGGCCAAAACAAAGCCTTTGTGAAATTCGCGGGGCGATTTCGAACCCTGGGCAAATGGTTCCATTTTCTCCGGGGGAAGGCTAGATCAATTCAACTGGGGCCCGGACCTGACCCGCCACCGAGGGATTGGCAACCTTTCTCGGCGAGTCCTGATTTTGTCATCAACATGCCATGTGGTCTCATCCAGGTGCCAGCTTTTTTTGGGGTGTCAGCTTTGAGACCCGGTGCTTCCAGTTGCCAGTCAGTCGCGGTTTGCTCCCGTGCAAAGGGACCAAAAGCGGTTCAAATCTGGTTGCCAGCCAACAGGCTGTCTCTCAAATTGGGCATCGCTCCGTTTCCGAAGACGGCAAGCCACGTAAAAGCCAATTAAAGAAGGGGGTCCGCCAGTTGTGTGAAACCCCGAAAAGGACCAAGCCCCCTTGTCAGGGCCCTTGTCCCTTTGATTGGCAACCGGGAGAAGAAAAAAAAGGGGGGAACAAAACCCAAATAAAAAACAAGGAAACAAAAAGAGAAAAAAAGACAACCAACGCGTCGAAACGCGAGGCACGACGCTGGGCGACCCGGGCATCTCCGTGTCCTTCCCGGTGCTGAACAACGAGCCGCAGTTGCCGGCGCAGACCTTCCAGGCCCGTTTCGGCCGACATCCATCGAGGTCTCCGAGCCGGAAGCCTTTCAAATGGTATCTAGGTCCCCCAGCTAGGTGCCCTTTTACCGTTTCTTTTTTGGGGGAGGGGTCCCCTACACAAATAGACTACAGAAAAAGGGTACCCTTATGGACCTTGGTACAGCCCTAAGCATCAGAAAGGACCCTCCTAGGTCCCCAAGCTAGGTGCCCTTTTTACCGGTTTCTTTTTGGTTGGGAGGGAACCCCCCTACTAAAATCGACTGCATAAAAAAGTTGCTACCCTTATTCCAACCTCTCTACTGGAGGACCTAGCCTTTACTCAAAGGGCTAGCACCTCCATTGGAAGGGCCTTTTTTCAGAGCCCAGGATGCTGGAGGGTAGACGAAATGTGAAACAAACAGAGTTTGAAAGCGTGATGAGTTTAGGGTGATACACAGCTTGGAAACAGAATCTGACAATAGGAATTGATGTCTACCACGCCTTGCGACAAGTGATTGTCGAGTTGTCGGGTAAGGCGAGTAATCCGCACTCACAAAACGTGATCACCAAGTCCTTTACTTGAGGATCCAATTCTTGGTTTCAGGTTTTGGGACAAATGATATAATAACATTTGCAGATGGGTGGTTCGGATGTGGCCGCGGCATATGAATCATGATTCATCGTCCAGGCGCATGCGGTTGAGGGTTTGATTGCAATCCTCCATTTGCGTGAGACTTTGGATTGTCAGGAACAGGGTGAGTCACAATGCCACTTCTTTGAACAGCACCTGATGCGATGGAAGCCATTGTCTTGACCGTCAAGCATTTTCCCAAGCTTCTCTGAAGCGTTGTTTTGCCTTTGCCCTGTCCCCTGAAACCCATCCTGAAGCGGACGGACTCCGATTTTGTGACGGGACACATTCCGCAAAGAGTACCTCCGACTCCAAATACTTGTTGTTTCAGGATAGCAAGTAGACCATGACAAACAATGGATACTTTGACCTCGGTGTCCGGAGCACGGAAGCGATGGAGAAACAAATCAAGCCGGCACTTGGATCAGGGGGAAGTAACTTGAACATACCAGGGCTTCAGGCTTCATTGACTCAGTTGCCCAAAGCCGACCTGTTGACCTTTCCCAAAAGGTAAACTTGATATTTCCAGGTCCTTTGGGCAAGCGAGAAGAAAGTGTCCTAGGGGAAACATCACTTTGAATTTGAGTTGCCTCCAATTTCTTAATATGTGTTGATTGTCCCTGTTGGTTTTACGGGGAATCGATTTCAGTACAGGAAATGCAGGGCTCCCTGTATCTCCCCTTTTGGTGGTTTTAGACATCGCCTTGACCTTCCTTTTGGTGGGGTGATGCTTAAAAGGGAAATATAGGGAGCCCTGATGTATATCAATCGTTTTGCACGGGACAAGACAGCACAGAGAGTCAACTGAAGTAGGGGCCAGACCATCCTACAGCCAGGTTGTCGCCCAAACGGGCGCTGCTTCTGGTTGGCGGATTTCGCTGCTGGTCTTAGCCCTCGTGGCATCTTAGCCCCATCGGAACTGCGGGAGCATCGCACCCCATCTTAGTTGCTAGTTGGTTGGGTCTTAGCCTCTAACTTTTCCTACACAGCAACCAACAACTTGAACTTGTTGGACGTGGGACAATGGCCACACGGCGAGCCCTGATTTATGTATTAATTTTCTAGCTAAGTTGGACTTTAGCCACTTTTGGGACTCAGGAAGCGGGTTATTAAATTTCAATACATCGGGCAGCCAATTTACACACATGATTCTCCCATGACCACTGAATTTGATCTTAAACCTTTCCACAACCTGTTGTAATTGTTTGAGCCCTTACAGTATTTGGCAGTCGGATGCCGCAGAGGCACCTAGCAAGCTTGGACTTTCGATTGCTTGCTCTCGCAGCTTGCGCACGCTGCATGACGTGTCACCCGCCTGCGAAGTGAAGACGAGTCTGAAGATCAAGGGACCACAACTTTGTTTTGGCACTTGGGGCAGTAACCAGCGAGGTTCCCGGGTGCAAAATAGCCAACCCGTGATTCCAGTTGCCACTATAGTAGTCAACCAGGACAATCCTGATGTAAAACCGGAGGTAAACAATTAAATACCTGCTTACCTTCTCTTGTGGTAGCTGGAAGCACTAGGCAAGATGTGTTTACTCAAAGGGCAACCACCAGCACCCTCCAAGGGTTGTCAATTGGTACCCCAAATGGCTCAAACGAGGGCGCGTCAGAAATGGACAACCCTTGGAGCGTGCAGGCAGGCATTTTTTGTTTTTCGTCCACTCCAAAGAATCTTGAGGCCTCGCGGAGGCTTTTGAAATGGAGATCTGGTTCGACCCCATTGGAGGGTTGCCATGTTTTATGCTTAGACCGACCCCTGCGTTGGAGGGTCCCTTGGACTCTGGTGCCGAAACCCACTCATGGTGCCTGAAAAGGGGGATACCAGATAGGGGCCCGAATTTTGCCAACCCCTCCCCCAATTACAATTCCATTTGCATGATGTGTTTTGTTTCCCCCTGTTAGTTGTGATGAGAATCGATGGCTACTGTTTTGCTTCCGGGTGCCTTTGGGAACGGGAGGCAAGCATTGGGAGGTTTCCTGGCAGCTGTTCGGGTTCCTCAGAACCCTAATATCGTTTCTACGAAGGTTCCTTCCGAACCTTTTCTGGGATTCAAGATGTGCCGAGTCGACTCGGTTGGTTTCGGCGCAGGTGGATGTGCATGCTAGAGAGCCGTCAAGAGCCAACATGGCGATCTGTTGGATGGGATATGGAAGAGTTGCAGTCCATTTTCGTGAAGGTCAAGGGGCTTGAGGTGCAATGATTGGTGTGTCCTTAATTATCTGGTGTTGAAAGGAAATACAGAAACCAACGGTTTGTGCGGTATTTGAGCAATCTTGCCTCCCCCCATCGTGTGATTTTGTTTGGCGGGGTGCTGCTGTGCCCCGTCCAGACCAGTGAAGTGACGTGCGAGGAGCGAGAGCTCAGCACGGTTGATCCTTGAATAGGGTTCCCTATCACTATGTTGGTGGTTGTCAACTCCTTTTGGGCCATTTTACAGAGAGTGTCCTTTTGGTTTCGCAGTTTGGACCCTTGGTTGCCGTGGCGCGACGGCTACCTGTTCACTTTTCAGCCGACCAAAGAGTTCACAGAACCGGCAAGCAGCTCAAGCTTTTGCAGGGGTTTCAACGAACCGGGCTTCCACCTCGTGAAACTTGGGGCCTCTTGCAGCGGTATGGACACGTGTTAAAACTCGGAGCAGTTTTGACGGAAAGGGGAATTACGAAAGGACAAGCGGGTGTGTCCCTTGGAGTTGGTACCCCGTTTTGTGGCTTTTAAAGGAACGAAGGGCAAACGAATTTTGTGGGTCCTCTACAGAAAGACGCGCCCACTGATCAGGGCCTTGCGTGGGTTTGTTTCAGGGCAAACGTTCTTTCAGGCACCCTCTAGGAAGTGTACTCTTTATCACCCTTTGAGCTTGAATCTCCAAAGTGCTTGAAACTAGCGGAACTTCTGGGTTGTCCAACCGGCAAAGAGCAGGGACCCATGCAGTTTTCTTGGTCAGCATTCGAATTTATCCGACCAATCACATTCGGGGCACCTTGGATAGTTTGTACAAGGGAAAGTGAAAAGGAAGCCAACACCCAACGCGACACTGTTCAGGAGCACTACAGGGCAAACTAACCTACGGCTCGACCAACATGCTTGTTTGCTATTCTGCTGGGAGAAGCGTTTAGGGATGTGCCCAAAAGAGCAATCCCGCAAAACAACGGTTTTCTGTGCCATGAGCAATGCTGCGTCACAGAATTGCCTAGGTTTGTTTCCATGCGGTTCTTTCTAGGATTTCCCTCCTGCGCCATGATGGCAAGTAGGGCGGCTCTGTCGTGTCACCCTTCACGTTTCTGGGCGTTGAAACGCCCGGAAACCATTGGGTCCCCATTTATCTCGTCCGGCAAGTCTGCAGGAACGGGTGTACGACGAAATGAATCTCGAGATCAGCATGCCGTGGCGAAAGGAAAAGGTTTGAGTGATTTTGCTGCGGGGCATGCCCATTTTTGCTAGCAGGTAGTTTTCGAAGACAGCAGACTTTGTGGCGCACGCTCAAGTCCCATGTTCACATTGCATCTGAGGTGGATATCATTTTGTTTTAGCAATGAACTCGTACAGTCGAGGAAAGGAACCACGTCTTATAGAAGCAAATCGTCCGGTTCTGTCGTTGTGGGTCCTTTCTGAGGGGGGTTCCTTTTCAATTCAACCCAAGAAGCGGTGAGCCACAATTCAATCCCGGGTGGGTGAGAATTAGAAAGGGAGAGCCCCAAACACAAGTAGGCGCGGACGCCATTTGATGTATTTACATGACCTTGGGTAGGCCAAATTACCCCCTACTCCACAGGCTACAAAATAGCCCCAGCCCCGAAACCCTCCGGAACCTTCCCTGAAAGCTGCTCCGAACCACTCCGGAGCCTTTCTAGGGCAGAACCCTCATAGCTTTCAGCTGTTGTTGAATGACCTACGCAAATTAACTGGAGAGCACCAGGGGGGGGGGGGTTGCAACGTCACCCATCATGATGGTTATTTTCTTGGGAGTCCCATATTTCCAGTCGGCAAACTACGACAAGTTGCTAGTGAGTCGAATGTTTGACAATCATTTGGCAATCCTATAGAAATGCCTAACCCCCCCACCCCACCCCATCCGCCCCAACCTGGTAGGACAGGGATGTGGAACCAACCCTTCAGCGGTTTGGAGTGCTCCAGAAAAGCCACGCGAGTCGTTGAGGTCAAGAAGACCAGCCGCATTCTGAAGGGTCCGGCAGCCCGGAGAATTGGAGTCTCGGAGGCCATGGCATGACAGCACCCGGAAACCGTTGCAGGGCTCGCTATAAAAAGCCCCCGGGTAAATGGTTTTGTTGTTGTGTTCTCTTTAAGCCAGCTTGAAACATATTCAAAAAGGGTGCCCTCAAAAAGCGCACACGTCCAAGCAACCGCAACCTGCACGAGTTGGCTTGAAGAAGGACTCCCACGTTCAGGGTGTCTCTTGACTCTTGACGCATACCCAGGATATTTGGGAGCCCGAAGAAAACGACCAAGACAAACAAATTGATGCCCCGCGAACTATGTGCCCCAGTAGAGCCCTTCTCTCCCCTTTTTGGCGGCAGGTTCCACTAAAATAAACTACAGAAAAAGCTGGTACCCTTATTCTAACCTCTCTGATGGAGGACCCAGCCAAGGAAACAAATCAATCAGGCCAACAGAAGCCTCGAGGCTTGCGCCCCAGTGAGCTCGGGGAAGTCTTTGCCTTGGCGAACGTGTCGATGGAGGCGACGCGCGCGTCGACCCTTGGCGGCTGCCCATGTCGCTAGTTCTCGGACGCGTTGGGGGATGTGGTTAGAAACCACCAAATTGGGCGAAGCTGATCTCAGCGGAAGCTGATCTCAGGTAACCCGTGATTGGTGGTTTGGACTTGTACTTGAACGCCCTTTCGCAGAGGGTAAACGAGAAACTACTCCGGAACACTGCCAAAACACCAATCCAAATCCAATTTAGAGGGAATTTGATCCTTCCGTCAATCATGGATGCTGTGAGGAAAGTATTGGAAGACTCTTGACGTTGCGGCTTGATCTTGCGTGCTTGATTTTCATTGCTTGACTTTGCTTGCCTGCCCTTTCTTGGTTTTGTTTGCATGCTTGCCGTTACTTGTTCTTGCTTGTTTTTTGCTTGTTTTGTTTTTGTGTTGCTTTATTTTGCAAGCCTTTGCTTGTTTTTGCTGCTTGCAGTTGTTTGTTTTTGCTTGCGTGTGCTTGCCTGCCTGCTTGGCTGCCTGCTTGGCTGCTCGGTTGCGTGTGTTCGGCATATGCATATACATATTATTATTTCTGGATATGTGCAGCTGTTTGCAAGCTTCTTGTTGGTATCTTTGCTGGGTTGCGGCGGCTGGTGCTGTCAGTGGGTGGCCACCTTTCGTGTGTTGGCGGTAGTTCTGATGGCAGAGAATGGTGGCAAAGTGTGAGTGGTGGTGTCCGCTTCAGCCCACCCTCAGGTAAACTACCAAGACGCGCTTTCTTCCCGTGGATGGCTTGGGCGGGTCATGGTGCGATGGCGGGAAGATTTGCCAATTGGACATTGGCGGCCGTCCCTTTTAGGCTAGAAGGGGACCCCCAAAATGGCAGTTGGAAGAGAGACAGGATTTGACGGTGTCAGGAAGGTTAATCATCCTTTTCCTCGTTCACTCTCAAAATTAATTCACTGCGATGGATCCAGCCCGTGCGCGCGAGATATAGACAAGGAAAGATTCGGAACCCAAGGTGGGCCTCTTCCTACCCTTTGCCGTCCAAAAGTTACGACAATTCGATCATGGATGGAAGAGGATGGAACCAGCAGGCGGTTCATCCCATCCCATCCCTTTCCCTTTGACGACCACCTTTTTTTCCCGGATTCTTACCGTAACTTTTAAACAGTGAAGCCGGCACGCGATGGAAAGGGACAGGTGATGCTTTGCAATTCGTCAGGCGGAGGAGTCCTCCCGTTTCAAGCAGTCTAGGCTACAAGGATGAGAGATGTGCACGGATAAAGCTCTGGGACACACGCTCGACAAAGCAAAAGGATGCGGAAGTAAGCGTGCATTCTCTTCCCAGCCTCAACTGTTAGCATTTTTTTTTTGGCTGGGTACACATGAACAGATAAATGTCTGAAGATAGGAAGGGACAAAGATGTGCACAGATACTCAATGATATTCATATTGGAGAATAATATGAAAGAGAGATCAAGTGAGTGTCCAAGACAGATTGAATCCAGAGCTGCGTTGCAGTGAAAACGCCAGGCAGCCGCGTGCCCCTACATTGTGCGCTACTACTCCTCTTGGCTGGAGGCGAGACAATGCGTTCTAATGTGCCTGAATCCAAAGAGGCGGTCCCTCCATCCAAGATCTATCTATGTGTTGTTGCTTAGTTCAAGAAGCATGCAAGTGAACCAGGGACCCTTTTTCAGGGAAAGTGCCATGTTTTCCAACCTCCCGTCCACTTCCATTACTAGTCTTTCCCTTCGCGGACTGAAAGAGGGAGGTGGCTCTAAAGCCGATGTCACGACGCCCTGGGGTCGGGCACTTTGGTTGCTTTTTGGATCTGGGCAATTTTACTGCTTCCCTCCCTCCCATGGGTCCTTTTTGCACGAAACTGATCTTCCAGGTAGTCTTCTGCAGGTGCTATCTTTGTGTGAGGGAAGGGTACACCTCGACTTGTTTGCCCGATCCACTCAAGAAGGCAGTTGTGGGGTTCTATGCGAACCTGAGTAAATGGCAACACATGTTCTGTCCGGCGTCCCTCTGCACGCATCCAAACAGGGTCCTGGTTTGGGACACGGACAACCTTCCTCTCTGTAATTGCTTGGTACTCGGCGAAAGCGGTACTCGCATAGGTCATTGCTGGTTCCATTGTCAGGTTCAAGACCACTTGTGAGGATATTGAAAGACGGGCTGAGTAATTACACTAATGTTTCGAGCATAATATGTGCAGTGATACTAGCGCAATCGCAACCCAAACTGGCGCAACTTGGATCGTGTTGTATCTTTGGGTGCATGATGGTCGGGGTGTGAAGTCGTTCCATTCACTCGTTGTTGCCTAGCTTGACAGAGACCAGCCACAGAACATTTTACATACGTGAAATCGGCCACCCCACCAAAAAACGGGTTTTGCTGGCTAGTTTCCTCTAGATAGTTGATCCCTGATTCGATAGTTGATCCCTGGCGCGAGGTTGATTCAGCCTGTTGACCTTTAGATTCTCCGCTCACGTTGACGTTCAACCTTTGACGTTCAATCCCCAGTAACCTCCAGCATTCCCCGATGACTGGCAGGTGAGCATTGAACAGAAATTGGGTTCCTTTCTTTTTGCGGGGTGGTGCCTGTAAAAATCAGACTCCAGACTACCCTCAAATCCAAATACCAACTCTTTTGTTAGTTTAATTTGCAATAACCTGATTTTCTAAGCTAAATAATTACCGATATTTGCTTTATTTGGTTGACATGAGACCAACTAAAAAGCGCGAGTATTTGGAGTTTTTAGGTGCAGTAAGTTACAATCATGGTTCTAACTGGCCATGAGTGGGTAGGTTACTACTGTGGTTGTCGGGGAAGCAGATACTCCCAGAAATAAGCGTGGCTACAACCTACTTGGTTTGAAGATCCAACCGAGTGTACCGCAACCCTCTATGGGAAACTGACCGCTTTCCATCTGGTTTTTAAAGGCATCCCTGAATTATCTACTATAAACGCGTTGAAGCCTGTTGATGGTAGTTCTCCACAAAGGGATTTGTGCTATCTCCTTCACCCTAGGGAAAGGAAACCTGGGGGTTCCCGCAAGGACGGGCGGCTGCACATTCAGACGGAGTTGTCCGGCGGCTCAGCGTTCGTATTGGTGAGCGAGAGCATGGCGTGTTGGTCATCGTTGCCACCCCTCCTTGGTGGCTCCCAGCCATCCCCTTAGCCTTTTAGCTTTTTAGTGTTTAGTGGCAGTTTCCATTTAACCCACTAAAAGTTAAACTTTTAGCGGGGGATCTGAGGGCAGCCCAGTCTCGCAATCGTCATTGGGATGGCTTTGGTTGAATTTCAACATGACGGCGCCCCTTTGCCCTGAAAATCGCGGCTTGCGCAACGGTAGGAGGTTGGCGGGAACTAATACCAACAGAGTCACCCGCTCCGCAGCGTCGGCCGGTGGAACAAATACGGCCGAGCTGCGCCGCTGTTTGGATGCAGACAAGAAGGAGGGCGGGAAGCAAGGCACCGGAGTCAGGACTGGAAGGATAGCCGGAAGGAAGAAAGTCAGGCAGCGGCAAGCCATCAGTCCCATTAGCCTTTGACAGATGACCACGCCTTAAGTGTGGGCAAAAAATGGTTAGGTTTTCTTTGATTGCAACCTGGGATTTCACCCCATGGGAAACAACCTGCGTTTTGGACGATTTCCAGGCAAAACCATGGTATTCCGAATGAATTCGGTGGTTTCCGGGGTGTAATCCGAGGAAATGCCAAGCCTTGGATTGGTGTGCAGGGAATTCACCATACTTTTTCTGGGCGTCCGAGGTGTGACGGGTCCTTGCGGGGTCGCCTTAAGCAGCGCCAGGCCGGGGGAGAGCTCGTCGGCCTAAGTTCTGGCAGGGTAGGATGTCAAGTTCTGACCCAGAACCTGACTATGGAAGACCATGTCTTGTTGCCTGCAAATGCGCCCCGAAAAGAAGGTATTTGGAGTCTCGGGGGGAAGTATGTTGAACATGCCCAGGGCAGCATTGCCGTTGGCCCTGCTTATTCTTGCCGCGCGCGGACCAATGGGCGCTTCTAACGTTTGGCCGAGTGCTTTGCTTACGGGGACGACGGCCGGATGGCCTTGGTCCAGGAGGGTGACACGTACACCTAGATCCTCGAGCGATGGGACAATTCACCCATTTCGATCCTCGAGTCCAAGCTGGGTGACCCCGCCTCTGACGGGGTGGCGTTGGATTGAGTTGGCTTGGACTGGGTTGGGTGTTAAGTTTGTGGATTGGTGACCACCAGATTTGTTGGGGCCTAAAGGCGCAGTGCGGAAATCGCAAGCTTGAAACACGCCTAACTTGCCTTGTCCTGAAAGCCCGTTCGGTTTTCCTTCAGTCCTTTCAAACGTTGTTTGCGCAGCAGTTGATTAAGGGTTGAAGTCTGGAACAGTTTCCGCATGGCGCCTTCCCTTTAGTGACTCACTAAGCTTGGAGCTGGCAGTGGAGCAGTTCAGCAAACGGCAAAACACGTCGTTCGTTGGATTACTGCTGATTTTCCCTAGTTTACATCCCCCTTTGGATAATTGGTGTATTTGTTTTGAACAACCTCCTTTGTTTAGGAAAGGGTTGACATGATACCCCAAAGCAATCGTGCATTTGGAGTAGAAGGTGTGCTGAGTTTGACCTTAGTTGTTCAACCAGCCTTAGCTTTCCTTGCGGAAGAGGTCCCTTTCCTTTGTTGGTCGGACAGAACTTTGAACCCAATTCATTTGGAGCAGCTCAAAACACAGTCAGGCGGCCCGAAAAAGGGCAATTGAACATGGTTCACTTGTGGGCTGTGTTAATATCAAGCTCGGCTGCTATTGGGTTGGATCGTCAGCCTTCAACTTGTTGAGAAAATGCGTCAGGTGTTCTATTTGTTAAATGCATGGTGTTCCATGGCATATATATATATATTAGAGTAGAAGGTTTACATGATACCCTAAACGAGTCTTTGGAGTAGGGGTAGCCTTTTCAACAGGACAGACACCTTCCAATTTTCCCTTCTCAGCTTCAAGTTTATGTCTCACTCCCTGGCTTGTGTCTATAGAGGCAAACAGGAAGTCCAGGCGTTTCTCGGGCCGAGCCACTCATGGGCTGGAAAGAGTCGGTGGGTTTCTCTTAACATGGGACCCAAACTGGGCGGTGTGACTTTTGGCTCTTCTTGAACACTGTCCAACAATTTGGGGGGGGGGGGGGGGGGGGGGGGGTTGTTTTTTTTAACGGGTATCCGTTTTGGAGTTGTGATTTTTTGCGGGAAATGAACAGGCAACCAGCTCGAAAATCTCGGGGTTCCGATTCCGTTTTTGACCAAAAAGGCTTCAGGGCGAAATATGTTGGTCAAGTTCTGCAAGGATTTGCTGAACCCCAAGTTCAGCGAGCCCGAGATTCTGGAGGTGCGAGATTTCAAGAAAGGTCACGCGGTCCATGTTTTCGTTTTCCGCTCAATCCGCGGTCCTTCCATTTGTTTAAGGATATGTTCTCCCTGGTTGGTTTAAAAGGGAATCTATCACTATGCTGGAAATGTGTTTACTTTTTCCAGGACTTAATCAATTCAAGGCTTTCCCAGTGCCTCTGCCATGTGTATCCAGGTTTTGTTTTGGTCACCTGTAGGGACCGCAGTGGCAACTGGATGCATTCACTTCTATCAATTTGGGTGTTTTGAGTTTGGAGGGGTTTATCACATCTCACGCAAACTTCCACATTCAAGGGATCGATGAAGGGATTTGCAATGCTTGATAGTGCTCAACGCGAGGCTTGTGTTGCTTACTTCCACATGAGAAGGGTAACCGCAAATATGTTGACCGTGGCTCAGGTGGGTGCATCTGGGTTTTCGTTTTGGAGCAGGTGTCCAGTGTGTTTTGGTTTGTGAGCCCACCTGGGATCCTTTTCGAGTTGAAACTGTGGCGCGCTTTAAGGTTCGCTTACTCACAAACGGCATGCATGCTATTGGTGGCATGCAACTTTAAAGAAGCCTGACGCAAGATGGTAGACGCTCTCGTAAGGTTTGAGCTGCAGGGCAAAGACCAACACATGCATGTGTTTTTTTTGTTTTTTCTTTCGGCCATCCAAGGACACCTTTGGGATGGTTCCGGCTGCATCCAAGCGCATGAATCTTTGCGTGGGGAGTCTGGATGTACTTCGACTCTGCGCACAACTCTGGAAGCATGGGCCAGAATTCCCACGATGAATCCACCCTCCGGAGTGATGCAATGCGTAGCTTGGAATGGGTGGCATTTGGGTTACGCGGGTTTTAGTCTTCGGTTCCACTTACCAGGGTTCCAGTTTGGTACCGGTTTTTTGAACCACAGCCATTTGGCTTTGTTTAAAGGGCGGTTCCTGTGGTTGCTGACAGATGGCATCACTGAACATTCAATAATCACAATCCCGTTGTTGACAAACACATGGCTGTCATCCCTCCAGATGAGCACACCGTCATGTTCATTACAGGTATGAACATCAATGTTGATACTGTGGATGGACGCCAAAATCCTGCACCACTTTGAAACCATGGTCGAATCCATGGTTTGTTGGTATTTACAGGGGGGGAATCATCAGAAACCAGGGCTTCTTAGGTGCGTTGGGTGGATTTTGGTCCATCCACCGGTTTCCCGGTGTCCAAGCTGGGCAAGGAATCGCTCGGCTGAGCCTCGGCGCCTCGGCGCCTCGGCTTGCGTCAGGTGCTGCGTCACGTTGCCTCCGGCCTGCGGGTCCTGCGACTTGGCGAGGGGCGATCCTTCTGCTGCCATTTGGATTTGGTTCAAAGCCAATGGTTATCCCATTTTGGGATAGGCGCACCACCCATTTTAGAACCTATTTTAGTGGATGTTCACTGGGGGTACGATTTGGGTTTTTTGCCCATGGCCATTTGGGCGTGCTTTTCGACGTGGTACCTTGTGTTGGCTATCGGGAAGGCCAAAGGAAAGCTGAAATCTATGTTCGGTCCAAATCCCTACCATACCCATTCTGCACACAAAGCAGTGGGCGCCGAGGGACGAAGCTCCACCTGTCAACGCCGATTAGTGCCATCTACTAGACCGTCCGCTCATATCAGTACAGGGCCCATTGCAATAGCGGAGGTCGTTGCAGCCATTGATAACACAAGTTGCCAGGGCCGGACGTTACAAAGCTGAGCTCCGCAAATGGCTAGAAGCTCAAAACCTTGGCACGCTTGCAATTTGCCTCAACGCGCTTTGCAACCCTCCATTTGTCCCAGATGATTTCTCGCAAGCGCTCAGAGGCTGTGTGCTGCATTCGTTTATCTTGTTAGGGCCATTTTATCTGCGAGAGACCAGTGGCTGTTTCGGCCTGTTTTTTGAGCATGCGTCCGTCTGACGACTCTCGTCCAGAGCCGTCCATCGGGCGCGCGATTCAATCGCAGCGCGCTTGCAGCCAGCGAGGCACGGCCTGGGCTTTGCGCACCTCGACATCAAGCCGGACAACATCTTGGTGAGCCGCCGATTCCTCGATTCCTCGACCGAGCAAATCGATTCAGTTCTGCCTGGTTGGGGTTTCGAGCGGTTTCACCGAGAAAAAGGGGCAACACCCGGAAAACAATCCCGGTCTCTTGGAAGGATTGTAAGATTTTGGAGATCGATGGTCACTCCCAATTTATCTGGAAATCATTCTAGTGACGCTACCCAGGGCAGGGGATGGGACCTTGGTGGAGTAATTGGAAGAATGGTATGGCTGTTCAGTGGAACTAGCCGTGGCCACAATCTCGACTAGGGTTGGTTCTTTATGCCTGGTGGCCGAGTGGTTGTTTGGCTGGTTGGTTGGTTGGTTGGTTGGTCGGTCGGTGGGTGGTGGGTGGGTGGGTGGGTGGGTGGGCGGGGTGGGTGGGTGGGTGGGTGGGCGGGCGGGTGGGTGGGTGGGTGGGTGGGTGGGTGGGTGGGTGCGTGGGAGCGTGGGTGCGGGGGGTGGTTGGTTGGGTTGGTTGGTTGGTGGGTGGGTGGGTGGGTGCGTGGGTGGGCGAGTTGGCTGGCTGGCCGGCCGGCTGGCTGGCTGCCTTGCTGGCTGGCTGGTTGGTTGGTTGCTTGCTTGCTTGCTTGCTTGCTTGCTTGGTTGGTTGGTTGGTTGGTTGGTTGGTTTGGTGGGTGGGTGGGCAGGTCGGTTGGTTATTCAGGGAGTGACTTGGATACCTTCGCAACTATTGTGGAACTCACTGCGTGAGGTGAACTATGTTCTTTTAACCTTCACCTGTTGCTGTTTTGCAGGATGCCTTGTGTTGGAGGTCGCCCTCGACAGAACTGGCTGCACTATGCGAACAAATATATATATATATATATATATATGAAGAGACAATTGGGTTGTTTGCTTACACTGAATCCCAACTGGAAGACAGAAGGATCTATAATGCAGCTATAAAACAGGGAATTTTAAGTTTGTGCGCGCTCGCGGCGCGGTGAAGCCTGGCTACGCCGACGCCCTGCTGAAGGCGACAGGCAGTCGAAGCAGGGTAGGGCAGAAAAATACAAACTGCTTCCATTTGCTTGGGTCTTCGCTTTTGGTTTTGAACGGAAGGAGCCGACACTGGACACTGCTGAATATCTCCCCCTACTCCAAATACCCGCTGTTTTCAGGGCATATTGAAAACCCTGGTGTTTCACTGTACCTACATTTAATATACTTTTGTTTGGTCAGAAATTGACTTCATACCGTGTATTTTTGAACAGGTGGAGTATCTGATTCTGTGGCACCAACAGAGCGACATGGAAGTCGGCAATGGTCTCATGAGGACACCAAGCTCCAGGCCCCATGGATAGAGGTCATGTTGAGGACTCAAAGCCTCCGCCCAATATTCTCCAAAGAAGGTGGGTACACATCGACTTCTTCTGTGTTTGTCATATGGAACTTGGTCAAATCTGGTCCATCGCTCACCAAACAGATGGCTGAGGCTGCTACAAGATCGGGGATCTGGGTCTGGCGTCTGCCGCCATGGGCCGCGGACTCGGTCAGAGACCGCCACAAAAACACTGACGGCTGTCTTGACCACATGTGGACGGATGTGGACGGAACCAATTTTCGTGAAGACCATGGTTGGTTTAATATAACCACCGGGCCATTTTTTTCTGGCAATGGGTTGAATGTAGGGCTGAGCTGTTTTTCCTCTTTTCTTCCCACCTGTCCTGCACCCCAAAGTCCAAACACGAGAGAAGCCTATCCCTGGTGCCTGCCGTGGATCTTGTCAGGTGTTGTCACCCCACCAAACTTAGAGTTGAGTGTCGGATTTGTGACATCCCGCGAGAAGTCTAACTTTTAACAAGGGATCAACGAAGCATTAAGATATGAACCCACCTTGATCAGCTGTTTCACAGGTTTGTTTTGCAGGGTTTATGAATTATGGGGTGCTTTGTTGTTCTCAGGGCCTTGGCTTGTGTCATGCTAGGCACTGGCTGCGACGACATCACGGAGGGCGACTGCAGGTATCTGGCGAAGGAGGTCTTGCAAGGAGAGAAATACCATTGCTCTACCTTTATGGTGAGCTTACTGGGGGTAACCGGGGTCCTCCATAAAAGCGGCACCCTTTCATAAACCGCATAGAGAGAAACTCCAGAAACTTGGGTCTTCTTTTGATTTGCTTGGAATACCCAGACCACCCAAGGGTAAACTAAATATATGGAGCAGAGACCCGTACGTATAAGGCCTGCATGGGGCATGCAGGCGGGAGAAAATCCGCTTGAAGGACGCGCGCGACACAGGAGTTAAGCTGCCGGCTACGATCTGCCGCGCGATGCGACAAATGTCTATGCCAAGCATTTGCAGAACGGACTCAGCAGACAGAGCAGAGACTACATGCATGTTGGAGACGACAGGCGATGGGTGTACATTTCAGACACACTTCAGAAGTAGGCCTTTATGTGCAAACACAGCGATTGACAATCAGGGGATCCCCACTTACAAACTGAGAATGGCCCATGTTTGGTGTGGGATACAAGCATGCTGAATACTTCTACAAGGTGTAGTGGAGCGATCCGGAGGACGAGGTATAGTTATTGAGGTACCTCAGCAGTTGCCCGAACGTACAATTTACAGCGCACCTTTTTTTGTGGGCCAAGGTAAAATGAGCGACTTGCCGTACTGTAGTGAATAAGGGGAACCAAAAGGAAGCCACAGCCCACTGGTTTTATTTGGAGAACCCCGGCGAGGTTCGGTCAACATGTCCAGCCCATGGTGAATTTGTGGACGTGGGACTTACGTTTTGTGGCACGAGCCCAGCAGCCGCACTATTTGTCCTGCTATGGACAGAATCCAGCACCAGCTAAAAAAACCTTGGAATGATGATTCCCTGTCAAATATTTCCATGGTTTCAAAGTGGTGCAGGATTTCGTCCATCCACCGTATGTCCTTTAGTGGTTTCCAAACAATTTTGACTGTGGCTCATGTAGGTCCTTTGCTTGCGGATCCCCTTGCTTCAGGTTTCGCTTGCCATTGGTAACGTGGGTTATAAGTCCCCATGAGTGGAGCTAGCCCTGTTGTTAGTCAGTCATAACGCCGGACCCCCCCTTGAATAGTTCTTTTAGCCCCCCGAAGAAAAAAAAACACCTCGGCGCAGGTTTGTCCAAATAAAACGAACATCAATATATTATCTGGACCTTCCAACATGTA